>JAJEJO010005045.1:82601-138579 GCA_020662805.1 Glaucomys volans | reverse complement strand
TTAGATAATATTTGCACTTATATAATTATTGCTGTTTGATATGTCTCTTTGAATTATGCAGCGAAACAAAAAGAGCCAAGGGAAAGGGCAGTCTTTCTTGAGCTCTGAGAGCACAGCAGGGATTGTTCCTGAAGACCCGCTGAAGCATTTGGGAAGAGGTGCAGTTGGTGTGTGTGTGTGCATGATTCATACCAAGGATTGTGTCAGGCGGCTTCATTTCCTCTCCCCAGATGATGATGTTTCTGAGCACAAACCTTTTGTGACAGGTACAATTGCCTGTAGTTGGCCAGTTCGTCGGCAGCAGGCTCCCAGTTATGTTGTTAAGTACTTGATTCTAAAGCAAGAATGCGGCAGCCTGTCTAAATCCTGCCTTGGTAGGCAGACTTATTTATAAGCTGGAGAAATATCTTGAAGTTATCTTTATAGCTGTCATTTATTGTGTGCCTTGCTCAGCGTAAACTATGACACATTGAATTTGTTTGTTCTAAATTAGAGTGTATTCATAAGTAGCTGAAGGAAAAATAAAAGCTACTGAGCCAACATCTGGGAAGTAGGGAGTAAAGTGAAATGAGGAGTAGCTTTTATCGGTACCCACCTGCTGCCTATGGATGGGGTGAGGAGAGCTTGGGCAAGATGTAGTGCAAGTATTTGGTCCAGAAAAAAAAGGGAGGGATACCCCTATGGGGTGGAGCTTCTGGCTTTGGAGCAGGGCCTCAGATTTCCCCCAGATGGCTTAAGTGTGCATAAAATACTTCCTGTGTTTTTAAATGTTAGGCTTTCCCAAAGAGTTTAAATTTTGTGGTTTCTAACTTTTAGTTAATAGTGAACCCATCAGAATGTCATGACACGACTTGACAGTGTAGAAGTTAAAGCTATATAATGTGGGCTTGGGAGGTTTCTTATTTTATCCTTTGGGGCTGGAATGGTGTGTGAAACGAAGGGTTCCTTGATACCTGAGCTCAGTCATTAGCTGTCCACCTTGGAGGTCTGTTTATCTGAGGCAAAGGGGCAAGTGGGTTATTCATTTTGCAAATTGGTCCATTTCTGAAAGTAAGGAAATCCTAGTAGGCACCCTGAAGGGCAGGAGTTTGGTAATTAAAACTTTGGGCATCAGAACCCTTGACTGCAGACTTGGGGAACATTGTAGGTTAACCTGTGTACCGCCCCTGCTCCCCAGCCCCACGGGTCAATACCTGTTAACCTTCAGGAACTGAGGAAGCGTCCAGTCTTGGAGCAGCTGATCTCTTGCAGTGGTGGTTTGGGGTTACACATCTTCTCAGAGACAGACTGGGTTTGAAGGAGACCTGGGCTGTTGCTGTTAACTGAAGGGCTGAGCTTTGCTCTCTGTTTTGAGCCTGAAGGAGGATGAAGCAGAGCTCGAACACAGGACTGGGGCTCTTCTGCTTCTGTGTGTGCAGCTGCCTCCCTTTCGGGGTGGGCAGAAAGCAGGGGCAGAGGCGGGAGGCAGCGAGCTTCCTCTTCTGCTGGTCGCAGGCGAGTTTGGTTGAGGTGTTTCCACCATCTCCTTCAGCAGCAGAAGCTTAGGTTCCTTTATTGTTTAAGATTGTCAGAGTAGTGCGGATATCAGACTGGATATCAGACTGGGGTAGTTTGCTTTTCCTGGTTGTCTTTTCTTGATCTTGTGTATTTGTGTTTAAGCCCTGTGTGGGTGATAGCTGCCTGGTTTACCTTGAAGTCGGAGATTCAGAACTCTCCTGTTCAGTTGCTTTGCCTGTGACTCCTGTTAGGGACCAGCATCAGGGTGGTAAGAATTTAACTGCCTCACAACTTAAGGGATAAATTATTCAATCCTTTCTGAACCTGGTTCATAAACTTTATTCTGAAGAGCAGAAGTAGTGGGAAGGGCCAGGTCTGACCAGCTGGGTGGGTCCTCTTTCCTGAGAGATGTCATGTTGAACATGACTGGCTTTTGGTGTATTTATCCTGTGTGACATTGCGAGGGGAGAAAGAGGGTGTGCAGCGTCATTGTCTCAGCCCCTCTGGGCCAGAAAGGGCCTTACAGGTTATCTTTTCCTGATCTTACCCTTTTTGTTTCCATCCTCCTGTAAAATAAATTCAAATAAAAAAGCAAATTTTAGGGATGGGCATATTTGTCTGCATTTCACACTGCCACGGAGTGCCAGTTACTCTCCATCAGTGCATTTCATCAAGATGCATTGATGCAACCAAAAGGGCGTGTGTGTTGTCGGACTGCAGGGGGCTCTTCCTGCCTGAGAGAACGTTTGTTGAAGGTACCTGGCTCCCTGCGCGCCACGTGCCCACCCCTTTCTCCTTGTGCAGGGAGCACTGAGGATGTCCCCGGAGGACCAGGATTGGAAGTCACTGAACAGCCCCCCTCAGCCTTCCTTGGTGCTTGGACGCCTTGTTGATCTCTGCAGGTGGTCTTCCGAAGAACCCTGGTGTGGTGGGGGTGGGAGTACTACCTTTTTGATGATTTTTAGAACTGGAAAGGTTTTTGACTTAATAGGATTTAAATCTAATTCTACCTGTTTATTCAAATTTTAAGTTTGAATAAATTAAATTCGCCTTGGTGACCTTCAGAACAAATCCCTCTATAGAGGTAGTCAGTTATGGAACAGTCCCCGTCAGAGCTGGGCCTCGAACCCGTGCCTGCCCCCGACCTCGCGGAGTAGAGCAGAGCCAAGCAGGAGTGTCCTTTCTGGTCTGCATCCTGTCCAGTTAGGGAATGGTCCCTGTAAGAGCTGGGCCTAGAACCCGTGCCCCTGCCTGCCCCCGACCTCATAGAGCAGAGGAGAGCAGAGCGGGAGTGTCCTCTCTGGTCCTCCTGCTTGTGCTGCTGTGGTCCCAGTTTGCATTTGCCTCTGGGCTTCTCTAGCTCCATGGGGTTCTGGTCACCCGCCCTGTGCTGCCAGGCACACCTGACCTTTATTGGGCTTTGTTTTGGCTGGTTCTTCCCAGGCTGCTTTTGGAATTTGATTATCCTTTAGTGCCTTTGCCTGTCCTCCCAGAGAAAGGTGGTGGGTGCCTTAGCTCAGCCTTGACCCTCTCCATGTCCTGATGAGCTTGGTGAGCTGGCTGAGCTCTGGCAGCGGTGTCTGTTAGCCACAGGGCTCCTTCCAGGCTTACCAGGCTCGGCTGGGCTGGGGGAGTGTGCTCCATTGCTTGGGACTGGCCCCTTCCGCCCTCCTGCAGGATGTTGTGAAAGCGCCTTCCCACTGGCTTCGCTGGTTCTGTGGACCAGGTTACTGTGAGGAAGAAGTGAGTTCATGCTTAGTGTGTCCCTGGAATGTCAAGCCCTGTTTTGCATATAACTGGTGGTTAGGAAATAATACATGTTTCATGACTGAGTGGCTAGATACTAGGGGACCCTGGGCCTTCTGAAGGCCTTGGGCACCAGAAGGGTCATAGGAACCAGGATGTGGAACTTTCTCAGCCCATTTGTCCCATCGTCCCAGTCGTGTAACTTGTATGAAAAAGTAAACGTAGTAAATAATATATGATTAATAACGACGATTATCACATAACGTATATCAAGACAGTTTCTCAGGTGCGTCCTCAGTGATGATCCCCAACCTGTTTTAATGCACCTGAGTTAGTTTTGTAGCAACATTTGCAGGGTTGGAACCGTGGGACTTAATGGGTGAGCCCCCTGCTCAGTTTGGTTATCCTGGTGCTCTGAGCTGCTTCCCTGCGGTGGGATAGGAGCCACAGTCTCGTCCTGTTTTGTTGGTGCCTTAGTTGAAACACTTCTTCCCATTTCCCAGTGAGTCTGCTGCAGCCGGGGGCCCCGGAGCTCGGCCAGGGGGGTGCTCTGCTTTTCCCCCTGCTGTTGCTGCCTCACCCGAGAACAGTGCCTCTTTAGTGGTGCTGCCCAGGAGACCAGCAGCCCAAAGCCTGCTTTATGTGTCTTCAGTTACTCTTTTTTTTTTTTAATTTATTTTTTAATTTTTAATTTTTACAGACTTCATTTTGATTCATTGTACACGTATGGGGTACAAATTTTCATTTCTATGGTTGTGCACGATGTACATTCATATCATTCTTGTTAATCACACATACATAGGGTAATGATGTCTGTCTCATTCCACCGTTTTTCACGCCCCTACCCCCCCATTTCCCTCTGTATAATCTAAAGATCCTCCATTCCTTCCACCACCCCCCAACCAGATTACTCTTAAGTCAGAAAAATCTGAGCAAAGATGAATAAACAGTCTGAGTGGTTGAAAACTTTCTGTGAGAAGTGGGAGTGGTTGGGCAGGCTGTGGGCTGAGACCCTCTGACTGCTGGCCTGGTCACCAGTGGCCCCAGCGTGGGCTGTTCTCACTGGGCCCCAGGGCGTCTTCATGACTTTGGTTCCTCATGCAACAGTGGAATTCCAGTGGCCCAGGAATAGCTCTGGGTTATGGTTCCTGTTTGTACTGACGGTTCCGATCCCGATGTCAGGAGTTACAGTTTGATCCTTCCTGCGGAGGAAATGCTACTATTTCAGCTGTTCAATGCCTCAATCCAAAGAACAATGGCTGCTTGGTATAGGTTCCTGAAGTTTCTGCCTTGGGGTCATAGCTGCACAGCCAGCTCTCCAGATGTCTGTACATGTGTGCATATATTTGTACACCCTTGACTGTGTGCGTGCATATGTGTGATACACGCGCATGCATGTACACATGCCTCACGATGCTGAAACAGCACAGGTAAAGCACAGCGTGCATCTCGTGAAGAATGAGCAGAAGTGGAGGTGCATTCTCTGAACCTCAGGGTTCGTCTGTCATCCTTGGAAATGTGTGGCCCTCCCTTGGAGCCACCTCTCTGCCACTCTGCCTGTAGGGCTCCTGCCTGTGTGCAAGGAGTTTCTAGGGGCCTGCAGCCTCTTGTGAGGGAGGCTCAGGGTAACTCCCCTCTGCATGGCCCCGTGATTCCTGTGTTCATTATGTTCCCTGAGGGCCTCTGACCCTGGCCTGTATTTCTGCAGAATTGCTGTGGGCTACGTGGTTTGGATTTTGTAGCAGAGTAGTACAGTGGTGGGTCCTGTTCTTGGAGAGTTCTAGTTGGGCACAGCCCTGCAGAAAGCACCCTGTCACAGCCAGCTCTGGTCTCTGGATCTGGGTACCAGGACAGGGCTAGACTAATCATTTGGCCACCAGAAGCTTCCAGAGAGTAAGAGCAGTGTTCTAGGTGCAGCTGCACCGTGCAGTTCTGTCCTTACACTCCTGGGTTGGCTGGGCCCTTATTGGAGCAGGAGGGCTGGGACTGGGTAGAGGGGGGCAGCTCTGCTTATGCCCCTGTTGCTCCCTGCCCGCCCACCGTCCTTTGCAGGGTTGGTCCCCAGCCCTCTCTGTCGTCTGCTGTGACTCAGTGTCTCTCCTCTGTGGGGCACCAGCTCCCAGAGATGTCCAACCTGTGCTTCCTGAGCTCTGCCACAGGATTGGCTCCCAGCAGCGCACATCTGTTTAAGAAGGGCGGGGAGTGGTGGGTTTGACTGTGGAGGGACTTCCTGCCTTGGGTCTTGTTGCACCGAGCAGAACTGCTTCCCATTCTGACTGCTTTATTGGAAGTGCGCTCTGTGAACATCCCTTTGCATCTCCCTCATATCTTTTCTGGGTCATTTGAAATGGTCTGTGGTTAAGTTCTGAGCTGAGCAGGGGCCCTTCCAAGCATGGATCGGAGGTTTGTCCCAGACATGGTCTGCCCCTTCCCAGGGGCCAGTCTGGCCCCTGGGATGACCCCCAACTCTGTTGAAATCAGATGAGGCTGCAGTTCACTTCCCGACTTGGGCTTGTTAATGAAGATGACTGGAGAGATGACAGAGTTGCCAGCACTATTTGTAGTCTCTCATGTCCCAAGTCATTAGCAGTGGTGAGGTCTGTCCGTCCGTCCTTCCTTCCTTCCTTCCTTCCTTCCTTCCTTCCTTGTGCTGGGGATTGAACCCAGGGCCTTGCGCTTGCAAGGCAAGCACTCTACCAACTGAGCTGTGTCCCCAGCCCCGCAATGGTAAGTGCTACAGGAGTGACTTTGGAAACTTTGCCATAGCTTGCAGATAATATACCTTTTGTTGATTTAGTGCTTTTAATTTGAGGGTTGCTAAATGCATTGGATTTTTACCAAGCCCTAGTTTGGTAGGGTTAGGATCTCGCAGTGTAAGTGCCTCGTCTGTAGTGTGCTGGCAACACTCATGGCTGCATTGCCTTAAGCCGGGGACCCCTCCTTGCTGTGACCAGAGCCAAGCGTGCGTGGCCTTAGCCCTCCTGAATGAGAGGAGCATCTAACTCATCAGCCCGTTTTGTTATTGGAGGGTTGTTCTAAGTCATTTGCTTGGAGTGATGGGTCCTTCCAGGAGACCAGTGTTCTGCCTCCGCCTCGGGAGGACTGTAGGTTCCCTACAGGCAGGGTGGCGCCTGCTCCCCTTCTGCCTGGTGGGTCTTCCCCTTTGCTGGTGCAGACACTCAGGTTTAGGGGACAGTGTGGCCTTCTGAACCTTATTAGTTCTTTCAAACCCAGGCCTCTTGACAGCAATCCAGAGCGCTCCCCTCCTGCCCTGCAGCTGCCTGGAGGGGGCCTGGAGGGGGGCCCTGAGTGAATCTCTGGGAGGGTGGGTGGGAGGGCCAGGAGTAAAGCAGGAGAGCGCATGTGCGGTGGAGGGGCGGCTCACCATCCCCGGGGATGGCCAGGCTGCCCATAGCTGCAGGTTCCATGTCCAGAATGCCGGGCCTGTCACCAGCGGGCTGTTGTCAGCCAGCGCTGTGCTCTGCGGATGGAGCCCGGTGGTGTCTTTATCGGGAAGCCGGTGGGCTCTTCTGTGGTCATGCAGAGAACACTTCTTTAGCCGCCCAGTCTTTGCCAAGATGAAAGGAAGTATAAGAGGAAAACGATTTTTATTTTGCATTTATACTTGGCTAGATTTGCATAATCTTTGTTTAAGCCAGTTGAATGTGAATCCCTAAATAAATTTCAGGCATTTAAATATTTAAAAGGATTCATCCACAGTACTTTACTCACCCAAAGAATAAACGCTTTCAACAAAGAAAATAACACCCTTGCAGATGTCGCCCGTATAGACTTTGTTCACCTTGTCATTGAATCATAAAACATTAATAGGGGAGCAGGATTTGAACACTCACTGAAGTGCGCAGCTGGCGCTGGGCCAGAACATTGTTTCCCTGCTAGGGCGCAGGACAGTTTGTTTAAAACTGGCGTCTCGCCAGGCGGCTCGGCTCTGACGCAATCGCTGCTGGGCTCCGCGGCTGCTTTTAGGGCAGTTAAATCCGGGAGATGTCTGATGGCGCTGTCGCCGTGTGTGTGGTGCTGTTGCGCTTTCTAAATTCATCCCTCCGCTTGGCACCAGAGCCTGGGTGCTCTGGGAAGTGAGCTGGGCAGCAGAGGGAATGTGGACCAGCTGGGTCCTGCGCAGCTCAGCCTCACTGTGGAATCAGCTCTTCAGTGCTGCGGCGCCTGCCTTCGGAGCAGGGAGCGCTCTGGTTTTCCTTGCTGTCCCTGCCAGCATGAGTTTGTTTAAAACTGAACCTTAACCTACTTTCCTGGAAAAGGTAAAATGAAGGGGGATGATAATTAAACACGCCCCGCCCCCCAGCCATGAGGAGCACCGTAGAGAACGGAACTGGCATTTCATACGCTATTGCAGAGGATGCAGGTGGGAGAGGGCTGCTTGGGGGCCTTGCCCAACGTGCTGAGCTCCTGGGCAGCGAGGGTGGTCCACTTTTAAAATGAGGATGGGGTCTACACAGTCTCCAGGTGTGCTTACGCTCTAGCATTCTGCCTTTTCCTGATGAACAGGGCGCCCTAGGGTGTGCCACCCTGAGGGCAGGGACTTTCCCCTGTCCCTGTCCCCAGCCCTGGTGGAGTGGGACACAGTTAGCAGATCAGCCAACACCTGGAACTTCAGTCTCAAAGGGACCTGTGGTTCTCCTGTCGTGAAACTCACCGTGTTGCTGACGTGGAGAGAGAATGTTGAACCCCGAGGCCTGTAGCAGGCGGAGGGCTCCTTGGCACGTGAGCAGCTAGTACTGCTCAGCTGCGTGTCTTGTGTGTCAGGAACAGGCTCCTGTGTCAACGGCCTGAAGACAGATGGCACCACACCTCCTCCAGGGGACATTCTGGGATCTGAGAGGGGCGGGTGTGTGGTTGGGGGTCATTTGGGTTCACAGTGGGATTGGGTAGGATTTGAGTGCTTCCTGGGGTTCCTGGACTGGCCTGGTCCTGTTGGGACAGCAGGCACATGCAGGGTCTCAGTTGCTCATTTCGTCATGGGACTCTCATTTGATCTTGCCCAAAAGATCTTGCTCAAAATCAGACTCTTCTTTTGTCTGGGTTAGTCTCATGATTCCAGGAAAAGACTTTATTAACAAAGGCAGTGTCTTCCAAGAGGTGAAGGTCTCATCTTTCACCAAAGATGGGCAGTCTGACTTTTTTCTCATCATAATTTGTAAAAGGTTATAGAGTATGTCATACACCCAAAATAAAAGTTACTTTGGACGCACCCGAGATACAAGGGGTACTTCAGTATGAAATAACCGAGTCTCACTTGTTTGGAGAATAGACACACAGTATAATACTTGCAGTTCAGGATTGTTTTGATATTTTATATTTAGGTATTTGCAGCTCAGTAATTGATTCTCAGAAGCCATAGATTTTAGAATTATGCCACCCAATCAGTTTTAAACTGGCACACTAGGAAAGAGAGCTGCGGAAAGTGGCCGGGTCACCTGCACCTGCCGGCGAGTGGGCTCTCTGCATGTGCTGCTGTTGCCCATGCTGTACTGTGGTTCCCGGGCACTTCTGCATCCCAGGAAGGAAGTGCTGGAGAGAGTCGCGCCCGCCTTTGAGACCCAGGAGGGGGCGTATCCACATACGCTTTCCTTTTACTTCTTACATACGGGTTTTCAGTCATGAGAGTTGAAAATGCTTTGTGTTGTGGGAGACCCACACCCACTGCCCAGCCCCTGCTGTGACCAGCATTGTACTCCCGACTCCACCTCCCACGCGTCAGGGTTCCTCCTCTTTGCACTGCACACACCAGATTGGTTCAGCGCACCACGAAGCGCTTCAACATGAGGTGGCCAGTGGGTTCAATCTTTGCATTATTTGAGGTGAAATTTATGGAACAAAATGCACAAATATTTAGCACCAGTCTGTGAATTTTGACAAGTGCATACACCCATGTAATGCACACTCCTGCCTGATGGGAGATGTTGACACCACCCAAAGTTCCCTCCTGCCTCTTCCCACTCGCTCCTCCACCCCGCCGCGGGAACCACTGCTCCTTTCCTGCTGTGCCTCCGAGCTGACTTGCTGAACGAGGGAAGACGTGTGTGGATCCTGTGATTTGTGCCCTTTGCCCACCCGGCTAGCTTCGCCCTCCACCGGATCACTTGCCCCTTTCGAGGCTGTCAGATCGAATTGGGCAGCTGCAGGGGGAGGGAGCAGAGTCACCTAGCAACACACTGTGCCAGAAGTGACCAATGAGGCAGACCTGCTGACCCTGACGTCCACCTTGGGTCCACCTTTTCCTGGGCAGAACCCCTTGACCCCCTTCCTCTGTATAAAAACCCTGAGCAGCCAAAGCCACGTGCGATTTCTCCTGGCTCTCCCACCCCGACTTCCACCCCGGGGGGCTGGAGATTTTGCCCGGGACACAGACTCCAATAAATTTCAAGCTACTACTTTTGTCTGACTCTGGTGAACCCGCCTGGCGAGCACTCCTCTTGGCCACCCGCGGGCTTTGCGAGCTTTACCCGCCGCCCCTTTCACAAGCTTTACAGAGGCCATGTCAGTTGTCAGATGATTTGGGGAGCGGTTTTAGATGTTGTGTAGTTGTCTTGGTGCATCTCTGCTCTTCTTTATCTGCGGGGATGTGGGTCCTGTCGGATCTGATCTGGCCGTTTGTCTGCGGGTCTCTTGTCTGCGGGTCTCTTGCCGCCATGTGCGCTGGGGCCGGGAGTGCCCTCGGGGGGTTGCTGGTGTGTGCCGCAGGTCACAGGCCTGGGTGGGGCCTCTGCTTCTGGAGGGGGGCCCTGCCACTTGAGCTGTTCAGCTGTGAGGACTGCTGGAAAGACAAGGTGAAGAAAGACAGACCTGTGTCTGTGCAAAGCTGGGGAATTCTTTGTAGTTCAAATGCAGCAGTTATTAAGACTAAAGTTTCCTGAGTTCAGTTTTACGATATGAAGAGACTAACCAACTCAACCTGCAGAACAGGATTTTAAAGTCTGCGCTGAGGCGTGCTGGCCAGCGGGATGGAAGCTCCCTGCGTGTGGCTTTCCAGGCCTCGCGGCTGCCCCTGGAGCCTGTGATGCTGAGGCTCTGGGTTGCTGAGCCTCGCCAGCCGTTAGGCAAGCTGGTTTTCATCAGCTCTCCTGGCTGATGGTGTGCCTGGTTCTGTCGGCCTGGAAGGGTTCCTGTAGGGCTAGACTGATGGGGTCGTCCTCCCTGCTCCAAAGACTCCTGTGAATGGTGTCAGACAAGGCAGAGAATGGCTGGCTTCTTTCTTTTCTTCTGGTTTTTTTTTTTTTGTGGTGCTGGGGATTGTGGGGATCGAACCCAGGGGTACTTTTCCCTGAGTCACGCCCCCGGCCCATTTATTTATTTATTTAAATTTTGAGATGGGGTCTCACTACATCGCCCAGGTCAGCCTTGACCTTGGCGACCTTCTTCTCACACTCCCAAGTGGCTGGGATCGCGTATGCACCTCTTGCTCCTGGCCGAAAAGCTGTCTTTCTCCAACGAGGTCTGGTGGGGTGGTTCTCCCCGGTCTGGTGCTCTAGCCCCAGGTCCTTCCGCCTTCCTTCTCCATCACAGAGCTTCAGCCCCAGCGCACGGAGAGGTCTGCAGTGGTCTGCAGCAGTCTGCCCAGGAGGGGGATCTCTGAGGGTTTGGCCCTGGGGTACTCACTTCTGCTCTTTCTCCTGGGGATGACACGTCACCTCAGGTCTCTGGGGAAAGCCGTGGAGCTGCCGGGCCTGGGTCTGTGGACAAGCAGCGCAGCCCTTGGTTCTGCCCAGCCTGGCATGTCTTACAATGCCTTATTTGATGCTGGTGCTGATTTGGGGCTTTGCAGGCACCCGCTCCTGTGGCAGGATGGCAGTCCTTGTGACCTAGGCACCTGCTACCATCCTGACCCCAAGGCACAGGCTGTGCTTCATGGCCATGGCATCTGGAGCCAGCTGCTTCCTCGTCAGGAGCCGGCTGTCATGCCTGGAGACTGTGCGGTCCGCCAACCCCCATGGTGTCATGGAGCGGGTTCCCTGGGGGGTGTCCGTCTGCTGGCACTCAGGTGTGCACACTTACTCCCTCGGGGTTGTGAGCTCTCAGAGCAGGTATGGTTCTGGGGACTCAGGGTGTGGTGCTGGACAGCCGGGGCATCGCGGTGGCCATTCTGGATGTGGTAGGCCGTGTGGCATTTCTCCAGATAGGCTTTAGTTGTTTCTTCTTGGCCGTTGGAGGCAGTGCCCCCTTCTGCTGTAGACTGTGGTGTGGTTTAGTTCTGGCTAAGGAGGCAGAGGTCTGGGCAGGGACCCAGATTTGGGGAGCAGGGTCACTGGGCTGTGGGTGGGCATCATGGAGCACTTCATTCCTGGTCACAGGAGGCCTTAGAATGGCCTGCCAAGTGCAATCATGGTGTCTACTTACAGGTCCCATGGGGTCTTTTTTTTTTTTTTTTTTGGAACCAGGGATTGAACTCAGGGAAACTCGGCCACTGAGCCACATCCCAGCCCTATTTTGTATTTTATTTAGAGACAGGGTCTTGCTGAGTTGCTTAGGGCCTCGCTAAGTTGCTGAGGCTGGCTTTGAACTCTCGATCCTCCTGATTCAGCCTCCCAAGTGGCTTGGATTACAGGCGTGCGCCACCACGCCCGGCTAGGTCCCATGGGGTCTTGGGATCAGAGTCCTCTGGATTGCATGCTGCGTGGGGCACCTGGCGCCAGGCGCTCGCTGGGGAGCCAGGGCCCGGGAAGCATTTGGCCTGTGATCTCAGCTCTGATGAGCTCACACCACGCTGCTTCCACCTGAAAGGAAGCTCTTTGGTTAACCCCTTGAAGGACCCTTGAAACCAGTTCTGACCCATTGCTGTGGCCACCTTGGAGGCCACGTGGAGCACATTCAGGTGTCAGGGTGTGGCCGTGGGGTGTGGTCACAGCCCTGGCCCTGCGTTGGGTCGTAGGTTACCCTGTGGGTTCGCAAGGATATGTGGAGCATGCCAGACCAAAGCATCCCTTCTAGAGGGCCGCGCTGTCTTCCCTGGTGCTGGAGAGTGCAGGCCGTGCTCCTTAGTTCCGGGCTGAGGAGCGTGTACAGCTCCGCCCTGCCGCTTTCATTCGGACGTCGGAGTGTTGGTGTGTGGAATGGCAGTGCCAGGGGGGAGGAGGACTTGGTGCCAGGACCACGTTCGTCCTTCTCATATACATTTGTTTTGAACTCCTGTTTGAAACAAGTGATGCTGAATTTTTCTGGGGTGGAAAGGTGAACAGCCTCTGTCATAGGAGTGCCCATGTTCCAATAGCCTGTGCAAGGTGTCCGTCCCTCTTTGTGGCTGCCACCTGCCAGGGTGCGCTGCAGGCAGGGGATGCTGATCTTGCTAGTTTTTGCCAATGGCTTAAGCATGGGAGGGTCCAGGGTACCTCCCACCCAGAGGAGCTCAGCTGCTCAGGATGGCCGAGCAGAGGCGTGTCTTGAGCCCCCTTTGATCTGGGGGCAGTGGCTGTGGCTAGGCAGCTGCAGGGGGGTGTTTCCACTTGCTGAGGTAGTTGGGAGTTTCTTGCATGGCCTTGCAGGGAATATGAGCAGTGTGGCCCTTGAGGGCGTGTGTGGATCCTGAGGGCTGTGACTGTCTCGGCTGGAATGTGCCCTGTGTGGGCGAGTGGGACTGGCTGTGGCGCAGGGCGTTGATGAGACCACGTGCCCTGGCCGGAGGCGGGTGCTGGACTCTGCCTTCAGGGTCCCACTCACACCCACCTCTGCCCTGGCAGTGCTGCTCCCTCCGACGGAGCCGTCATCCTTTCTGGTTCCACTGGCATTGCGGCACCGACACTGAGTCGGTGGAGTTGGTTGGCAGCTGGCAGGACGGGGCGAAGGGAGTCCTGTGCCAGGCCAGGTTTCTCATCTGTGTTCCCAGGATGGGAGGTGCCAGGGACGCTGCCAGCGCGCTGGTGATCCTGAGGAGGTGCTCTGCCTGCGCCCTCCACTCAGTGCTGTTCCTATTGGACTCCGAGAACAGGCCTGCTGGGCTGGGCCTCTGATCCTGGGGGCCTGGCATTTCTGCATTCAGGGCCGTCTTGGCTTCTACAGCTCAGATGCTGGGTGTGTTTTGTGAGTTGAAAAAGCACATGTCACCTGAACCATCATGTTCTGTGCCTCCTAAGCTGAGGCGAGCTGACTCGCCCTCCATCAAAACAGGATTTGGGCGACTTGGGAGGCTGAGTCAGGAGGATCACGAGTTCAAAGCCAGCCTCAGCAACTTAGCGAGGCCCTAAGCAACTCAGTGAGACCCTGTCTCTAAATAAAATACAAAATAGGGCTGGGGATATGGCTCAGTGGCCGAGTGTCCCTGAGTTCAATCTCCGGTTCAAAAAAAAAAAAAAACCCAGGATTTGGCATTTTTTTCTTTTTGCCCTTGAATTATAACATAATTGGAAGTTTCCAGAAGCCTGCTCCCTCTCATCTTGCTTTATAGTAGTCTTCCTGTCTTGTTCAGATTTTTAGTCCTTGCTCTGTTCTGAGTCTAAGTCCTAGTGATTTGTGGATTCGTTAGGACGCGGTTGACTCCACATTTGACACCTGAGGGGCTGCACGGAGCACTCTTAGCATGGGAGGGTCCCCTGGATGCCACTGTGAGCCCCGTGCTTCGTGGGGCGCCTGCCATGATGCTCCTGCTCCTCGTCTGGGCCTTGTGCAGCTTTGCCACCCTTCTGCTGGGTTTTGTTTCAGTGTGGGGACCTGTGTGTTCATGCTCTGGACAGAGCCTTAGAGCAGCACTCTCCCCTCACCTGACTGAGGCCTCAGCTGAGGTCACAACACCATTCAGAAGTGAGGGTTGGTGCTGCTGGGCTGCCTGCCTGGGTGTTGTGCCCACCCTGTGCCTGCGTTCATGCCCCTGCCCTGGGCTCTGAGGAGACCTCCGGGTGGGGATGGTGTGGGCGTGGCTCCTCCTGGGCCTGCTGAGGCTGGGTGGGGCCTGGGGTGGTTGTCCTGCACTGTGGGGCCTGGGTTGTTTGCGGCTTGCTTGTTCTCTTGTTCTTAGCATGCAGGTGTTTAGCTGTTTATGGAGCTCTCTCTGAATGCCTTACATACTTCATTTGAAAGAACTACAGAAATCAGTGAGGGCGAGTCTTGCTGCTGCTTGAGCCCCGGAACCCTGCTGTGTCCAGCCCACACTGCCCTCCTGCCCTGCGCAGGAGGCTGCTCCAGGTCAGTGCAGCCAAGCACTTCTCTGTGGGAAGGGACCTGGAAGCTCCCTCTCCAGGTACAGTCCGTGCGGGTGGCACAGGTGGTTGGGTCCATTCCATCCTGGCAAGCGTGGAAGAGACATGGCAGCGTTGTGTTCCTGACAGTCTGCTGAGTAGAGGTCACCCTGGTCACAACGACTCGTGTGGCTTTTGGTTGCGCTGCAGTTGTGCCCATCGTGCTGCAGAGAACTCAGTCCCCAGTGCTCAGTGCTCTCAGCAGCGGCGAGTAGGTGTAGTCAGCATTGGAAGGTTTCGGTGAGGGAAGGGGGCTTCTTGCTTGGTAGCCAATCAGGGTTGGGTGATGCACAGCTTTGTAGGGGAAAATATGTATCACCACAGTTTATGACATGTGTCATAGACTCTGTCCCAGAAGTGTTGATGGGAATGGAAAGAGATGTTAAAACAATTCCACCAAGTTCAGTGTTCATTTTAAACTTTTACCCGGAAAACAAGCAGTGTTACCTTCCTTCTCTCTGTGACGGGCGGGTCCTGCTGCTGGCTAGGGTCGTGAGCCTGTCCTTGGAGCTGGTGGAGTCGGGTGCCTTCTGCATTACAGTCGGCAGCTAGCTGTGGAACACCAGCCACCGTGCTGTCCTCATGGTCTCGTCAGTCCTGTGCTCACCACTCGAGTTCCCCACATCCAGACTGGTCTGTGGGTAGTTGGGGTGATGACCCAGAGTTACCTTTTAGAGGATCAGGGTAAAAACGATTAAGAAGTCACTTTTTAAAAACCAGCTGCTCCTTTGTAAAAGGAATGGGTGGGGTTGGTGTCAGATAGTGTCTGGCTTTGTGAGACTGGCCTGTTGCAGATAGCTGGTGGGCCGGGAGTCCCATGGAAGATTTCTCGGGGGGCTGTGGATGTGGAACGTAGTCATGGTATTTGGAGCCCCTCTGCGCAGGTGAGCCTGCCGGTGCCTGCCGCCTGTCTTCTTTGGCGGGGATTTCTGACGCCTCCCCCTCTCTGGGCACAGTGCACAGGGAGCGCTCAGGTGTGGGTGTGCAGGGTGGGCGTGCAGCACAGCGGGGAAGCCTTCACGAACCTGCACTGTGTGCTGCCACCACACAGCGTGAGAGGACCCCGTGCTCTGCCGACCTGCACAGGAGGGTGGAGGGGGAGCATCGGAAAGGGGTCACGAGCCCCATGTGCGAGTCATCGCCACATGTGAGTGGCCTTTCTTCTTCAGCAGGCCCCCACTGGACATTGGTGTTCTTGTAAAAACCTCTGTCTAAAGAGTCTCTGTTTCTGACAAGAGGTGGGAGATGGGGAAGAGTCCAGGTGGGAATGTTGCCAGGTAACCCTGCACCTGTGCCTGAAGGGCCTTCCAGGACTCGTGGAGAGGTCAGCGGGAAAGGGTCAGTACTGCTTTCCCAGTGCTCCCTGCTCCAGGCAGGGCTTCCGCATCTTCTGGGTGGAGCTCTGCAGCTGTCCATCAGGTGGAAGGGTGTAGTTGTCGGTTTATCTCAGCGACGCTACATAGGGGTCCTCAGCGAAGTGCAGGTTCTATGTAAAAATATCAACTGTGAGAGTGAACTTCTGGTGGTGTGTGTGATCCAGTAATTTAAATCCATGACATATCAAGCTATTTAATGACATGGAAAAATGTTCATAGAATAGTAAATGGTAAAATTTTCTCATGAAGTGGTGTATATCCCAATTTTCTAGGAAAATTAAATATGCACATGTATTAATGGAACAGATACATTAAAAATTTGTTGTATTACTTACATTTTATGTTGTGTTATGTTGTATGTAATTATCTCTTTCTTTTTTGCACTTGTTTTCCAGTTTTTCTATAATGAACATTAATTTTGCAAAAGAAACATACTGTTAAATTATTTGAATGAGTTATCCTTTAAAAGTGATGAGTCTGTAGTTCCATTTCAGTTTCCTGGTTCAGTGTAATCTGGGCTGGTTTCCTTTATCATGCGCTCTTCCTTGGGTGCTCCTGGGAGTGCAGTTAACAGTCAGTTTTGAGGGACGTGATGAGCAGCACTGACCAGCCAGCCGTCTGCTCCTCAGGTGCTTGTGCGTGCTGTTCGCCGTGGCCTGTAGTCTGTTTGTTCCACAGGTAGGTCTCCTTTGAAGGTCATTGGCTGCTCTTGTGTGTTGGAGCTTGAACATCATGCATCGCAACATCCTGACTGCCTTCTTGCCACACGGGGAAGGACACGTATGAGTGTGTAATGTAAAAGCATTGAGGTTGAGTCAGGATATTTTTTACTGAGCAATGACGTAAGCAGTGACGTCATTCACTGGTGAGGCTCTGAACATGGTGCCGCAGCGACGTCATTTGACCCTCCGCGGTTCCATTCCTGTGGTGGAGCCTGTGAAGATGACAGGTGATGGGGATCAGTCCTGCCTTGCCACCAAGCGGCAAGAGACGCTTGGCATTTGCTTTAAAAATACCGTAGAATCTCTCTGCTTATCTTTGGAGGCAAACATACCTTGACTCAGATCATTTCCATGTCTTTTTAACAGAATAATTGCCAGCCCTTTGATACTATGCTTTTTGACATTTACATTAAAAATAAAAATTAGCTAATTTGTAAGTTATAAGGTCTCAGAAAGTAGTTCATTACTCTTTCATGCCTGTTAATGCTTCTATTAAAATTCTGAAATGGCTTATTAAATTAAATGCAGTGTCAAAGGCTAATTGTCTCTCTGTGAATTAGTCTACATGACACATGATTTAGGAACAGTGTTTGAACACTCTGAAGTCAGTTCTTGGTATCAGAGTGCAGTGGTTGTGGACGGAAGGCATTAGTGGATTACGAAGACTGTTCTCTGGCTGTGGCCAAGGATGCCCGTAGCGAACATGGTGTTGACACTGGCAATGTGGCGAACCCCATGCTACGAGGCGACTGCGACGGCTGTGCTGACCCAGCCCTGTCTCGGAGCAGCAAACAGTGGGCACACGGGGGCAGAGCTGGTGATGCGTGGAGGAGTGGCATCGTGCTGCTGGCGCAAGTCCTGTTCTTAGCCTGTTGTCTTCATCATAAACAGTCCCGTTTCTGGAGCCGGAGCCTCAGTGGAACGGGCGCAGGGTTTGGAATACCGTCCTGTCTGTCCTTTGGACCCTGCTGTGGTTGGGTCCTGTGCTGACCCAGGGTTACCACGCTGGGCACCCTCCTGGGCCAGCGTGGAGGTGCGTGTGCTGGAAGGCTGCGGGCGGCTCTGGCCGTATCACGGAGGTGCGTTGCTGGTGCCCGGCACAGAGCGCTGAGCGAGGGCTCCCTGTGTGCGTCGCTGAGCGCCTGGGGTGTTCTCAGGAGCCCGCAGGCTTGGGCTGGCCCTGGGAGCTGGGGCTGGGAGGCCACGACCGCCAATGCCTGGAAAAGCCGAGCGAATTTGGGGGAACGTTTTCTTAAAGTCAGAAGAATTATGTCCACGGGGTGCTGTTCCCCGTTGGTGATGCAAGTTCAGAGTGCGGGTTGGACCTGTGTGGCTGGGACTCTGGCTGGGCAGTCCCCTCGCGCTGCAGCCTGTGCAGGTGAGTCTGACGCCATGTGCTCGTCCTGCACTGCCGCTGGGTCTTCTGCTCGAGCAGGGGCTGCCCGAGGTCAGGCCGGCGGGCGAGGACTTTGCTCTCAGCCTGTTCCTCTGGCTTGCTGCTCATTTCCCTTCCATATGTCCAGCGCCTCTGCTGCTGGGTACCTTTACTTAGCAGGTGGTCAGAAAGGGCTCACCTGACTGCTCAGAGTCGCAGCTGGGGCCAACAGGAGAGACTCTTGCGGAAGTCGTGGTGCAGCCATGCAGCTGCTGCTGGGCCTAAGGCTTGGGGGTCTGCCAGCCCACAGCCGGCTGACCCGGCTCTCTTGGAGGTGGATGGCCCCTGCCAAGGGAGGGCTGGCCCTTGACCTGCCACCGGGCTCCAGCACCCCTGCAGCCTGTGCCGCCAGCTCACTTCCTGGGCACAGCCCCCTGGTGGACGCCCCTCCGGACTCTGGGGCAGGACTCACCTGCAGACCCACCCTCCTGGCCTTCTGCTCCTTCTGACTCTCGTAGAGCCCCCTTCTTGGCTTTGGTGGCACCTCTTTTGCGTCCTCCGGCCTCGGGACATCTGTGCCTGGCTGGCCTTCCCAGGGGATGGCTTCTCTGAGGGCACGGTCTCAGGTGTTTCTTTGTCCCTATGAAGTCCTGTCTTGAGCACCATGTGCTCCGCATGTTTCTGGGCGACATCCTGTGCGTCTTCCCTCACGTTAAGCCGTCCGTGTTTGTTGGTAGGAGACAGTAGCCAACACGAGGCTGGGTGTCGGAGCCCTTCTTCCTGTGAGTTGGGAGAGCAGGTTCTGATGGCCGGTTGGAAACCTGCTTGTGCAGGAGGTGAGTGGACTCACCCAGCGTGGCTCTCGGGTGTGGCTCCAGCGCTGTGGCAGGGGTGCCAGGTGTGTTTAGAAGCACCGCGCCAGCAGCCATGGGACGTCGGTATCGTGAACCTGGAACATCCCAATAGGCCTGATTTCACCGGGATTGCCTTTGAGACCTTGAGCTGGAGTCTGGAGGCCAGGGCGGGTCCTGATGGACTCCTTGATGGCCGGTGTTCTGAGCTGCCCTGTTGGGTCCTGGAGGTTTTGGACTGGAACACTGCCCAGGTAGGATTGCAGGAGAAAGGAACCATGGGAAGACAGGGGTGCTGGGCCAGGTTTTGAAGAGTGGCAAGTGAAGGGTGAGGGTCTGGACCCTGATTCCTTGAGTTTTGTGCTTGGACACTCTGCCTGCAGGACAGGGTGGTGTCTGTCACATGGGTCCCTCGGTGGCACCCTGCTGTCCCCTAGCGGTGCCCAGGGGATTGCTCTGGAGCTGCTCTCCTGTGGGCCGTGTCAGGGTCCTGAGCTGTGCCTTTGAGAGCAGTGGCAGGAGCTGTGTTCATGGAGGCATGCATGGTTTCAGCCATTGCGCAGATGTGATGAGAGCTGTCTGTCCTGTTGGCCATCTGGCCTCACATCTGGGCCCCCAGGCCTCTGCATCCTCCTGGAGTGGCAGCCACCTTGGCCCCAGCCTCCTGCCCCCCACAGAGGGGAGCACGTGGCGAGTTGCTCTCTCCTGTCCCAGGGACCACGCTGTCTCCCAGTGTGCAAGCTTTTCAATCTGGGTTGTTGCCACTGTGGGAAATTACACGCAGGCATTCCTGGGCAAAAACCAAATGAGAAACCCCTTTCTGACCACAGAGGGGTTCTCGGTCACCCCAGTGACCAGTTCCTCGTCTCTGCTTGCTTGAAACTTCACAGGTGGTAAGGCTTGCCAAGACAAGGCCCGTGCACCTGGGAAACTCAAAATAGCAAGAATACATCAGTCAGATTTTTGTTGTGACAAAAACCTGGAAAAAACAACTTGGAGGAAGGAATCGCCTTGACTCACAGTTCAGGTTTCAGTCCACAGTCGCTGGCCAGGGCAGGAACCCGGGGAAGGAGGTGGCAGAGGAAGGCTGCTCTCTTCATGACAGCCACAAGCAGGGAGGAAGGGGCCAGGGACAAGGCACGGTCCCCAAGGGCACACCCCCAAGGCCCCACCTCTCCAGTCCCCCCACCTCCCAGAAGGGCCATCGCACCATCAAGCCACTGCAGAGGTCGGAGCCTCGTTGACCGCTCGCTTCCCGGAAGTCCTGCCTCTGAACACTGCCCTCCATGTGTGCGCTCTGGGAACTTTCAGATCCACACCACAGTGGTAAGTTAGAAACTGATGAAAGCGTGTGATTAGGGCTGTGACTGATTCCGGAAGGTAACTGGGGGGCATTTGGCGTCGTGATTGTTTTCAGATGCTGCTGAATGTACGTAGCACAGATGTCACACAGACATGGGGCCATCGTGCTCAGCCTGCCTCTCTTCAAAACCCACGGTGGCCATCCTGCATGTAGCTCCTTCCATGCTGAGCGTCGGGTTCTCAGATGTCCCCAGAAGGAAAAGCCCTCAGAGTGGCCAGGCCTGGGGGACAAGCTCATCAGCCCAGACCTGGGATGGACTGAGGCAGGAGGGGCAGTGCAGTGGCCAGGCTTTACCGGAGGTCTTGCAAGATGGGGCCTGGGGAGCAGGCGTGCCCAGAGCAGTGACAGCCAGCCTTCTGTGCCCTGGTGCACGGGCCTCCGTTCCTCATGGCTGAGGACTGTGGGGCAGTCTGCCCAGATGTCACCTGCTCGGCTGTCTCCTGTTGGGTTGTTTAAAAACGTGCACCTGCAGCTGTCCCCACCTCCCTTTGACTTTTGGTGGCAGGAGGCCTTCTTGGGGTGACCGTACCGTGCACTTACCTCAGCTGGTCAGGTCAGCCAGCATGGCTTGGGCTCCCCTCGCCTGCCTCCGTTGGTCTGGTCGAGGGCTGTGACTGTCACACTCTGTGTTAACTGCTGGTGGTCATTTGTCCCCTTTCCCCTTTGGTGTTTTCTTTCCACATTCCCAGTAATTTTACACTTAAAACTAAATACTATTTTGAAAATCTAGCACTGGACTTGGCATTTCTCACAGGGCGCAGGAACCTCTCGGGGAGGGCGTTCACTCTGCATGGGTTGCTGCCTACTGCTGGCTGGACCCTGTGTGCATGCAAGTGGAGCATAATGTTTGCTTTCTGATTGTTGGTGCATTGACTGAGTTTTTCCCTCCTAAGTCTGAGTAGCACCTTGAGAAAGGTGTTCCTGTGCGGGACCGGAGGTGCCAGGTGGACAGGGAGCTGGCTTGCTGGATGCGCTTGGGCACGCACTCCTGTAGAGCCGGAGAAGACTGGCAGTAGTGGACCTCCTGCCTGGTGCCGCGGGGCCACAGGCCTGCTAAAGCGAGGCCCAGGCGTTTTCACAGCCTGCCCAGGGACGCAACATGGACCCAGGGGAGCTGGCCTCTGCTTTCTGGGGCACTTCTGCTGCAGTGTGCAGCCACCGGGCCCGTGGCTTCCCCCGTGGCTGCGGTCTGACCTAAGTGTGCAGAGCGCGGCGCAGCTTCCAGCCACAGGTGGGAATTTGCCCCTGGCCACCGTGTTAGCCACCAGGGCTGATCAGCTGTTGGCACTTTGCTGCCCTGGACCCCCTGCCAGCTGGTGGCCTTGGGGAGGACAGTGGTGGGGGCAAGCTGTTGGATTAGACCCCGTGGTCATTGATGACTAGGCATGGTGGACTGTGTCCCAGAAGCTGCAGTAGTGCAGGCGACCTCCAGCCCCTGCTAATTTTGAAAACGTGTCACGAATCGAGCCCATTCTATTGTGTTCCAGGGAGTAAAGCTTCATGCCGGGTGCTGCTCCCCAGCAGATGCTCACTCTTGCCAAGGGAAGTAGTTGCTGGAACTGACAGGCTTTGGGTCATCAAGGACATTGTGTGCCAGACAGACAGGATAAATCCCCAGAGTTTGGAAGTCTTTCTGGGGGGACTGGCTTCTAATCAGGTAAAAGGGTGGTTTTGTGGAAGGCCCTCCTTAATGGCCCACCCACCCTAGGCCGGGACAGACTGGAGTCCCCCTGCACCTGTGGCCTGATTTGGTCTCTCTGGCTCAGCAGTCTGTACGTGTCCCTAGATTCCTGTGTTGGCTCCTTACCCCATGTTGCTGGTGGGGCCTTTGGGAGGGGACTCAGTCATGGGGTGGGGCCCTCATCAGTGGGGCCCTCGCCAGCCCTCACCCTTCCCGCGTGTGAAGAATTGGTGAGAGCATACCTTCTGTGAGCCAGACACCAGCTCTGCCAGCACCTTGATTTCTTTGCAAGGCAGCCTGAGGACTAAGACACGGCCTGTTACAGCTGTTTCCCACGCCTTATGGGTGAATCAGAGGACAGCAGGGATCTTTGAGTTTGCTGTAGATTTTTGTTGTTGTTGTTACCGAAGATTGAACCCAGGGGTACTTAACCACTGAGCCACATTCCCATCCCTTTTTATTTTTTATTTTGAGACGGGGTCTCACTAAGTTGCTTAGGGCCTCACTAAATTGCTCAGGTTGGCTTTGAACTTGCAATCCTCCTGCCTCAGTTCCTGGAGCTGGTGACTGTCCTGCCATCAGAGCCTGGCTTCCTGTTCTGTCTCTAGCAGGGCACACTGCTATAGCCAGGATGTGTGATGCCTCTGGGGCAAGCATGCCTACTGTGCTCCAGAGCTGACTTTCAGGTGCTTGATCCTGGTGTGAGTTTGGGTGTACTAAGTGTGTGGGGTGTTGGTGCCTCACTTCAAGGCCAGCTGTGATCACGGCTCAACCTTGCCTGAGGTGTCCTTTGGGGTCGGGGACTTACACTGTTACCTGCTCACATGTTAGGGGGCTCTGGGACGCTCAATGATTTGTACCTTCCTTTCCTGGCCTGACTTTGACAAAATAGACCACTGTAAGCCTGAGAAGGCGGAGGCCCAAATGTCTGTGGGTTGAGGGGAAGTTGGAGGGCACAGCAACCCGTGCAAACCGTCGGTCCTGCTGGCAGAGTCCAGGTGAAGCCTTCTGCCCCCAGGCCCAGGCAGCGTGGGGCACACGTGGGGCCTGGGGTGGCAGAGGGAATGGGTGGGCCCCTTTCCAGTCAGGTGAGAGACAGAATGGGCCCAGTCAGCTCAGCCCAGAGGCACTTCTCGCTACCCTGGAGCTTCTCGCTTGAAACCCCTCTTGCTCAGTGCCGAGTGGGGCCCTGGATTCCGTGGCCAGCACTCAGAAGCAGCCTAGAAGCCTGTTCCCTCGTGGGGGCTTTGACGTGGCAGTACTGGTGCTTCAGAGTGCCCTTGGGGACAGTCTGTGGTGTACCTCTCCAGCGGCCTCAGGATTCTGTTCAGCTCTTACTGTTGGCAGCAGCGTGGATGAAGGTGGGGACCAGGCTTTGTGTTAGTCCCTTCAGAGTCCTTCCTGACCCTGGGCGGTTGCTCAGCTCTCACCTGTGGGCAGCATGCAGGGGAGTTCCTGGGCCCCAGCGCGTTGGAGGCTCTTCCAGGGCCGTGTTCTTGATGTCCGGTGCCGTTTCCCAAGGGACCGCGGTGGCGAGCTCAGAATCTGCAGGGTGTTCAGGCCACTGCAGGCCCACTCAGGGCCGTGCCTGCCCCGGGGCTGCTCTGCTCCAGACCCAGCTTCCCTGGGCTTAACCCCACTTTCTGCACCTTCCCTGGGCTTCCCTGCCTTTCTGCACCTTCCTTTGTGTCCGTCTGCCTCCCTGGGCTTAACCCCACTCTGACCTCCGCAGAGGAAGCCCCGAAGGCACCCCAGTGAATGGGAACATCTTGGAAGTGGCAGGGGAGCCACTGGCTTTCCCAACAGTGGAACCCTGGGTGATGAGCCATTGTGCACTGCGCAGTGGGATTTGTTGTGGTCTGGTTAACCTGTTGAGTTCCAGGTTCTTAATTCTCTGAGTCTTTCAATGAACTTGACCCAGGCACATTAGAATAGGTTAGAAATTACAGTCTAGAGTTTATATTAATATCGATTGGTCTGATACTATAATTCTATTTGCGTTGTTACATAATTGGGTTACACATTGTGTAATTACGTCCCATAGCCTATATTTAAGTTTGTACACATGTTCCACATCTGGACGGTGGGAAGGGGTGGGCTGCTGTGTGCCGCTCCCACCTCGCCTCTGTGCTGCGTTCTAGTGATGATTTCCATCTGCTCTTAGTGAAACTAGTTTTTAATTTCCTTTGAAATTTTTAACAGAATGAAAGCTCAATGTTCACTGTTGTCTAAAGTCAGGTCTTCATTTTTGGTGAACACGGGAAGACGCTGGTTGTCCTCTGTACAGGCGCTAAGGCTGGGCCTGTCATGTGCCACCTGTCGAAAGTTGGCGTGGAGTCTGGCGCAGACAGTGGTGTGCGCGACCGGCCTCGCTGCCTCCCCCCTGAGCTAGGAGCTGTGTAGAGTGTGTGCTGGGGACGCTATGGACAGAGGAGGTGGAGCTGGGAGCCTGGAGCAGAGCACCACCTGCTTCCGCCTTTGCCTCATGGGGAGCACCCAGCAAGGCCGTCTCTTCCGCTGTCTCCAGCGGTCACCAGGGACCTGGGGCGTCACACTTTCTCTGACCTCTGGCTTAGTTTCTTGTCACTGAGTCAGTCAGGCGCTCTGTGTGCTCCCTGACTGGAACCTGGAGGAGTCGGGGTACTTGCTGGCGTGGAGGGGGAGGCAGGGAGACAGAGCTCCAAGCCTCTCCTGGTCCCCCTGGGGGCCCCACCTGGGTGGCGTGGGAGTGGCAGAGCTCCTGCAGAGCCCCCTCCTAGAAGCCCCGCCTGGGTGGCGGGAAGGCTGCGGCTTCCAGGACCTGCCTGTCTGGACCTCCAGGTGTTGGTATAGTGACTCTGCTGGGCCACTTCCCAGTGTGGTGAGCTCAGGGACTGGAATTTAAAGGTGGTTTGGTGACTTCAGGTGACTCACAGAGGCCTGACTGGGCCCGAGGAGGAGCATGTTCAGTCCAGGAGGCAAGGGCCCTTCGAGTGCTTGGTGCTGGGAGCTGATGGGAAGCATGGGCCCTGCTGGCTTGGGGAGCCAGGGAGGCGGGCAGACGGGCCTGGAGGAGTGCTGAGCCAGCCGTTAGGACGAGAACAAGGACAGGTGCATAGCCAGGGTCCTGGGCAGGAGCATGGGGGTGAAGGCTCCCTGAGTCCCCCAGCCTCCCCTCCTCCTCAGTCACCTTCTCTTGCACAGCCTGTACCTGGCCCTCAGCCTGGTCCTTGGCCCTGCCCTCCTTCCCCCGGAGTGCCACCTCCTTTCTGTGTTATCAGCTACGTGGCACTCAGTGCTCCCGGGTAGGTCCCATTTAGGTGGTGGGGCTGAAGGTGTGAGTTGATGGGAAGGCCTGGGGAGTGGGAGTGTGGGCTGGGAGTGGCGGCCGGGTGGCTGGGAGAGGCTGTCCTGGCGGTCTGCTCTAGCTGCCCTGCAGGTTGGCTGAGGCCACACCTGTCCTGTGGGGGTGGAGCCTGGTTGGTGCTGGTTCCATCCAGATGAGCTGCCCTGAGCCTGGGAGCAGGTGTCTGGCATGTGCCCCAGACCGGGAGGCCCTTGTGCAAGGCGTGTGTGGCCAGAGAGGAGCCCCCAAGGCCCCTGAGAGAATCTCGCTCGTTTGACACAGTGTTTTAAGTGTGTGTCTTTATTTTGTCTGGCTCATTGCAGAGAATTTCATCTTCCCACCTGGTTGAACGGCATGTGGGAAGTCCTTGCCACCGCTGGCTTCTGAGGTGCCCATAGCATCCTGTGGTTTGGCCAGGGTTTCCCCCGGGGTTTGAAGACACCATAATAAACCATTTCAGGTAGCGCAGCCTGGAACTGCGTCCAGGATGGACCCTGAGGCCCTTCTTCGCTGAGGTGTGCTCTCAGTCTCAGCCCTGAAGGGAGCATGCCTCAAAGGTCCCCGCAACTGAGGAGCGGGCATCTCCCGGTGGCGTGGTGTCAGGCAGGGCTCCTGCAGGCAGGCAGGCTGGCAGGCGCTTCCCAGGAGCCCTTTGGAGCAGTGTTTGACAAGGACTTGAGGGGCCCCTCCTTGCTGGCCCAGTGCTGTGCCGTCTGGGGAAGGCCAGGTGGGTGTGGCGGCTCCTGTGTGCTGCAGGCTGGGCCCAGGGCGACCTCCTCACTCCCACAGCTGAGTCGCACAGCAGGGCGGAGGGTTTCCACTGTCTTCTTCCCATGAACCTGGAAGGAAGGCGCTGAGGCCTAGAGGAGCTGTTGCTGGTCTTGTTCAGCCTTGCTCTTGTCTAGTTTTCCAGCTCTCCAAGGGAAGGTTGGAAGAGTTCTGATGACAGTCAGACTGTCATTCTAGAAAGCTCACCAGTCCGTGGAGCTCCGGGCTGCTGCGCGCTGTCGACATCCCTTCCCTTGGCTTTCGGGTTTCCTCAGTCCTCCCGCCCTGGGGGAGTTCAGCGTGGCCGCAGCTCAGCTTCTCTCTCACCGGTTCACCCGAAGTTTGCACCTCAAGCTGCCGACAGCGCTCAGCAGAACACCTTCTTAAGGAGGCCAGCGCCGTGGGTGTCCACAACTGTGGCCCCAGTCAGGAGCCCTTGGAAGGCGAGGGGCAGGTGGCCCCTGACTGCGCCGGCTCAGGGTGCTCCCCACGGTTGGAGGGAGCTGAGCAGGGCTGCCGCTCGTGACCCGGGGCTGCTCTGTGCAGCTTCCCGTTTTGGCTCTGGCAGTAAGCGTCTGCCAATGCGTGCTAAATATTCCTCCGCTCGCGACGGCCTCCAGTGTCAGGGCTGGTGATTTACGTCCCTCCCGGTGGTGGTTCATGTTCAGTGGGCAGTCGGTGGGAGCTGGTCTCTCAGCAACCATGGGGAGGGCTGCAGGCGGGGGGCTTCGAGAAACAGTCTGGGAGTGGCCCACATGGCTTGTGGCCCTTCGGGACCTGGGCTGCTTCCATTTCAGCTGTGTTTTTGTTTCCTTAAGCAGGAGTCATAGCACATTTTAGAAAATTAAAGATCAGAGTGTGGAAGTGCCTTCGTTCTCCTGGGCTGGGTGGGCAGGTGGTGCGGTGGCTGGCACTTCTCGGGTGCTTGGCTGGTCGGGGGTCTGTTGGGCAAGGGCTCTGGTGCGTTCCCCTCCTGTCCCTAGCTGCCATGTCTCTGGCTCTCATGAACTGTCTGGCCTTCACAGGGGACCTGGAGCCCCGAGAGAGCCTGGCCTGTCAGGAGGCCCAAGGAGGGAGTTCCAAGACCATGCAGTGCAAAGGGGCGCAGCAGCCATGCCATTCAGGCTGGAGGTTGGGCAGCAGCTTCTTGATGGGGCAGCTGGCCTTGGACCCCCTCTGCCCACAGGGCAGACCAGGGCAGCACTGGTGGAGAGCCATGGTGGGAAAGGAGCACACCCCTGGTTGCAGCAGACCCCACGGGGTAGACCGTAGCCCCCGCTGACCTGCTGTGAGTGGGACCTCTCTCAGGTGCACGCAGCTGGGTGGTTTCCAGTTTGCAGTGGAGAATGACGTGAGGAATCTCTGTGCTGGGCTGCGCTGGTTTCAAGTCTTCCCTTTCAAAAGCTTTTCTCATCTCCCCAGCCTGTCTGGACCGATGCCTTGGGGTTGGCTGCGCACCCTGTGGCTCTCCTGTGGTGGGGCCTTCTGGAAGCACCCTCTGGAGATGAAGAACCGAGCTTCCCTCCCACTTCCCTCTGCCTGAGCTCCGCCTTCGTAGACCAGGCAGGATCTGGCCAGGCCCAGCCCTTCCTGTTGGTTGTCATCTGTGCTTTCCATGAATGGATTTCAGCTCTCTTTTCCAGCCAGCTTCCTTTGTCCAGTGCATGTTAATGAAGTCACTGTTGGACGTGGTGACCAGCTTGGCTCTGCGGGCTGGAAGATGTCCCCTCACTGCAGAGCACATCATCTTCGTGGTGGAGCAGATCTCAGGAGGAGGACCAGGAGCTGCCGTTGGGGTGCGGCACTGTGGGCCGGGCCTGGCGGTGTGCATCTGCAGGGGGGCCTCTCCTGGGGCAGGCAGCAGGGCCTGAACCCGCGTCTGATGTCCATGCCACCCGTCTGTGTTCTGTCCCCTCCCCTTCCAGAAGAGAGGTGCATGAAGGCTGCCTGCCTTTCTCCCTGTGGGCTGGCTGCGGCTGGTCGCTCTGAGTTCCATCTCCCCTTTCTCCTCCAGCCTTTCTAAGGTTGGTTGGTTGCCTTCTCCAAGCTCAGGTGGTTTAGGAACTAAGTTGAGTCTGTCCTACTGTCACTGCCTGTTGATGACACACCTTCTGGAGGCCTAGAGCCATTGTTAAGGGAGTTCTTGGAGACAGACTGTGAGGGGGCTGGGCATGTCCACTGCATGCCCCTCAGGTGTCCGGGGATCTTGCTGCCCGGTGGTGTGAAGGACAGGAGCATGGAGGTGCAGGCTGGGCGGGCCGGCATTCTTGCCAGGGACTGGAGTCTTGGCTGGAGAGGAGATGGACGCTCTGTCCTGCTGTGAGTGAATCCTGGTCTCTGTGATGCCGCAGGGCCACCCAGCCGTGTTGCCACAGGTGGTGGGGACTTTCTTTCTCAGGGCCCTTGTGCCACAAGCTTGCCACTGTCACCAGTGAGCATGACCCCACTGTGCATATGATGCTCAGAATTGGCTTTCTTGCAGCGCTGGGTCTGGAGCCCGGGCCCTGAGCACGTGCTCACCAAGGGGCTACCCGGCCAGCCCCCAGAAACATTCGTCCTGAGAGTCACGTGTGAATGCAACCATCGACAGAACCAAGGGAAAGACCTTGGGGAGAAGCACTGAGCCAGGAACCTAGTGGCCTGCGGGTCTCTGCTGTCTCAGTTGTGCCAAGGACCTTTTTAGAATTCGGGATCTCGTCCTTGGGTTTCCAGCTATTTTGGTTCCCCGCAGACTCCAAAGGCACGAGTGAAATGAGACCGAGACAGTGGTCCTGCGGTGTGAGACCAGCGGACTCCACCATGCTCATTAGTGGGCAGAGAGTCGGGTTCAGGGAGAAGCCTCGGCCCGTGCACGAGACACAGCGTGTCTGAGAGCTGGCCGGAGGGGACGCCGCATGACCGCAGACCAGGCAGTCAGCTGGTGGCTGTGGACACTGACGGAGACCTCAGGCAGCGTGCGCCTCGCTGCATGGGGAGAGGACCGCCTGCCCCGCCCCCCCCCGGGTTCTGCAGGCGCCTCCTGACTCGCCTCTCTTTGCTTGTGGGCTCACTCCCCTGTGTCCTCTTGAGTTGTGTCTGAGGTGCTTCAGTCCCAGATTTTTTTTGCACCCTTAAAAATTACTGGGAACACCAAAGAGTCGTCTTATGCGACTCCTGTGAGTATCTCATTGGACGTGAAAAGCAGGTGATCTTAGAAATCATTACTGGACGTGAGGTAAAAGTAACCCGCTCATCATGTGTTCCCAAAACGCTTCGTGAAGGCGCCGTTCCCCACAGCAGCCTTGACCAGGAGTTTGCTGCACGATTGGCTCGGCCTGTGCACAGGCGCCTCGGAGGCAGCTGGGTGCTGGCTGTGCCTCTGGTCCGGCTGTGGTGTGTGTGATCTGTAGGAGTCCCTGTCCCGGGCGTGGTGGTGGCGGTGGGCTTGTCTGGGTAGGAAAGCAAGGTATCCCTGGAAGGCTGCATCTGCTGCCATGGCCAGGAGGACGGGGCATTCTTGGGTGCCTGCATTTCTGATTGAGCTCACTGGGGCGCTGACCTGGCACTGCTGTTCTTGTGTCCAGGGCAAGGGCGTTGCAGCTCTGTGGTGGGAAGGCATACGTGTGTGGAGGTGCAGCTGGGCCAGGACCCAGCCTTGAGTCTTGCTCCCCTGTGGCATTTCTGGGGCTGGTTGTGGAGGCCTCTCGAGGTTGTGAAGTGCCCCGGCACCACTATCCCTCCCGGGGTCTGGAAACTCCTGCAGATTACAGGCAGTCCTTCCCAGTCTTGCTGGCCCGGGGCTCGTCCCCCAGGCTGCAGAGGTGCACTGTAGAGAGCAAACGCACACTTGTTGGCATCTGAACAGTAAGCTCACGAGACCTGCCCCTCTGCTAGAGAGCATGCCACGTGCATCACTGGGGATGCCCAGGGTCCCTCCTTCTCTTCTGGCCCAGCCAGCTGGCGAGGGGCTTGTCTGCACGGATCCCTTTTCCTTCAGACTGCCTGGTTCACGTGGCTCTTCCTGGGTCTTCCTTCTCCCTCCTGTTCGGCAGCAGAAAGTCGCACTGAAGAGAAGTGACCAGGCGGGGCCATTTGACCTTGGAGGGGTTCCTATAGTCCCTTGAATTCAGCCTTTCCTGGTGGTTATGGATTCTTTAGTACCTGTCATGGGAGTAGGGAAGGCACCTGCATTTCCCCAGGTGTTCTCTCCTCTCCTCCCTCAGGATGTACTGAGCGCCCCTGGGGTTCACACTGCAGGGGCCCAAGGCCCCTGGGAGCCCTAGAACACGGGGTTCTCCTGTGCTCCATTTGATCACGGGCCGCCCGAGGGTTGCACTGATCAGCGAGTGACCCTTTCTCCTAGTGTCTTGCTTGTCTGGAAGCAGGGGTGAGGCGCACTAGCAGCTGATGATGGGAGCCGTGAGTGTCCACTGTGCGTGTTCTTTTTCTGGACGAGGTGCTCTCTGTGCTCTTACTTGGTGATGGACGTCTTCCAGCAGGGGAGGTGGTTCCTAGTTCTCGGTGCCAGCCACCAGGCGGAGGGAGGGTGCTCATCGTGCATGTCCAGACCACCGCCACTCCACCCCACCTCAGCCAGAGTGAGAACAGGAGAGCAGGAGAGTGGGGCAGAGCTGCAAGGGCTGGGGAGGCCTGCGCCTGGGTTGCCGTGCCTGCAAGTTCAGCTCTGTGGTCACCATGGGGCCAGGCTTCCTAGCTGACTGAGCAGGAGTGCATGGGTTCTCCTGCAGGCTTCTGTACTTATCCTGTTCGTGGCAATGCTGAAAGAGCCAGAGAAGCTCCCTCACATCAAGGCCAGTCCAGGAGGCGTGGCCATTTAGTTATTTCCCTGAAAACTCAGAAGAGTTCCTAGAGGAAGAGTGAAGCTGCTGGACCCTGTGTGCAGGAGCTCGCCCGCTGTCCCCGCTGCCCAGCAGTCGGAAGTGGCCGACACAGCTGCAGAGACGCTGCCTGGAAGGGTGCTGCAGGGTGTGGGCGGAAGGTGCCCGCGGTGTCCTGGGGAGGGGGAGCGAGCCAGGAGGCCAGGAAGTCTCCCTGCCAGGCTTGCCCTGGGCTTTGGTGGAGGCTTGGCAGGTGGTCAAGGTTGTGATGGGTGCTGGCATCTGGAGTGTTGGGAGCGCCTGGTGAGAGGGACAGAGGCGGAAGATGCAGGGCACGTTTGTTTGGGGAGGCTCTTTCACACATGTCACAACGAGTTGGGAGCTTGGCCGCGGTGGAGCTGTGCGCTGCTCTGCTGAGACCCGAGCCACGCGGTGCAGTTGGAACAGGTGTGCTCATCTGGACTCTTGGCTAGTGTGACGGAAATCCAGCTTCAACTAACCCAAGTCAACAGGAGGGGCTTGCTTAGTAGCTCCAGGGTCTGGGTGGCGTGCTTCAGGCCTTGCAGGACCCAGGGCTCCGGCTTGGCCACGGGGCCTTGCTGAGCAGCAGTTCCTCACAAGGTGCAGGTGTGTGCCCAGGAAAGACGGGCGGGAGCCGCAGCCGCCACAGCAGGTGGCAGTGGGGGACGGAGAAGAGGGGCAGGGGCAGCAGGTGGCAGGAGCCCACGGTAGTGTGTGCCTGTCCCTGCTGGCACGGGGTGCCCTGCAGCGTCGCCTGCTGCAGCTGTGGGACAGGGGGCAGTGAGGCAAGTGGAGCTGGAGGGGGTATGGACAGTGGGCTCCAGGGAGAGCCCTGTGCTTCAGAGGCCACAGGCAGAGTGTGGGCAGCCCCAGAGGTGCTGCCTGGTGCTGGAGTAGAGGAGGCTGGCGCACGCTGGGCCCACTCTGCTCCCATCCTGCTCGGGGTCTGTCCCCGAGAACCAGCCCTCCTGCCCATCCTCCTTCCCTGCCAGCCCTCCTGCCCCATCCTTCTCGGGCCCTGGTCCCCAGGAACCAGCCCTCGCGCCTGCCTCCTGCCCCACTCCTCCCTGCCCACCCCCCGCCCCCCAAGACCTCCTTCACTTTAGGAAAGGTGTGTCAGACTTCCTGAGAACTGAGCAAGGTGAGGGCTGTTGGGATCTCAGACGTAGGCCAGGTCCCAAGGCCACGGCAGGTGCAGAGGCTGGGGTGCTCTGAGGCTGGTGCTGTGGAGGAGAGGCTTCTGGGCCGAGGCTGGTAACTGTCCACTTGCAGGGCCGGTGCCCCATCTCCTGAGATGCCTGTGGAGAAGTGGCCCTGTAAGTAGCCCGTAGCAGCAGAGACCCTGGTTTGTGGCTGTTGGTGACTGCAGGCTCCTCCCTGGCAGGTGGTCAGGGTGTTGAACTGCCCACAGTGCCCTGGCGTCCAGGGTGTTCTGGAGTGAATGGCATAGTCTGTGCAGTCTCCCAGGTCCTAGGGTCCTGCACTCCCTCCCGGTAGGAGCCTGCCCAGCAGGGTGTGTCCCTTCATGTTCTGGAGCCCCTCCTGGGGCCCTGGGCCCGGAGCCGTGTCCAGCTCTGTGCCTGGGCAGGCGAGCGGGCCTGTGGGGATGCCTGGGCTCTGCTGCCACCTTTGGCCTCGGCTGGCCGTCAGGACCGGGTGGGAGGCAGGGACACCTGTGGGGTTTGCTGCAGTCACAGGGCCACAGATGGAGGGACCAGGAATGAACTGGCACTTGTGACTTCACTCTTGGAAATCTCACTATTTTGAAAAGGAATTTTTTTTTTTTTTAAATAGAACAAGAACAAATGGCACCTTCCATTGGTGCTGCTTGCCCTGCATCCCAGTTGGTGAAGGGGCAGCAGCGGCATGTTCTCATCCCGCTCAGGGAAGCCGGTGCCTTGCACTTTCCCAAGCCGCCTCCACTGGGGAAGCAGCGAGGAACCTGCTGGAGTGGAGGAGGGCCAGGCCTGTCTGCACACCTGGCCTCCAGGAGGAGCCTCCTGCGGGCTGTGAGACCCACGGCAGCCGGAGGGCCTTCCTACCCTGTGTGCATGAAGCTCGTCCTCCCAGGGCCATGCTGGAGAGGACGTGCACTCGCTGCTCCCCACTTCAGCCAAAGGCAGCAAGGTGCAGGGGCCAGCCGAGCCCGCCTGCTGCTGGGGAACAGGGCTTCCTCTCCGCCAGCAGACAGCGCAGCCCGCTGAACGGGCGGGCACGGTTGTGTGCAGGATGTTTGCTGCATGGCAGGAAGGAAAAGTGCCTTTGTGGACCCTGTCCATTGTGTCGGGGCCTGGCAGCAAGTCCCTCCGGGGGCACCTGCGTCAGAGGCGCGGGAGGAAGGGCGCTCAGGACTGAGTCGGGTCTCACAGCAGGGTTTTGGGTGTGACTGTGGAGTGTGGAGGACAGAAGCCTCCTCAGGGGAGAAGCGGGGCTCAGAGCTGAGCAGTCTTGCTGGAGGACTAGGAGGTTCTGTTGTAACCAGGGCAGGCCCGGCTGGGTTTGCAGGTCACACCTCTGCATCCCGGTGGCCTCTCTCTGCAGGCTCCCTAGGTGACTTCTGACTCTCAGTGCCTAGTCCTCTGGGGCCTGTCCTCGGGCAGGGACTGTCATGTCACATGGTGCCTCTGTCCCAGCACAGAGGCTGAAGACCAGAGGCGGTCAGTGAGCCCTCACTGGGTGGACGGCCACTGCAGCAGGCGCTGCCTGAGTGCTGATGGTTGAGGCCAGGATGTGATGTCCAGTGCTGCCTCTGTGCTGGACTGCAGTAGGTGGCAGTGTTGGGGACTGCCAGGCGAAGGCAGTGGTGAATGCGCCACCCTCTCCTGGCGCTCACTGTGTGGAGGGAACACTGCCCATGGCAGGTGGCTCCAGCCCCTCCCAGCCTTGGCAGCACTGTGCACTTTCTGTCCCCGTGGCTGACAGGGAGCCTGAGGCAGCGGGTGGCAGAGCAACGCTGTGTTCTGACCCCGCCTCCCCTCTACCTGGACCCCCCACCCAGCACTGTGGCTGTTCAACCTCAGCGCTGGGCACGCTGGCTCTCGGCGCTGGGCACGCTGGCTCTCGGCGCTGGGCACGCTGGCTCTCAGCATTGGGCACGCTGGCTCTCAGCGTGCTCCGGGAGCAGCTTTCCTCCATAGCCCTAATTGAGCTGCAGTCGAGTGGCTCAGAGTGACTTCTTGGCAGCTGTTCTGTGCTTTGTAAAAATGGAAACAGATTTTAAAGGGTGGGCTTCCTAAAACTAAGGCCAGTTAGGCCTTTGAGTTTTGAACTGGACTCTGACCACTTCATTGTTTTTTAAAAACCAATTCCGTGGCTGAAACTTGGGTTTGTTTTACTCCTCTGAGCACGTGGCACGCAGGGCTTAGAGGGTTTGAGCTCTGGAAATGCCCAGGCTGGCCGTTTCCTGTTTAGAGGGGATGTGGAAATGCCCAGGCTGGCCATTTCCTGTTGAGAGGGGGTGCTTTCTATAACTCCTTGCACAGGTCTCACCAGAGTGTCCCTCAGGTGAAAGGAACGAACATGCGTGTGGCTGGTGACTCTCCTGGGAGGAGTGGCACCTGGGGTGTGTGTGAGGAGGCGTGTGTGTGCCCAGGGGCTGTGCCCTGCACCCCTGCACGGAGCCCGGACAGGACTGCCCTCAGTGGTGCGGGTCTGCAGAGGGGCCTGGTCAGGAGCGGCAGGCAGGCCCCAGGGCCTTGGCTCGTCAGGTTGGACTCCCATCCTGGTATGTGCACAAGTGTGTGCTGCTTTCTCGTGTGCCCACATGCATGTGGGTGGTTTTCTTTGACCTTTTACCCCAGAGTACTTTGGTGTCTTTCTGAAGAAAGGTGGTGTATTCATGGCAGTTCTGTATTCGAGTAGTTTACTGTTGATTCATCATTCGCCCCAGTTCTGTGTTCCAGTTCTGTCATTTGACCTGCCCTCCCCTGCATACGGGATCAGTCTAGGGCCCTGTCCTGCGGGTCCTCGTGGTGTGTCTTCTGTTTGTTTTGTGGTGCTGGGGACAGAACTCGGGCCCTTGCCCACGTTGGGCAGGGGCTGCTCACGCACTCCTCCAGCCCTGGAGGGTCAGCTTTGCCTCTGCAGCCGTGGTCCCTGGTGGGTGGGCTGGGGGCCTTGCCTTTGACCAGGTGTCAGGAGGGCCTGCCACCATCCATGTTTCCTACTGCATGTTGCATGTGCGTGGGGCGTGTGAGTGGTGCGGGGCCCCCTCATGGGACTGCAGAGGGGTCCCTTTTGGTGGGACTGGGCTGAGGTGCTACCTGAGTGCACCTGGGTGAGTTCTGACATGGACTTAAAACTCAGGAAGGCAGGTGGCATCTCCAACACAGGAAGCAGGTGGTGCTACCCGGGTGTGCTGTAAGGACAGGCCCTCACCGGGTAGGGCTACCCGTGTCCCCCACTCCCTTGGGAGGTGCATTCACTCTGGTCCAGCTAACCAAGCCTGCAAGGGGTACCTGGTGCCACCTGGACAGAGCTGATCACCCCCTGGCCTTCCCTGTTCTCTGGTTGCAGTGATGTCCGAGGCGGCTCCTGCCCGGCCTGGTGCTGTCCGGGCCTGTTTCAGACACTGTGTGGCAGTTGCGCTCAACCCAGGACAGCTGTTGTTGAAACGAGCGGTTGGAGTTTGGCCGCCTGGGTTCCGTTTTCTCCTTCCTGGTCTCTCCATCCCCATGAACCCACACGTGGGCATTGCACTGCCTGAAATCTGCAAGCGCTATGGTGGTCTGTGCTGAGGAGGTGACGTGGTGCTGGCTGGTGGCATTGTTCTGAACAGAGGCTGTGCCATTTGGTGTCCTCAGTTTTGCACTGGTGCGGTCAGGACTGATCCCTCTTCAGAGGGGCTCAGAAGTGAGGCGGCAGGAGCAGGGGCCCCACCAGTGCCAAGTCTCACACTCAGGATCGCTCTGCAAGTGTCCCGGACCGGCTTCCAGCAGGTGGCTGTGAGTAGGACCGAAGGGAAGCTCTGTGAGCTTGACCTGTCGCCAGTGCCCCCATGTTGTCCTTGGGGAGAAGCTGGTACAGTGGCGCAGGCCGGCGCATGCTCAGAGACTTGGAGCGGCCGTGGGCGCCTGCTCTTTCCCGCACACCCGCACATTCATGCACTCGCCACCCAAAGACCCGCCAGAACACCCGGCTTCTCAGCCTCCTTGCCCTGAGTGCTGGGGGCTACGACTTCCCTCCCGGGCTGCCTCCGGCTTCATTGCTTCTGTGTGATTGCTGAGAGGAGTGGAGCTAATGTGACAGGCGCAGCGCAGGCTGCTCTTCACTCACTCGGACACCCTGGAGCTCCGTGCGCGTCTCCCACATGCAGTTCCAGCTGCACCACCCTGAGCAGCCAGCCGTGCACATAGATGGCGCTTTTGTGTGCTGCACCGAGCGTCACTGTCTGGAGAACGTGTCGGGAAGGTTCCCTGCAGGAGCAGCTCATGAACGACAGCTCGGCAGCATTAAGACTTTGAGTCGCCAGTGAAGCAACTGCTTTGCTCCAGAGGAGCTCTCACCACGGTGGCTCTGGTGCTCCTCCTGCCCTGTGCTCGGGCAGCTGTGGAACTGTGGATAATCTGGTCCCGCACGCCTGGAGGTGCAGTGAGAAAAGTGGCCTCTGCCCGTTTTGAAGGGCCATTTATCTGGAGAGGAGCGGGACTCTGCATGTGCAGGACAGGGGTGGGGTCCCTGGGGTCTCCTGCTGGCCAGAGTCCTCGGGTCTTCCTGCTGAACCCGGCGATGATGCTAGCTGGTGGGCTTCCTGGCCTGTCTCAGGCGCCCTTTTCGGGGCCCCTTCCTTCCATCTGAAGGGGCTCCTCCTCCTGTGTCCCTGCTGTGGGGATGCAGGGCACAGAGCCCCAGATCTGCAGGGACCTGTCCAGGTTGCAGAGATGTGCCAGGCTGCATCTCTGCCGAGAAAGTGGATGCCAGCACCAGGCCCTTAAGCCAGCGTGTGCTGACTCCCACATGTCCCTTGAGGCACTCTGGCAGAGGGCTTGGGGACATGGTGTGACGTAATGGGAAGAGCCCAGGGAGCCTTGATTTCAGAGTTGGATGGCAGTGGGGTTCACCACCTGGCCTCGGTTATCGGCCTGGGTAGCTGTGGAGTCGCCCTGAACTGCCCGTGCCTGCTGACGTGTGATAGTGACCAGCCAGTCCCCAGGCATGCTGGCAGTCCCCTAGCCTGTCTCTTTTATCTGAAGAACCAGCTGAGCTGGTCTGAGGTCTTGCTAGTGTTTGTCTCCCATCTTGGCCTGAAAGGCCCCCTTGGTGAAAACTCAGGGCAAGATTCTCTTTTCAAACAAACACGTTGAGAATAGAAAAGGTGGCTGACTGCTGGACTGGATGGTGGGCAGTGTCACCGGTCAGCTTGGCACTGTAGCTCCCATGGTGGTCTGCTTCTTGGGCTGCCTTCTTGACTTGGTTCTGTGCAGCTGGGTTCTGAGGGGAGGAGGAGCCGCCAGCTCACCTGTGGGACTGAGCTGCTCCGCTCAGAAGACTCGGTGGCCCATGGACCTCCAGGACATCTGGCAGCCCAGCAGGCTGGCTGGGCCCAGCCTGACCCACTCCCTCCAGGCTTTATTCTTCTCCCTCGTTGGCCTGGGACCCCATCTGAGTTGTTCTGAAGGTCTTCCTTGTTTTAGGCAGTTCTTAACCCTAGCTGCCCACCCAAGAAACTTGAAAATACCAACGCCTGGACTTTGCAGACTGAAGTAAGAACTGCGTTTCTGACAGCCACGGTGTCGAAGCCTCTCGGTGGTCCTGGCATCAGAGCAGGTTGAGGACTCTGCTTTGGCACAAGGACAGCCAGGGTGGTCATCCCTTCCTGTTTGGAGGAAAGAGTGTCCCTTACCAGTGGCCCTGAGCACGTGGAGTGTGCTCCCGTCACCCGCCTGCCCCATTTCCTGCAAGGGCTGACACGGTTCGCTGTTTGCAGGGGAAGGACGCATCTGGAGGGGCCCAGTGGGAGGCCCAGGAGCCGAGCTGGGTCCGAGAGCAGGCCTGGCCTGCTCCCTGCTGTGCAGGCACCCACCTCCTGCTGACCCCCTGCCATAGGCACTGTTGGCCAACGCTGCGCCCCAGGTAGGCTCGTCGGCCTGCCGAAGCCGCTGTCCCCTCCTGTAGGGCCCACTTGCTGCGGGCACTCTCCCCATGGTCCAGGCTTATAGGGATTGTCCTGTGGAAAGCACCCGAAGGGCGGAAAAGTGCAGGGCGTTGGCAGCCTGACAGGCAGCACCAGGCGTCTGCCCAGCCTCCTGCACCCCATCGCCAGCCCCCTCTGCAGGCGGCCAAGTTGCAAGTTTTTATTTCTTCTCCTTTTCCTTTAAAAATGTGCTAAAATATGCGTAGCTGGTGGGTACTGGGACAGGAAGGGAACGTGTGAGGCACTGTCCTGTCCATGTCTGCCTCCTGCCTGGCAGGGCCTCTTCCCCCAGGATCCCCTCACTGTGGTCGAACGTGGGCAGAGAGCCAGCACTGTTGGCTCGTTCCAGAAGACGGGCAGATCTTGCCGGTTTCTTGGCCCTTCTCAGAAACGTGCGCCAGTCCATTAGGATGATGGCGTGCGGCGTTCCCACGGTTGCTGTGGGAAAGACCTCTCCTGGGTCCACGGAGCAGGTGGCTTTGTCCACCTCCCTCTCTTCCGTTGGGGGCTCCCTGCGAGGGTGCTGAGGAGCACGCAGGAGACGCAGGGTGGCTGCTCTCTACTTCCTAAAGTGCGCATCCTCTTGTGAAGGACGCCCGGGCTGCTTTCCGCCTGGCATTAGCCACGCAGAGCTTTTCTGTAGCAGCGTGTGGTCGGGGACCGGCTGCTGTGGGGTGGACCTTGAAGGGCTGCAACTCCTCCTCCTGCTGGTCCTCCCTGAGAGTGCCCTGGTGTTGGGATGTGCTCTTGAGAGCCCCGCCACCCAGCAAGGACAGCCTGGCAGTCTCAAGCTTTTCCTGACCGTGCTTGGGACATTGGCCATTTCTCCTCATGATGACTCCGCTGCCGTTATCTTCAGGTTCCGTGGGTTTGCTGCTCTGCCTGGGCACCAACTGGACTGCCTTATGCCCCTCAGGGCCCCTTAGAGAAGCTGGTGCAGCAGGTGCTGGGCTTCCTGGCCTGCCTGGGAGAGGGTTAGTATCTCCCCAACCCGTGTGTCGAAGTCAGTTGTCTGAGGCCTCTCGGGCAGGTCCAGTCCCAGCCCACCCCACCCGCGCCCTGATCCCCTCCTCTCCTGCCCTGGATGTTGATTTGGCAGGGGTGGATGGTGGGCTCGATGGTGGGATTGCTGAGGGAGCTGTGTCTCCCAGGGGCAGTGGCAGGAGGAGCCTGTGGTCTGTGTCCACCCCTCCCACACCCAGTCAGAGGCAGCGAGTCTGGGGTGCGGTTGGGCTTCTGTGTGTTCACTGTGCGCTCATGTCTGTGGTGGGTTGTTGCCGTCAGCTCTGTGTGCTGACCGGTGGGAAGGCACAGGCCCAGGTCAGGACAGGCAGAGTCTGCCATGCCAGCGTCCAAGTCCATCTGCTGGTCACACGGTGGCCATACATACCTTTAAATCTGTTTAGACAGTTGAAGGTTGGCTTCTTGGAATTTATCTGAAGGCCTGCTGTGTTCTGCCAGGATAGATGTGGATGGGGTTTGGAGGAGAATCAGCAGGGCAAGGTGGTCCTGGAACCCTCTCTATCACTGGCATCCCTCCGAGCGACCAGTGAATGGAGGAATCACTCACCAAGGGTCTTTTCACTTGGCTCAGCTCAGCAGCTGTGAGAGTCGCGCTGTGTTGGGGACATGGAGGGTGCTTGGTTAATGTGTGTTGGAAGAAGACTTACTGCCTTAGGAAAGGCTCTTTTGTTTGTCAGAATTCTAGCTCAGAGTACTATAGTTTTTTTGGTTTTGGGTTTTTTATTTCTGCAGTGCTGGGGATTAGAACCCAGGCTGTGTGCTTTCGAGGCACAGGCTGCACCCACTGAGCGATACCCCAGCCCATGTAGTTTTTTGTTTACTCTTTCTTCATAAAAATTTAGACTGTAGAATCCAGTATCTCCAGTGGGATAGTTTCTTTCTCTCTTATCCAAGTTTTATTTCTTGTGCTTTTCCATCATTGGTACCTGCTGTGATTCTGGTCCCCTGTGAGAAATTCCATCCACACAGGTATCACTGACACGGCCCAGGGCTGGGGCCACCGTGCTCCTGGTCTGGACTGTCTCCTGATGCTGAGGCCTCTGGCCCCACCCCAGGGCTGGTGGAAACTGGTGACAGTGGACATTCTCCTGCCTTTCGAGATGACCAAAGGGCAGCTCCTTCCTTTCCTGAAGGACTGACAGTCCCTGGGGACCCTCCTGTGTCTTTGGAGCGTGACCCTTTTACAGAAGGCAATGATGAATAGCCACTGGGAGAATGGTGGTGCAAGGCAGGGCTGAGTTCAGCTGTGTGTCCCCAAGGGTTTTGTTAAGAGCCGTGGGGCCTGGTGCAGTGGTGCACGCCTCTCATCCCAGGGGCTCAGGAGGCTGAGGAAGGAGGATCTTGAGTTCAAAGCCAATCTTAGCAAAAGCAAGGCGCTAAGCAACTCAGTGAGACCCTGTCTCTAAATAAAACACAAAATCGGGCTGGGGATGTGGCTCAGTGATGGAGTGCCCCTGGGTTCAATCCCCGGTACCCCCTGCTCTCCAAAAGAGAACTGTGGGCTGTGGGATCCCCAGGGTGGAGCCACTGTTTCGCAAGGTATTTGATTAAAGAAGCTGCTCATAGCCAAGTAAGGATCTCACTAATTCCTGCTGTGGGACTGGTAGCTGGGAATTTGATGTGTCTGATAGTCTTGAGGACAGAAAGGAATGCTGGCCACCATGCTGCCACCAGCATCTTGGGAAGAACTTGTTTTTGTTTTAAATATAAACTAAATTTGTTTGCTGTCAAGGAAGATCTGACCAACAGCTGTTTCTGCCCTGAGTTCACACTTTCGTGGGTCCGTAAGAGCTGCAATTCTGTGTAGTAGAGCTGATGAATTAGGGACCGCAAATCAAGAATGAACTGGGAGGGCCAGCAGGAGGGGAGTGTTCCAGAATGATCTCTGAGGTGTGGGGGTTGCTCTCCTGAACCACGGTTCTCATTTCCCGGACGAGCACCCAGGACCCTGTGTGTCTGCAGTGACTGGCCTGTAGAGGGGACCTTGCAGCCCCTGCCGCAGGTGAGTGGTCAGTGTGGCTGCAGAGCCTCACTAACGTGTAGCCAGCTGTGCTGCGCAAGCCCATGAGACTAGTGCACCTTCCGTGTGCAGCCTGTGGGTGGAAGGGAAGCAGTCGCTGCCGCCGCCAGCACCCAGTGAGGAGCAGCACGGTGCATCCGCGTGCGTGGACTGCGGAGTTGCTGCTGTGCTTTGTATGCATTTAGGTGTATTTCTCTTAAGGAATTCCAGCCATGCACATCTCAGCGGTCCAGGTTCTTCGTGAACAGCGTTCTTTGTGTTAGAACATGCAGCTTGCTCATTTTGCAGAAGCTGCAGTGTTCTTGTCAAGAGCAGACCTGGGTGACGAGGGTGCACTTGATGCTCCCAGGTTTGGTGCTCTGCTCCGGAGTCCGAGCTCTCTGGGCGTGCCAGGTCCAGCTGGGAATCCTGACATTTTCATTAGGATTTACCCACATCGGAAGCATCCCTTCTGTATAAAGATGTGGAAGGAAAGCTTTATTAAATGTGATGCTATGCCCTGTGGCTGGGCTTTGCAGAGTGAAAATATTGGCTCAGCCTGGCTGGGGCTGGTGTCTGGGGCTACTTGGGTAAATCCAGAGATTCTTCTGTTTTGCATAGTTGTGATCACCCACCCGCCCACCAGTGGATGAGGACTCTAGAGTGTGAAATTAACACATCAAGTGAATTTTATATCATAGTAGCCTTGGGCTGGTTTTTGCAAATTAAATTTTGTAGGAATTAGCCTCTGCCTTACAACAGCAGCATTAATCAGTGCTGGTGAATCCAAGCTGTTTATGAGGCAGTTCCAGCCTGCGAGGTGAGAGGGTGGTTGGACGGGGTAATGAGCCTCGTTGAATCAACCGTGGTGGAAACTATCATTGACAAAGGTTAACTGCCATCCTAAGACCTGACCCACATGGGGTGCGAAGAACGTGCACCTAGGGATGACTGCTCGGGAGGTGGTCAGCCCCTCTTCCTAAGGCTCCTGTGAGAGTCCTTCTTCACCATTTGGGAAGAGGTGGCTTTCTTCTTGGTGCATGGATGATGGGTCCCTCTCTCAGCCCCATCAATTTAACCAAGCTCACTGACCTGACTACTGACAACAACCGATGTGGCCACCATGGTCCTGGAGTCCAACCTCTTCTCAGCCCCATGTTGTCTCCCTGAAGGTCGGGTGAGCTGTGCAGGTTCTTGGTACATTTGCCATCAGCACAGGGAAGGGACAAATGGAGCATCTGGACTTGGGCCTGGACGGCCTGTGCAGCGGCCGAGGGTCCCTCCCCTCTGGATGACAACCTGCCTGGCACCTTTTCTCACATGCCCAGGCCTCCTGCCTGTCCCAAGCTCCTCCTCTAATCGTGCTTGTGGCTGATCGGGTGTAGCTCTCAGGCCTGGGCACTCTTGCTCTTCAGGGTTGGAGCCCAAGGTCTGGGATCCATTCCTGCTTCCCAGCACCTGGGGAGCTGGCTTCCCAGGTGGGGTTCTGCTGAGCGGGCGGTGGCTTGCCTGTTTCCAGGAAGGCTGCTGCTTTGCTTTGGCTTCTTCTCCACCAACATTGCTTTGCTGATGTGGAATAATGATTCATTTAAAAATATTGTGCCGTTTAAATTTACGATGTTTCTGTCTCGCGCTGGTCTCACCGTGCCTTGGGCTGGTCGGTGGCGTCTGGCTTGCTGGCAGTGGTGATGTCCTCACAGGCCAGGTGCCCTGTTCAGGTGAGAGGGTGGCGCATGAAGCAGGTGTGTCTGACTCCTAGATCCTCAGCCCTGCAGGCCAGGCAGGACAGACGTCGTTATGTAATTGTGACGTTGGGTCAGGTCTGCGGAGCATGTGAGGGCAAGAACTGCAGCTTCCCGAAGCCACGTGGGCAGCAGGTTTTCTTGGGGAACAGGGGCTCCCTGGTTCACCAGGGTGGCGGGGCACAGGGCCCAGGGTGGGAAAGGAATGGTAGGGCCTGGCGTGCTGGGGTAGGAGGGTGAGGGACGGGGTGGCAGGAGACACAGGAGGCACTGAGGCCTGCGGAGCACCTGCCCCTGCTGGACGTGAGCGGCTCTTAGAGCCTGGCCCCTGGCCAGGTGGGATGCTGCAGCCATGTGTTGGTAGAACAGGCCTCGGTGGTGCTGGCCCAGAGTGGGCGTGCGGTGCTCACCGCCCCTGCCGGCACACCTCCTGTGCCTGGTGGTGGATGCGAGGCGGCCTTGGGACGCTCCCACATTCCCCAGTGGGGACCTGGGGCACCTGCGGCAGCTGCAGTGAGTCCCCTGCAATGGCGTGCAGGGCAGCTGCCCACATGGGTTGGGGGTGGCCACCGCCTCTCTCTCCACTGCCATCCGGGGCTTGTCACTGTCACCCTGTGGGGCCATTCCCCAGTTTCTTCAGTCCTCAGTAAGATGATGTATCTGGGTTTTGGGGTCTGAAAATTCAAAGAAAATGAGGAGTGTTGAGGAATCTGTCCTTCACCTCTGGGTGAGCTGCCCTGTCTTTCCTCAGGCTGCAGTCTGCCCCAGGCCCCTGATCAGTGTGTGTTTGTGAATCTGGGCGAGAGAAGAGGCCCACTGTTTCAGGGCACGGGTTTAAAGACTTACTGCTGGACGCAGCTCAGTTCCTCCCAGGTGACATACCTACCTGCCTGGTGTCTATGTGCTGAGGTCGGAGTGCCCGGGAGCTCCTGAGCGTCTGGATCTTCTTCCATCAGCGTCTGTGATGCGGGAGCACATTGGCACCATTTGGTGTCTGGACTACGAAAATGCACTTGGCCATCTTGTCCCTGAAGTGGCAGAAGAAGAAAGGGTTTTGAGGGTCGGCCTTTCTTTTACAAATGTACATGTGGTACTTACTCAGCCACCTTTAACTTCAGCAGCAGTAGCAACAGGAAACCTGGCATGGCAGGAGTTGGTGTTTCCTGAGTGCACCTGGTTTTCCTGGGCGGGCCGTGGGGTGCTCCAGCCCGCCTGTGTTGAGCATCTCTGAGTGGCTCCTTGCCCGCTGGGGGCCTGCTGCAGGTCTTCCCAGGGCACTCCTGGCCGGGCTGCGGTGACACCTCTACACTGTCCCCTTTGCTGTTCTGTGGCTCCACCAGGCGCAGTGGGCTGTCCTTACTTCAGGATGCCATCTGAGGACCCAGTGCCATCTTGGTAGAGGAGGCCCTTGACAGACAGGTTCGTCTTGCCCTTGGGGTGGCTTCCTGTGATGGAGCAGTCCGGCCAGCTTTGTTCAGAGGTGTCTCTGCATTGTCTAGGATCCGATGTAGAGGCCACTCCCTCCTGCCCCTCTGTCCTCAGCTTGTCCTGAGGGCAGCAGTTCTGGTTGGTTCTCTTGGCTCTGCTGGTTTTTCTATGAGCCTGCTGTGCTGGGCCAGCTCCTTGCTCTCCCACGTGCTGCTTGCTAGATGACACTGGGCACTGGGCTTTGTCAGGGGCTGGCAAAGTGGATTCTGACCAGCCGTCTGCTCTTCTGGAACTCCTGGCGTTTGTTTGGCGGGTGGGGTGGGTGCTGTTCCCGCCTGTCCCCGTCTGTCGTCACTCTGGTGAGAGGTGGTCTGTGGGGGCAGCAGGAGCCGCCGAGGTTCGCTGTGGGGTTCGCTCTTCAGGTTGGCCTCGCGAAGCCGGGCGAGGAGGGCAGATGTGGTCTCTATTTACCAGGGAGGTGGGTGGAGAGTCTGGAACATTTTTCTGTTTGTCTTGGGTGTGGGAACGATGCCACCAGAGACAGAGGCCCTGGGTGCTTGCCTTGGTGGCGTGTCCCTGGTCCTCAAGGTGTCCCCTGCCGAGATGAGCCTTTCCAGTGTTTGGGTTGTAGCTGATTTTAAAGTGCAAACTCCTCCAGAATTGGACAGGCAACGTGCAGTTTATGGACTTGGTTTCTGGTGGTGCTTACGTGCTTTATTCCACAGATGATCAGGATCGAAGCAGCCAGACACTTCACAGAGAAGCAGGTTCGATTCTGCCAACGACAGGCACAGGTGCTTGGTGTGTGCACTCCTCACTGGAAACTCGCTGCTGGGAATCACTTCCTTATTCTGACTTTAGTAAAAGTAATTGACCCTTTTTGAGCCCATGTGACAAAATCAAACCATGGACACACCAGAGTGGCCAGCAGCTGAGGACAGAGCGCTTGCCCAGAGCGCTTGCCGGGGCTGCGCAGACCAGGCTTCGAGAGGGAGCCGCTGTGCGGGGTGTGTGCGGAAAGGCCCCCACGCCCAGTGCGCACACGCTCCCTGCTCGCAGAGGCTCCCTGAGGGAAACCTGAGCGCCCTGAGCAGAAACAAAGGTGCTATTTTTAGGGAAGTGTGGTGGAAAGACTCCTCCTGGTGAAGGCTCTGGTATTTGAGAGGCTGGATAAAGTAAGTTTGTTAAAAATAGGCCTCCAGGGTTCTGTTCCCGGGGCCATGGGGGCGCCGTGTGGCCCTCACCTTGGCACTGGGCCGTGGTTCCCGTAGCCTCACTACAGTGTGGGGCTGCCCTGGGGTTCCTTCCCTGTGGTCCTTTCCTGGCCTCTGCAGGCAGCTGCACTGAGTCGCTGCTCCCTTGCCTGTCACACGTCACTTGGAAGTCCAGGTAGAAATGAAATTGAATTCACCTGTTTTTGTTCTTGATTTTGGGGGAAGACCCTTGCTCAGGGACGAATGGAAAGCAGCGTGCAGAACGCCCTGAGTGCGCCTTCCCCTGCATGTGGCGGCCTCCCGAAGGCCTCCAGGAAAGCATGGGCACGTGCAGCCAGTCAGGTGTCCAGGCCCTGCCTGCTCTTGACCAGGAAGCTGGCCTGGCGTGTGGTGATATCACATGAGGTCTGATGGGAGGGAGGCCCCACGGACTGGAGGCACTTCCTACGTGAGCCTCACGGTAGAGGAGGGCAGTCTGCTGTGACAGCATGTGCACCCGCCATCCCCCAGCCCTGGCTGCGCATCCCTGGGCCGTCTGGGCAGCCACACAGCAGCTGGGGCCAGAGGCAGGGCTCTGCTGGGAACCTGCTGGTCCCACCCCTCGGCTGGCTCAGGCACCGTGGTTCAGCAGGGCAGAGTGCCCACCTCTGGTGCCGTGCCAGGACTCTGCCTCAGGGTTCCAGCCGGGAAAGCATGGGCTGCTGGTGAGGCTGCGGGCAGGCTGTTCTGTCGCCGTCAGTGAAGCCACGTCTGTCCGGGGCTTACCCTGTCAGGCACTGGGCTGTCCCTGGCTCTGAAGGCCCAGCTCCTGGCTGGACAGCCACCTTTGCTGGGTGGCTCTTGCTGGCCACTGGAGCAGTAGCAGGGCTCAGCCACCCCAGTGGGCTCCCTATGCGCTGGCCGTCCCCTGCGGTTCCCGCAGCTTGGTATGGTGCTGCCTGCTGCTCGGCTCTTACTGCTCAGGTGCTCATGCTGCCCCTGCCGTGGACCAGCCCCTCGGCCCCAGTGGGCTTGTCCTGGAGGTGCAGGTCAGGAGGTGCCTGGCCTTCCCCCTGGGTGGACAGAGAGCTGGCCTGGGGGAGCCTGAGAGCAGGGACAGACCTGCATGCGTGGCGTGTGTGTTTGCACAGTGCCTGTTCGTCCCGACCTGCGTCCCGTGTTCTACCCCTGCCTGCCAGTCATGCGGGCTCTGCCTGCTCCTTCACCCCCGAGGAGACAGGCTCATGCACCACAGTCCATGCCTGCTGGTGTGGTGGTCTCCTCCCTGCAGCCCCCGATGTCTCCAGCCCTCCCCTCTGCTTACTCTGCACACTATGCCAAGTGAGTGGCCCAGTGGCAACCCTGTCCACCATGTCTGTCCTCTTCTACTTAAAAGGTTCTAGAATATTTTAAATACAACTTGGGAAGAGGTTTTGGTGTTTCTGCTTGACTGTGCACCTGTCAAGTCTTCTTGGGTTGTCCCCTCCCCTGCAGAGGTGGCTGCTGGTCTGTGCCCTGCCCAGCACCGTGGTCGGGTGACATGGTGCGAGGCTGATGCTGCTGCTGCTGGGTTGACTGTAGCAGTGACAGTGGTGACTGATGCTCAGAAAGGCAGGTGCACTGCCTGTTCAGACACTTCCGGGCCGGAGGGGTCCTTCTGGCCACTTTCCTGGTGGCTGGCTACTGCTGCCAGGCTTGCTTCCTGTGGAGGGGGGCAGTGGCCATGGGCCCTGATGGTGGGCAGTCCTGTCTGGGAGTTAAGTTGTCCTCATTGAAATTTCTATGCTGATTTGACAATAAAGATTAAAATGCCAAAAAAGGCACAGTCATCAAGCCTGGCTCGTGGTGGGTGGCTGGGTAAGAACGTGCAGGACTCAAACCCTGATGTGACGTGCTCGAAGGCAGCCACGCTCCCTTCACTGCATGGCAGCTCCTTCAGCTGTCTGTCGAGTTCCTAGACAGATGGTCCTTGGAGTAATGAACAGTCCCTTCAAATGCAGCAAGATGCCATTTGGTAAACTGATGAAGTGGCATTACTAATAAATATTTTATGAAACCCAGTGGGCGTGGGTAGCTGGAGTTGACGACGATTCTTCCTCCATCTCGTGGATGACCGTGCGCCTGGCCCCTTTCAGCCATCCCAGTGGTGGGTCTCCACTTCTGCCCAGGGAGGAAGAGGACATCCCTGGCATGGCTGCCTCCGTCGGGACACTCTACCTGAGAACCCGTCCTTCCTCCCTGCATGTGATTGTCACCGCAGAGGCCGGGACAACAGGGACCAGGTACAGGTGATGGAGAAGCAGTCTAGTGCTGCCTGTTGGTCTGTGTCACTTAGAGGGCCCAGTGTCTCCTCCTGTGTTTGTGCCTCAGCCCCGGGTTCAGGCAAATAGCCTAAGGCAGCAACTGCCCCGCTCACGTCCCAGGCAAGGAAGCGCCCTCCCTCACCCGAGGTGTGCCCGCTGTGTCTTGAGCAGCGCCAGGTTCCTCCGGACCTGGCTGCTTGGTGCTCCATGGAGCCCGACGTTGGTGCCTGGCATGGGCAGCTTCCACGGGCCGTGCTCTTCCTGCATCCTCCCCTTCCAGTCTCTTCCAGGAATAGTCAGGAAAGCCACTGAGAAGTGTGTGAAGCAGGCCCAGAGGAGGCTGCGTGGAGGTGACTGAGTGCCCTTTGGAGGGCAGGGCTGGGGGCACCGGGCGGGCGTGGGGTTGCCAGACGGTGGGGGTGCGCAGACCGGGTCCTGTTAGGCCTGCACGTTACCCAGTCCCTCCTTCCACTCCTGCGCCTCCCTTCCCTGGGCCTGGTGCTGGCCCTGCCGGTGCTTGCTGGCCTCTGCTGGGCTGTCCCTGCCTAGCGGTGCCATCAGGCTGTGACGCGTCCTGTCTCAGAGTGCTCTGCACCCCTCTGCTCCCAGAGCTGGGGTCCAGTTGCAGTATGGCCTTCACACCGTTTCCGGGCTGAGGAGGCCTGGCCACATCCCTCTCCCCGGACGTTCCTGTAGCCCTGGGCTAGATTCTAGGCCTCCAGCAGGGGCTTGGCGCGTGTTGGTGGGGAGTGAGTGAGTGGGGGCAGAGCCACCCATGGTGTAGGGTCTGGTCACACAAGTCGTAGAGAGGGTCGTGGAGGAGGTCTGAGCAGTGCAGTGGGGCTGGCAGCCAGCTTCCCCTGGGAGGAGGCCTCTCCAGCTGTGTCCCTTGTCCTCCCGAGCCTGGGCTGGGCTCCTGGAAACAGGCCCCAGGGCAGAGCCTGTGCTCTGTCCGCTGTGGTCCCCGAGGGCCGGGGCTCCCTGCCTCGGCAGTCTGGTCACTGTTGTAGTGTGCAGGGTTGGTCCTCCCTCTGCTCAAGCAGCCCTCTGTGGACAGACTCTGTACCATGTGGACGGCGTGGTCGCTTCTCTGGGGCGTTGGCTGTCGCCTGCTCTCAGGGTCCGTGTTGGCACAGTGGGAGTCGTCCTGGGGTGGCTTCTGCAGAGAACTGCAGAGGGTGGAGGAGCTGGGAAGTGGGGCGCGCCGGGCGGTGATGTGGTTCTTCACCGCCGTGGTTCTTCGTGCATCAGTGGCTCCCTTTCCCCAGCTCGCGGAGGGCCAGGCTGCCGAGAGTAGCGCGGGCCTGGATGCTGTGTGCTTTCCGAGGCTGGTGGTGGTTGGTTTCCTCAGTTACCTGCTTGCTGCTCCAGCGTGATCCCCAGAACACCCCAGAAACCAGGAAAGCTGTGGTTCTGGAAAGTGACCAGGAGCCCCGCCACACTGTTCCCAGGGTTCCCTTCAATGCACTGTCGCTCGCCGTGTGAGGACTTCGTCTTGTGAGGATTCCGCCCCTGTCCTAGGTGCGTGGTGGGCGTGGGATTGTGCCTGGGGTTCAGGTGCCTTGGTCCTCCATGTGCAGGTGGTGGGGCCCAGTGGGAGGTCAGTAGGTGCTGCCCTGGGAGGGGAGTGTTTCCATGCACTGTTGGTTCCTCAGGGAGCCGAGCTAGCGCCAGCCCACACCCTTCGACTCCAGGACTGCGGGCTAAGTAAACCTTTCTTCCTTAGGATATACCCAGCCTCAGGTGTTTCATTCTGGACTGACAGGTTAGTTCTCCCAGATGTGACTTGGGGAACACATCTCTTGCCCACCTGTGCATTCTGGCCTTCTCTGTTGTGTATTTCTGCATGTTCTGCACATAAAATTCTGGTGTTTATTTGGTGGGGAGGGGGAAGAAAGAGGTTTACTTACTTAAAGAAATGTATTCCCATGGTCCAGAGGCTGCTGAGGGAGGGGCTCTCCTGCTCTGTGCCCTGCGGTGTTGCTGGTGTCTTGTGTCCTTTTGGGGACCTGGATGTGGGCACACGGGCAGCGTCTTGTGTGCTCCGACTTCCACTGACATCTGAACTAAGTGGACTTTGAAGAGGACCGCATTATGAAGCTTGCTTGCAGGGTTGGGGGAAGCAGTGAGAAGCAGGAGTCCCCTGATTTGGCGGGATGCCCCCGCAGCCCCGCTGTAAGTGCCCCATGCCTGACTATGCTCCGAGGTTGCTTCTGAGAGCAGGAAATGGCTGTTTTGTGATGTGTGCATTCCTTGCCTCAGAGTCAGGACTGCATGGTGGTTGATTGTGCCCACCTCAGTGACACAGGAGGAGGAAGGGCAGTGTGTGTGCAACTCACATTTGGAGTGACATCTGGCAGCTCTGCAGTGCCCAGAGAAGGCTGACTTGTTGGAAGAGAAAGGTCTTTACTTATTGGCAGGGAAAGAATCACCAGTACAGTAATTGAGAAACACCGGTTACGTAACGGTGCTGTGTAATTTCCATTACTGTCCAGAGCTGTGTACCAGCTGCAGATGACAGTTAAGGAGAGCCCCTGTTCCCTGGGCTGGTGTGGGAGGAAGGCCAGACCTGGCTCCCACGGGTGCATGCTTTCCAGTCCTGCTCACCATTGTGCAGGGTGAGGGGACCCCTCGTGTCACCAGCAGCCAGAGCCATGTGGTCTTCAGGGGACACGGGCTCTGCAGTCCAACGTCCGGTCTCAGCAAGAGCACACGCAGTGTGTGTGGTAAGCAGTTGGGAGTCACCAGCAGCTGCCTGTCCCTGTGGAAGCTGCCTCTCCCCCATGTCACGAGGGCAGCCTGGGTCTCTGCTGAGGCGCTGAGCTGAGTGGAAAGGCCGGCAGGCCTGAGGCCTCTGGTAACCGGGATGTGCTCTTGCATCTGTGCCAGCCTGGGCACTGTCTCGCTGCTCCTGTGGCCAGCTGCCTGCCCCACAGACCTCCTTCCAGGAGAGGTGTGGGGTTGGACCCGCAGCATGCTGCAGGCCTGTCCCGTTCTCAGGCACATGGAGCCTCCCATGCCCCACAGAAGCCCTCACTGGGTCTGCAGGCAGGTGACCACACCTGCCTGCTTCCAAGCACTGTGGCTGAGGTGGAGCTGAGCGACCCAGTTCTGGGCATTCTGGGTTGCTACCCTACCCTTTGCCCTGCCAGGATCCAGTCCTCTGCACTACCAGCCACGCTGCGTCACGGCAGCGGGTCTTCTGGCAAGCACTCCGGTCCCACTGTGCAGACTCCTCCTGTGGCCAGCAGGGCCCAGCCGGGTGAAGGTGTGAGCTGCGAGGCTTTCCCCTGGTCCTGTGCCCATGCTGTCCTCCAGAAAGCAGGGACATCCGGAGTGGGATGGAGATGCTGTGCAGAGCACCTGTGGAGGAGCACACACTTGCGCAGTTCACCTGAAATAGCTTCTTAAAGATTCTTGGAAAATTCAGCTGTTTCTCTGAGTCAGGGAATTAGTAGGCGGCAAAGCCTGATTTTTTGTCATGTGCGACTACCAGTGTGTGCAAACAAGATGCCGTCCGTTCATAGCCTCAGGAGGTGCGTAGGGAGGCACATCCCGAGAGGAGTGGGCATGCAGGGCCTTGTGGGCTCAGCTGGGCCCGAGGATGACGTGGGCAGACCCAGACAGACTGCCAGGACTCCAGCACACATGGCGGGCCCTTCCTGTCTGCCTGACTCCCTGGGGCTTGGTGTCACTTCCTTGAGCTCTGGGCCCGACTTCTTGGACAGTGGGAAGGGCTGGGGTCAGGCACTGGGGGACCCTGCTCGCTGGGCTGAGAAGTTCGCATTCTCTTCCATGGCAGAGGGGAATGGAGATGCATGAAGGGGTGAGAGAACCGGGTGGGACACACGTGGGAGGGCCATTCTGGTACCCTGAGGCTGGGCTGGATAGTGCCTGAGACTGGAGTGGATACCTTTAGAACTTTGTAATAATTACGCATCAAATAATCGAGAACTTCTCCAATATGTGTTTCTCATGCAGCGCATCATATGAGTGGACCTCCCGAGTGGTTCTGGGGAGTCAGGCTGCTGTAAGCTTGGCGCAGATGCAGCTCTGACCCTGGGTGGAAGGTTGATCAGGTGACTGTGGAATCTCCGTACCTTGGTTAGTCAGCTTGCTGTTACTCTGACACATGCCTGCAGTAATCTGCTTGTGACAGAAAGGCTTATTTGGGGTCACAGTTTAAGAGGTTCTGTCTGTGGTCAGTTGGCCTTGCTGCTTTGGGGGAGCCAGCATGTCACAGGGGGAATGTGGTGGAGCAGAACCATAGCCAGGCAGCATACAGGAAGGGCGGGACACCCCAGTGAGTGCAGCTCTCCCAGCAGCCCACCTCCCAGTCGCACCTCATGAGGGCCTCGCTGTGACACCTGGGCCTTGGGGGACAGTCAGCGTCCAGACTGCAGCACCCCATGTGTGCGAGGTGCACATGGAGCCTAAATGAGCCGTCCCAGGCCTCTCAGAAGCAATTCCCAGCCTGTCCTCTGAGTTAGAACAGGCTGAGCACAATACTCAAAATACGTTCTTAAGGCCACAGAGTCCGGGCAGCCTTTTCCGTCCTCGTGGTCACACATGTCTGCACATGGGGCGTGACTGCAGTAACCAGCCTGAAGCATGGGGCTTCGGGCTGTGCAGAGCAGGAGTCCACCTGTCCATGCTCCTGGTCAGTGTGTTTCCTGGCAGCTTCTCTTGGTGGATCTGAAACCAGCACGATGGCGTTACTTCCACACTCTGCTCTTGGTCATGGTGGCAGGCAGGGCTGGGTGGGTGTGATGCGGGCCCTCCGGGAAGGGAGTGGGTGCCTGCCGGGTGGTGTGCTCAGGCAGAAGGACAGTTTCACGGGAGCAGACGTTGCTGTGGGGTGTCCTTTCCCAGGGCCCGTTAGTGCCCCACAATGTGGAGAAGGAGGTGGGTGTTGGCAGGGTGAAGAGGCCACTGGGCTCTGTCCCTGGCCCTCCTCTCCTTCCTGTGTGCCTGGGTCCTTCTTTCCCATGGCCTTGGGACCAGCATCCTGTGGCAGTTCCGTGGAAACCCCTCCTGTGACCCTCAGCCTGGACAGTGTTCAGGTGGGCGTGGTTGTGTCTCCTGCTGCCTGGGCTCACTTGACTCAGGGTCGCTGCAGGGTAGGGGCTTTCCCGGGATATGGTCCTGGATCCCGTCAGGGATGTTTTTACCAGCAGGGCCACACCTGCCTGCTCTGGACATTGAGTAAATGACAGAGGGGCTGCAGTGTCTCAGCTGGAGGCGGATGTGCTGGGCAGGGCAGCACGTTCCTGAGGGGTGCTCCCAACGCCATGTCACTGGATACCAGGACCTGACAGGTGGGACCCCTGATTATCTCCAGTTTGCAGAGAGGACTGAGACTCACCCAGGTCAGGCCACCAGGCCGTCACAGGGTCAGTTGTGCAGCTGCGGTCTGACCTTGTGCCTGACTGCACTGCCTACTGGGCTGTTGGCTGCTAGGACTCCTGCTGAAGGATGGACACGTGGTCAGCCTTTTAGGGGTTTTCACTAAGGAAATTTAAAGTTGTTCCTGCTTCACAGAGTGCCCTGCTTCTTCGGGTTTCCGCCCGAGTCTCCGTGTGTGTAACATGCAGACTGAAGACTGTCCCGAGTACGCCGCAGGCAGCCAGCGGCTCTCTGTGCCCTTGGCGGGTTATGTGCTGGTGTGTGGGTGAGTATTTCCTGATTCTCTTTGTTGAGAATGGGATTAATTCTAAGAAATGGGCGGTTCTCTACTTGTGGCTCGCCTGGCCTTGGTAACTTCAGACGTGACAGAATGGCGTGCGATACCTGATGTGGCTGTAACGGCACAAGGAGATGGTCCAGACTGAAGCTTTTTCTTTTCTTTATGTTTTGGTACTAGAGATTGAACCCAGGGGCACTCCACCACTGAGCCACATCCCCAGCCCTATTTTGTGTTTTATTTAGAGACAGGGTCTCACTGAGTTGCTTAGGGCCCTGCTAAGTTGCTGAGGCTGGCTTTGAACTCAGGATCCTCCTGCCTCAGCCTCCCGAGTGCTGGGATTACAGGCGTGGCCACTGTGCCCCGCTTAAAGCATATTCTCTAAGACTTTCTTGGGAGGCAGGGTTTGCTGGGCATTGAACCCAGAAGCTCTTTACCACTGAGCAGCAGCCCCAGCCTTCTTAATTTTGACACAAGTCCTCACTGAGTTACTTAGGCTGGCCTTGAACCTGAGTGTTTGAACATGAGTTGGCTTTTGACGTCCAGGCGTTTGTGGAGCGTGTCCGGGCAGCGGCTCCTGCTCGCTGCCTGTGGAGGGAGATTGCTCAGGGAGGGTGAGTTAGCAGCTGCCTGCCTGTCCTAGGGAGCCTTTCACCAGCCCCTTAGGGACACACGATGGTGCGCTGGGCTGTCTCTGGGCCTGTTCGCCCCTTGCCTGCTTCTAGCCCAGGGCTCGGTGTGATGTCAGGTACCATCTGAAGAGGTGAGAGGAAGGCAGTGCCCAGGCAGGGGCCCGGGGCCCGAGGGCCGGGAGCGGGCATCCGTCCTTGGAGCTGGCGTGTGACCCTGGGGTCCTGAGCCCCTGGGTCGAGCTGGATCCCTGCAGCTCTCCTCACAGGAGTTTGTGTCTGAGGGACGTCAGAGCCTGAGACGCTGCTTCCTGCCACAGAGGCAGCTCTGAGGCCCACAGAGAGACTTGGGGAGGTGGAGGGTGGTCTGGGGCGCAGGGGCACAGCTGCTTAGGCAGCGCTGGCTTGTCCTGCCTTCCTGGCCCGGCACTCCTGGAGCTAGGTCACGACTGCCCTGGTTTCCCCGGCTGACCACCCGGGGGCTGGACGTGGTCCCACCAGGGTAGCTCTGCAGTGCAGCCCTTGGCTTGGACGGAGTCTGAGATTTGCTGGTTCTCTCCCGCCTCGGCTGCAGAGCTGCCCCTCAGGAGAAAGTCCCTGGGGACGGCAGCATGTGTGGTTTGATGGGACGTCGAAGCTCTTTTCTGTGGAGCTTCTCAAGCTTCTGCTCATCGTATATAAAATCAGCAGCCCTGATAAAAGCGATGATAGCAGTTCTTTGCTACTCTCCAACATTTCTAATGCACACGTCACAGGGACTTGCGGGAATGAGGCTCACGGAACCTGCAGTTCCTCACTGTGAGGTGCAACGCGTGGACAGGAACCTGGCGACGGCCTCCAGCGACTTGGGCCAGGCTCCGGGCGCAGAGGTGAGTGCGTTCCCTCAGGTGAGCAGCTACTGACCTGAGGAGACGCACGTGTTCTGGGGCACCGAGGGTATCAGACGCATATCTGAAGAATTTTCTGCAGAACTTTTGTGTGATTTTCTCAGACTCGTTTCCTGATACTTGGGTTTTATAGAAGAACCGTTTTGCCAGTGAAGAGCATTAAAATTCAAGCTCCTGCTTGTGTTTCCTACTAACACATTTTATAATCAAACCAGGAAACGTGAAAACATTGTTAATAGAAGCGTTGATCCAGTTGGAGCCGAAAGCCGACCTGGGAGGGAGACAGACTAAGCGGAGAGGTGGACTCGATGGCACGGCGGCCTTGGAAGCTCATGTCCTGGTGCTCCTAGGTGCTGGTGTGCTTTCCAGTGGCCGGGCGCCTGGCTCAGGGACGGGCCAGCCTTTGGTGGAACTCTTTCACCGCCTGCCTTGGGGCAGTGGGCCCAGGATGCACGGTGTGGCGGCTGGACGGGAGCGGCGTCGCACACACTGCAGGGGGCGTGTTGGAGGAAGCCCTGCCGCCCGTCATGAGCGCATGCACGGTGCTCCCAGTCAGGAGGGATTTACTCCATGAGTCAAAACCTGGCACGCTCTGTGACCGTTTGGAGGCAGAGAGTCTCAAGATGGAGGGAAGCTCAGCGATGGCGTGCTGGCCGCGTGGCTGGATATGAGCAGCTGAGCTGCCTTCCCAGCTGCAGCACTGGGGAGGCACAGGACTGCAGTGCCCCATGTCCCCTGGCACCCACGGCCCAACTCCCCTGAAGCCCCAGGTCGCACAGTTCACAGTGCCAGCCCCTTGCCTCTCACTCGCTCCACTGACCGCCAAGGCTTGGGCTTTTCAGGGCCCATCCCCGTTGCTTCCCGTTGTTGCCTGCCGTGGCCCACAGCCACGCCCAGTGCCGCAGAGCCCTTGGTCTCCCGTCATTTTCGCATTGTGCGTGGGTTGTGGTCCAGCTTGAGCTGGGGCATGTGTGGTCGGGGAGGGTCCGTCGCATTCTTCCGCACGTGGACATCCTGTTTCGCAACACTGCCTGTGGACAGCCGCTCCCTCCCCGCAGCACGCAGCTCACTCACGTGGCATGACAGCGTGTGCGGCCGTCTGGCTCTGCTGTGGTGTGGGTCCATCCTGATGTGCCTGCTGCCTTGTTCTTGGAGTGAGAACCCGTGGGGCCTGCAGCCTTGTTCTTGGAGTGAGAACCCGTGGGGCCTGCAG
>JAJEJO010005045.1:32418-82591 GCA_020662805.1 Glaucomys volans | reverse complement strand
GGGGCCTGCAGCCTTGTTCTTGGAGTGAGAACCCGTGGGGCCTGCAGGCTTGTTCTGGAGTGAGAACCCGTGGGGCCTGCTGCCTTATTCTTGGAGAGGTATGTGGGCTACTCAGGTCCCTCAAGATTCTGTGTGAACCTAAGGATTAATTTCTTTCCTCTTTTCACAAAAAGTACCATTGCAATTTTGACCAAGACTGCATTGAATTTGTAGGTGGCTCTGGGTAGACTTGACGTCTTAGCAGTATTAGGTCATCCAGCCTGTGAACCAGGAATGTCTGTCCCTTCATTTGTGTGATGTTTGGAGGTTGCAGGGCAGACCTGCTGCTGGACTCACTGTGCGCCTCAGGGCCTTGCTCCCCTCCAGGTGTGTTCTTGGGGTCTTAGGCAGGGACTCCGTCTTGAAATAGAAGTGTGTGAGCATCTGTGTCTCCTTCGGGGTCTCGCAGTGAGTGTGATGTCTCTCTCTTTGTAGTCTCCTGTCTACCGTGGACAGCTGAGTGCCCTGCTTGACCTCTGAGTTAACAGGGCCCCAGGACCCCTGCACTGACCTGCAGCCTTGCACTGGTCCTCTGTGCAGTCTGCCGGCTCAGATGCAGGCAGTGTCCAGGAGCTCTGAGCTGGGGTCAAGGACGATGTCAGCTCTTGGCTGCACAGGACTCTTGGTGGCTGCGGGGAGCAGTGAAACCTGTCTTTGGGGGCCATCCTCCCAGTGTCATTAGGAAGTGCCCACTCCCCCGGCTGCCACCCACTGTCACTGACTTTCTATTGACAATAAAGGACAGGTTGCTTTCTGTGGTTTTAAACACACGCAGGGCCCACCTTGGTTGGCATTAACTAGAAATCTCCTTCTTTGGCTGTTTTCTTAGACTCAGTGCCCCAGCTTACTTTGTAATAGGAGCGACTGATTGCCCGTGCGTCCTTGGTGTCCAGGGCCAAGCTGCTGGCGTCGTCACAGTGTCCGCTGAGGGAGGGCTGAGGGCTGCCCCTCCTCTGACTTACAGACTTGGTGGGAAGCAGCTGGCCCACAGCTGTCCTGGCTCCCAGGTCAAACTTGTCCCTTCATAAGTGGCTCTTTGCTCATTCTGCCCTGCCCAGGAGGATGCCCAGGGTCCCGTGGCCACTGGCAGCTGCTTCCTGTTTGCATCAGTGTCCACCTCTCATTTGAACTCTCACCGCAGTGTCACCATACAGTCCCCAGTCCAGCAGGAGTTACAGCTGGGAAGAGGACAGCTGGCTGGAGGGAGCCTGCTGCCCCCCACCCTCTCAGGGGTGCTCCGTGCCACCTGGAGAATCTGCTTCCACATTGTAGGTCAGCTCCTGCCCAGTGTGGCTCTCGGGGTGGCACATGAGTCAGTTAGCAGTCTCCCCTGCCTCGCAGACCGTCTCCTTTAGTGCTCTGTGGAGTGGTGTGTGTCTTCTTCATTTGCCCTGCTCAACTTCAGGTCAGTTTATCAGTCAGGGTTCACTTACCAACTTTTCCAGCCATTGGAACTTTAGATCTTGCTGATCTTTGAAGGTCCTTTGGTGGGCCTGCAGCATGGTCATCTTGCAGATGAGCAGCTGAGCGCAGGGAGGAGGAGCAGCCTGCCCTCTCAGCCCTCCTGCGGTGCAGCCGGCTGTCGGCAGTGTCCCGTGGGGGCTGTGCCTATGCTGCAGGGCACATCTAGAAGCCGTGACACAGTGCGTGACTTACAGCGAGGGAGGAGCGGGATCCATGCGGGCCCAAGGAGAGATGCGTGCAACCAACCTTGAGAGTTGGGGTGGCTTCTGGAAAACCAGGTGGGTAAGCTGAGTTCAGACTGAATATGGCCCCTGTTGCCAGATAGGGAATGGGGGCCTTGAGGAGTAGGTGGGCAGGGGCAGCACATGTGAGCACAGTGAGGAGCATAGCCTCCCAGGGGTTGGCCGGCCTTTAGGAGCAAACTCTGGGGGCCCGCTGCCGTCAGCACCGTGCTTTGTTCTGGGGCAACGAGGAGCTCCCGAAGGCTCTGGGGGGCCCTGGTGTGCGCTGGCAGTGTGGCAGTCGTGGCTGGGGCAGATATGGGGGAGGCTCAGCAGTTCGAAGGCAGACTTGGCAGGCCGTGGGTTGGAGGTGGACAGGGGGGCTGGTGGAGCGGGCCTGAGCTATCACAAGATCCCGGAAGAGGCGTCCAGAGCAGGTTCGGGCTGTGGCTAAAGATGGTCGCCAGCAAAGAAAAGGTGTGCGCTGCTGCTGGGATTGCCTTAGGGGGCTGCAGAATTAGGAATAGCCCTGAAGACTGTCAGCCTTTGAAGAAGACCCTGGGGGTGGGAGCTGGACAGAGGCCGGGAGCCGTGGGCGTGGCGTCCGGGCTGCGTATCGAGTCGGCCCAGTGCTGGGGCTTGGTGTGCAGCCATGTCAGTGGGGGGTGGACAGAGGCCAAGCGCGACCTCCCGCAGGAGCCAGGCAGCACTCCAGGGAACGGGGCCCGCCCAGGCGGAGGCCACCGAGCTTCCCCTGATGTCCCCTGGGCCCCTGACACCTGGGGTGGGTCCTCATGCTCCCTGGGCAGACACACCAGGGTGTGGCAGCATCGTGAGAAGGGGTTCTGGTGGGAACCAGGTCCCCAGAGCTCCACCAGATCCTGCTCCATGTCCCAAGAGACTCCTTACGCACCACGGGGACCAGTATTGCTGGGGCTGCACTTGGCCGAGTCCCCCGATAGTATGGGGAGTGTTTAAAACTTGGGCAGTCACCGAAGCGGACTTCTCACCAAGCACAGAGTGTGTCCCCTTCAGCATCGTCACTTACCCTGTGGTATGGAACACCAGAGAGGAGATGCGGCTTCTGAGTTCTCGGGTCCAGAGCGCCTGTCTCTGGCACAACCCAGTGTTGAGTTCAGGACGGGAGCCCAGGAACCAACCTTCGGGTTGGGAGCCCAGGAAGGAACCCTCTGGACGGACCCTCAGGGTGGGAACCCAGGAAGGAACCCTGGGGGGCAGGGGAAGCCCAGGAAGAAACCCTGGGGGGTGGGGAGCCCAGGGATGGACCCTCTGGATGGGAGCCCAGGAAGGAACCCTTGGGACAGGAGCCTGGGGACCAACCCTCAGGACAGGAGCCCAGAAAGGAACCCTCAGGACGGGAGCCTGGGGACGGACCCTCAGGGCAGGAGCCCAGGAGGAACCCTCACGGCAGATCTGCCAAACACTGACCCGTCAGGAGGCGTTGCTCCTGAACCTGTCAGCTCACCACCGTCACCACGTGTCAGAGCCTGGCTGTCAGTCTGTCCCACATCCATCATCTCCATGCCTGCAAGTGAGGCGGTGGTGTGCTCCCTGGCTGAAGTGCCAGCCTTGGAGGGTCAGGTCTGGGCCACAGCTGGGCTCTGCAGCTGGTGGCCTCCAGGAGGAGGTGAACCAGAGCCACGTGGCTCCTCCTCCTCTTCCCCATGGGTCAGGGCTAGGGCTGATGGGAACGGGAGGAGAAGTGGCGTTTTTGCTGTGTGTGTGCTTGTATTATCAGCTTGCTACACAATTTTAACCATCTTTTCCTTGAATGAGGCTCATAATTTGTTCATTTTGTGTTTTCGATCCATTTGCTGCAGCTCCTGAAGAGAGCCCAGTGTTGGTCTTCAGGACTTGCTGGTGTCTCACGGAGGATGAGAAAAACACTCCACCTAAAGACACTGTTGCTTAGAGGCCAACATGTCCTCCGTTCCTGCCCTGTCCTTTGTAGAGTGTGACGAGGGTGTTGGCGGGAGGACAGATGGTTCTCAAGGTGGAGTCCTTCAGTCTCCTGGAGCCCCAGGCCTCTGCCCCCTGCTCCGCTGGCACGGGCTCACTGCCTGTGAGCCCACACGGACTCCCTTAGTTTTGGGGTGTTCACAGAGGGCTGGGACAGTTTTTCTTTCTTACTGGGGAACAACGGTCATGGAACTTAATGAAATGCAAGAATAACTAGAACTGTTGGTAGCAATGCCCTTGGCATTAAAGGTTGACTTACAGGAAGGAACGAAAACTCCCTTCAGCAGCAGTGTGGAGACCCATGTGCACGTTGATCGTCCTAAGGTGAACCTGTGTCCTGCCCTGCCAGGGAGCCAGGCTCTGGGTGTAGGAGGCGCCTGTGGGAAGGACTCAGGCTGCTGGGAGGTCCCCAGCCTCCCTGTGTGAAGTCCAGGAGCAGCCGAGGACTCTCCCACTCTCCTGTGTGTCGTTTGGGCCACACCAGCTCTGGGAGCAGTGAGTTGTTTGGCTCTTCAGGTGGGAGTGCAGCAAGGGTCCCCCTGCTCCCTGAGTGGGAAGCAGGCTCTCCCACAGCCGGGGCCATTGCAGGCTGCACCTCTGTAATATTCCAGTTAGCCGGCTTTTGTCTGAGGAAAGAGCCACGCCTTGTAACTGAGAGCGTGACATTGTTCGGGAAACCATTAGAACCAAACTTTCTGCAGCCCAGAGAGTAGGAAGCGGGCAGCTCCGCAGCTGTGTGTTAAAGAGAAGGCTGTGGGCCTCTTTCTGTTCACGTAGCTTCGTCTCTCATTCAGATGTGAAGCTGAGGGTCCCCAGTTCCCAGGTGCCATCCTGACTTGGAGTGGCCCTGCTCACCAGACGTCCAGAGCCCAGGAAGCCTCCCCATGGGGCGGAGCCATGCACACAGCTGCAGCGTGCAGCCTGTGGGGACAGCCACTGGTCCACTGGTGCCCACCTTGTCTGGGGAGGAGCCTGCATACTCCGAGCTGCAGGGTGACTTTCTTCTTCTCCATCCGGTTGGGAGGCACGTTCTGCAGCCAGCTCTCTTGGTAGGTGGGGGCTGTCTTCAGAGTGGAATGGCTGTGGAAGTCTACATTCATGATAACCTATGGTAACCGTTTGGAAAATGACTTAACAAGTGATGCCCTGCAAAGCGTGAATAGTAATCTGTACTTACCTGTCTTTAGGTAAGGGACATGTTTCTGCAAGATCATATTAAATTCTTTTAATTAAAATATATTCTACAACTACAAGAACATGCCATTAAAATATTCTATATTATAAAGGGTTCTGCCTGATATATTGTATAGTATTTGATATTTTATTTCATATTTATTGAACCTCTACCACGTCCTAGAACCTGCTGGGCACAGCAGATGAGGTGCTGGATGAAGCATCACCTGGGGGAGATGCTCACAGAGGAGCAAGGGCTCTTGCAGGGTACAGAGGACAGAGGTGTGGGGAGGGAAGGATGAGGCAGGCACATTCCACGGCTGGGCCAGTTGGGAGGGGAGCGACGAGAAGGAGCTGTGGTCCATTTGGCCTGGGCATGGTGCACTTTGGAGAGAGCCGTTCAGATCCTGGGCTGAGCGTGGGTGTGGAGGACTGAAAGACACTTGGTGTGACACTTGGTGTGATGTCCCTGGAGCCGGGGTGGGAGGGTGTGGCAGACACACAGAGGAGACCTTGTCCCGCAGAGCCCCCGCAGTCTACATGGGGTGAGAGGTGGAGGAGGCGCACCAGACGGGTGGACTTCAGCCTGCAACCCAGGACCCAGGGCTGTGGCCAGCCTGCCAGCTCTGATTGGCCAATCCCAGGTCACATGTTTGGGGTAGAGTTAGCCCCTTGCCAACCAGAGGGCTCCCCAGAGGAATTGAGGACCACCACCAGCAGGAAGGGATCAGGCCTAAACCAGAGGATCAGCAGCACTCCTCTAGACCTCACGTCTCAGCATGAAAAAGGTTTAAAAATCACCACTGAAGGAATTACCAGATTTCTTGGTCTCCTGTAAGTTTGCTATTTTTGTAAATGGTCGTGTAAGTTTACTATTTTTTCCTTTATAACAAACCTAATCAATTTCAGCACAAATTCATTCATTTTCAGTCACATCCATTATTTGTTTTAATATAATCCTATGTTGGTTAAATATTGGTATCTTCCTTTTTTTCAAGGGACACGGGATAAACACTTGGTCTTCCATGCTTGTTAGGCATCTGTAGAGTTAACACACAGAGGGCTGTGAAGGCTGGGAAGACAGGCTCTCAGCTGGGAGTGGGAGCCCACGGGTTCTGCGGGCCCTGTGGCCCGCCTTCCAGGACCGGTGCCTGGTGTGCTAGGAAGTGACGAGTTCCTGGGTGTTGTCAAGGCACCGTGGGCTTCTTCACACTCCGTGTGTCCTGGCTAGTTAAGACCCTACGTGTGATTCTTCTCCTGCTTTGGCGGCTCGGGAAGAATGTGTCCTTTATGCCTTTCCACAAGCGGCTTTGGAGTTGCCCTTTCTTTTTCCAGCCCACCGGTCTCTGGTGTCCTTTGGTGCTTCTTGTTTTTCTTCATTTCTTATAGATGGTTCAGTTCCCGTTTACCTCCAGAGAAGACTCAGTTCAGAGGCTAGACCTAGAGATGGGTATGGCAGAGTCTGTTCCCAGAACACCTACAAACCCCTACTCCTTAAATAGAGCAGTTCGTCCTGTTGCCTGTTGAGAATTCACATAGCTCTGTACCAACTGTGGGAAGGAACTTGAAGCCTTAAGATTTTGTTGTGTTTTGTAGCTGCAGTTCCCAGAATTGGTAGGTTCTGTGGAATCCCAGCCCAGGGAATCAGACACACCCCAGGAGATGGGAGGGATGTTCTCTTGTTCCTCTGTTGTCACCGTTTCTGCTTCCAGGGACACATTCCATAGTGGCTAAATTGCATAGGAAATTCCATCATCCAGAATTGGCCTTGGCGCTCCCCGCACAATAACTGAGGGAGCAGGAGTGTGGGCCACCCATCAGCACCGAGCTGTGTGCTCCTGCCGCTCAGTGGGGTGCACATGTGTGCCAACCCCTGCACCTGCCACTCATTGGTCTGTGCATCTACACCGACCCCTGCACCTGCTTCTCAGTGGGCAGCACATCTGCACTGACCTGTGTGCACCTGCCGTTCAGTGGGCAGCACATCTGCACTGACCTGTGTACACCTGCTGCTCAGGGGGCAGTGCATCTGCACTGACCCATGCACCTGCTGCTCAGGGGGCAGTGCATCTGCGCTGACCTGTGTGCCTGCCGCTCAACTGCCCTTGTTCACCACGTCTTCAGGTACCAGGCCTCCTCAGTTTTTGAAATAGCATGGGTCATGCCCACACGGACACCTTCCTACCCGAGGGCAGGCGGCTGCTCTCCTGGAAACTCCATGTGCTGGACACGGTCAGGTGCCCCTGGAGAGTCCTCCTGCCAGGGTGGTGGGGTTTCGCTTTCCAGCTAACTGCAGTTGTTCCTCGCACTCGGGAAGGGCACGGGCAACGACTCGGTCACACATTCTAGTGTTGCTGTTTTTGGAAGAGGCAGGGTGGCTCCTCTGGGTGCGACAGTCTGATGGTACTTCGGAGAATATAAAATGCCTGGTGGTATTGTTGTCCAGTCGGAGATGGAGATGGAGTGAATGAGAAGAAAGACGGCTTTAAAGGAGAGTTGAGGGATTGCTTCTGCCAGGTCAATGGCAGAGTTACATCTTTTATTTTGTCCTGCACATTTGACAAAATGCTCTAGCATAGTGACATAGAAAACGTCCTCTTTGAAATGCCAAGTCCCCAAGGACCCCCTCCTGCTCTCCGGGGTCTTAGGTGCAGTGTGATCACGCGTGGTGGTTAGGAAAATGCCTTGCTAGCACCTGGCGTCCACCTGCTGCTGTGGGAGTTCTGGCTGCCCTGAAGGAGTGATCAGCCTCACGCGTGTGTGAACGCTGCACACGCTACTGTCGCGTGTGACCTCCATGAGGCCAGGCTGTGTGGTGTCACCATGGCCGTGGCTGGAAGGTGGAGCTGCTGGCCTGGAGTGTGGGTCAGCGGCTGACGGGTCAGTGGCCGGGAGGGGAGCAGCTCTGTTGGACTGACAGATGCTGCGGGACCCTCTGCCCCGAGCGTGGGGGCGGCATCCCAGGAAGGCCCTTGAGCACACGGTGGGCTCTGTATGGCTCCAGACAGCCTCCCTTGGGATGGCGCTCCCAGAGGAGAGGTGGTGGCAGCTCTCTGGAGACCTGAGGTGACAGTTCAGGGCATTGGTGTGGCAGAAGCAGGAGCAGAGGCTGAAGCCAGACCGTGGAGCCTGTGGGCCTGAGCTTCCCCGGTTGCTAACGTCCTGTCCTGTCTTGGTTTAGGTGAGGAGGATACCCACAGCCGGCTGTCTGCAGGGATGCTGCTGAGAAGAGCAGGCGAGAGAGTCGGCGGTGGCGAGAAGCAGATTGGCTAGAGCAACAGGGCTCTGAGGACGTTGGCTGCTTTTGGTGACAAGAGAACACGCCGCAGCAGCCCCGGCCGTCCTGTGCAGGCATACTGGAGCTGTGAATGGCGGTGGAGGGAGACTCACACCGGCCTTCCTGGTGACCCTCAGCTCGCGCCAGGGTGGACATGAGTGACCCAAGACAGCCGCAAGCAGAGAAGCACAAGCTTGGCAGAGCCTCCTCCCAGTTCACAGACCCTCCCAGAATCATGCAGTCGGATGATTATTTTGCTCGAAAATTTAAAGCCATCAATGGCAACATGGGACCTGCTACTTCCTTAAACACCTCGAATTCCAGTGAGAGTGGTGGTGGACCGGCCAGCAGTACCCCAGTTGTGCCCAAAATGGGCGTGAGAGCCAGAGTGTCCGAGTGGCCTCCTAAAAAGGAATGCTCCAAGGAGTTGCCCTGCAAGACACTGTGGGAAAGCCGGTCTCAGAGCAGCTACGAGAGTGTGACATCCATCCTGCAGAACGGGCAGGGCGACCAGGGCGACAGGCAGCAGGAGGAGCAGCTTGACCTGGACTTGGTGGAGGCCAGGTACACCCTCGGAGACATCTTCGTTCACTCTCCCCAGAGAGGGCTGCACCCTATCAGGCAGAGAAGCAACAGTGATGTCACCATCAGCGACATCGACGCCGAGGACGTCTTGGACCAGCGTGCGGTCAACCCCAACACAGGGGCGGCCCTGCACAGGGAGTACGGAAGCACATCGTCCATTGACAGGCAGGGCCTGTCTGGAGAGAGCTTCTTTGCCATGCTGAGAGGCTACCGCATGGACAGCTATGACCCCAAGGCAGTGGTCCCACTCGGCTTCCCTGAGTTTTTCCCCTGTGACCCCGCAATCTCCCCCAGCCTGCAGGCGGCAGCCCAGATTTCTCGGGGAGAGTTTGTCCGAATCTCAGGATTGGACTACGTGGACAGCGCACTCCTGGTGGGGAGGGACAGGGACAAGCCTTTCAAGCGCAGGCTGAAGTCAGAGTCGGTGGAAACTTCCCTCTTCCGAAAGCTGCGGACCGTCAAGAGTGAGCACGAGACCTTCAGGTTCACCACCGACCTGGAGGACAGCCGCCTGGACAGGGCTGTCCGCCCTTGGAACTGTCAGCGCTGCTTCGCGCATTACGACGTCCAAAGCATCCTGTTCAACATCAACGAAGCCATGGCCACCAGGGCCAGTGTCGGGAGACGGAAAAACACCACCACAGGGGCCTCGGCTGCCTCGCAGACCCAGGCGCCTGCAGGCCAGGCGGGGGGCTGCGAGTCCCCCCTAGGGAGCAAGGAGGACCTCAACTCGAAGGAGAACCTGGATGCCGACGAGGGAGACGGGAAGAGCAATGACCTGGTTCTCAGCTGCCCTTACTTCAGGAACGAGACGGGCGGGGAGGGTGACCGGCGCATTGCGCTCTCTCGAGCCAGCGCAGCGTCCCTGGGCACCAGCGAGAGCTGCTCCTTCGAGTCCTCCCTGAGCTCCCACTGCACCAACGCGGGCGTCTCCGTCCTGGAGGTGCCGCGGGAAAGCCAGCCCGTGCACAGGGAGAAGGTCAAGCGCTACATCATAGAGCACGTGGACCTCGGGGCCTACTACTACCGCAAGTTCTTCTATGGGAAAGGTAGGGGCCCCTGCGGACGTGTGCCGGGCAAGTCCTCGCGCCAGCCTGGCCTGCTTCGCATTGGAGCAGGACCCTCAGGCTTCTGAGGCCCCAGCCCACTGGGCTGGTCCTGCCTTGGCCCTCTCCCTGCTTTGGAAGCCCTGCCTGCGCTGACCCTCACCCCAGTGGAGGCCCCCTCTTCCTCTGTCCCCATCTGTCAGTCACTCTCTGCCGCCCTGTGTCTCGCCATGTCATCCCTTCCCTCCTGTGAGCCCTCGCTGTCAGACTTAGTCCTCACCCCTCTTCAGGCGCTGCCCAGTGGCTCTGTCCGTGCAGCCCTCTGTGCCTTTCCTCCAGTCCTCCCCACATTGGCTCCCCCCGCATGCTGCTTGTGTTCTGGACGTGCTGACCCCCACCTCTCTCCAGGTGAGAGAGCCTGGGGGTCAGCACGAGGTTCGTTCTTTGCAGTTCTGTGATCTGTTTCACATATTAAGAAAGAACTCCCTGCTGCTGTGGTTTTTAAAATTCTCCAGTCCTGGGTAAAATGAACAGTTTTGGCTTGTTTGCATCTTTAGGCTTGAAGGGGTCTTCTTGAGAGGCCACGTAGAGTCCTTGGCCTTCCATGAATGTCCTCGGTTGTTGGGGACCACAGGTGTGAGCACATGGCGGTGACATGTAGTGTCCCCACATCCTCCTGCGTGGCACAGTGGCCTCTGCCTGCCCTTCCTTCTCAGGGCTGTGCTCATCTGTGCGGCTCCATCTGCCCCCCGCCCACAAGCACAGCCTGGCAGAGCCCAGGGTGCTGCAGTATGCCCGGCAGGCCCATCCATCCCTCAGGGATGCACTACTGTCCTTCTGTCTGCTGAGCGTGCACAGTTCTGGCCTCTGGGTGTTTATCTTGGAGTGAATGGCGTAACTCAGACCTCAGGAGGGATTCCGGTCCCCTGCAGCAGTGTGGTCACCATGGGTGACAGGGTTGGGAGAAGCTGTTGGCCAGACAAGTTGCAGTTATCCCATGACTTCCCCCTCTGCATACAGCTGTCACCCCTCACCCATTATCACACTGTCACGAAGTCATGTAAGTCAGAACAGCAGTCCGATGCTGGATGAGCAAGCTGAGCAAGCTGACCTTCGCCTTGTGACACAGTGGTCATTGTGCCCAGCAGGGTGACCTGGTGGCTGAGTGGTTCTGCCAACAGTCTTGTCCCCCTGTGGCCTCTTCTCTGGCTGTGCTCACTTTTGCCATGTGTTGAGCCCCTCAGTGGCAGAGCCCAGGACTGTGGGGCTCTCGTTTGCCTGTGCCATAACCAGCCGTGACATTTGGGGACACGCCCTCCTGGGCAGCACACTGCCAGACGCAGCTCAAGGCTGGTCTCTGGGAGGAAGTCAGTCACTTCCAGAAAGGGAGACGCTGGAGCAGTGGGCTCCTCCTTAAGAATGCTTCGTTGATGAATGAGGGTTGAGTGCCTGGAGGAAGTCCAGCCTCCCAGGTTTCTCAGACTCTAGTCCTGGGGCAGCAGGCCGTTCTGGCTGGCTGGTGTCGGGACATGTCAGGTGTGAGTATGTTGACGTTCTACACACACTTGGTGCCAGCGACTCTCACATCCCAAACTGTGTTTGGAAGGAGCTGATGCTGACCTGGGTCACCTCCCTCGGGTTCACTGTGTCCTTGGGACCTGCTCTGGAGGGGAGCCTGGGTCGCTAGGTATTCTTGTTCCTGTGCTAGCTTTTGTCACCATTCTCCTACATTCTGATCTATCACTTCTTTTTTTAAGCCAACACTTTTCCACATTTTTAATTGGTGCATTTTAGTCCTACATATTGAGGGTGATCTATGACTTTTTAATGACCTTGAAGTCTCCTCTACAAGTGACTTATTTCTTCTGCCTTTTCTGATTTGCTGCTGAGGATTTTTGAGGGCATTGGGAATGACAGGAGACTTGTTAGATTTGAATGTGAATTGAAAAATTAATAAGATCCAAAGAAGAATCTGTGGAGATGCCCGTGACTCGGTGCAGATGGACGCAGACAGCCAGGGCGTCTGCCCTCGTGGGCCAGGCCTGGACTGCTCCTTGAGGCCTGCGGGAGGGGAGAGGTCCCGAGGTCTGTTTGTCTGCAGTGTTCTGTGGCTCTGTCTGGGGAGAGGCCCGTGGAGCTCCAGCTCCAGTGCAGTGTGGCTGCCCCCCTTATAGCTCTCCCCCGTGGAAGTGAAGTTGGCTGCTGCTCCTTCTGGTCCCTGTATGGAGCCATGAGGGCCTACATGGCTTGACTCGGGCTCCCAAGTGGTCAGGTGCCTAGGCCGAGGCTGCCTCCAGAGGGACAGGCCCAGGGTGGCCTCACGCCCCAGCCCCAGCCCCTGCATGCAGCCAGCAGGGCCGATGTGTCCGCAGGCTCAGAAGTCGTGGGAACATCTCTGCAGAGAAGGAGTGGCGCGGCCCACACTGGCCCAGCTGCTGAGCAGGGCTTTCTCCTGTGCTTCGTCTCTTCCGAAAGTGGCTTCCCGAGACCTTTGGATTCTTTCCGAGCACCTTTTATTTTGTTCTGGGCTCTCTGTGTAGCTTCGTTTTCAAAAGCCTTGAATGGCTCCCAGTCCCTGGGAAATGTTTTGAGTACTAACTCTAACAAGGCGGGCTGCTCTTCACAGTCTGCAGGTGTGGAAAGGCTGCTCTTTATGACGGGGTATGTCCTGTGACACACGGTCACTGGCGGCGGTGTCAGGACTCTGGGATTTATGGGGGGCGTGGCCCACACGCCGCATGGCTTGTCCAGGCAGGTGCACCTGTAGCCCTTTGTGGAAGGGCTGAGGACTGGGCCGTGGGGAGCATGGCCGCCATCCATCACGTCCCTTCCTCTGCTGGCAGTGGCCACTTGCTGCCCCCCCGTTCCTCTGCAGGAGCTCCTGGGGAAGGGGGGCCCCTCTACTCTGAGCTTTACCTTGGGGGAGCAGGGCAGCAGGTGAGTCGGACCTCGAGCGTCCACCTGCCGGGATTGGGAGGCAGGGTGATACCGTGGCCCGTTTTGAAGGACGCCTGGACAGCACATGTGTCGAGGTCCTCATGCTGCCTCCTGAGCCGTGGTGGGCCCCCATGTGCCATGTGGCGCGAGCTCCCAGGGAGCGGCCATTGTGTCCACTGCCCTGGCCTTTCCCCTTATCATCCACTGTGGTTAGGCAGTTTGGTAAAGGCTTGTTGACTACCCTGGGGCTCCTATGAGCGGCCACTGCAGGGACGGCGTAGTGGCCTCTTCCCGCTGCTCCACCGTAGGCTCCCCTCAGGGCATGGGATGTGAGGGCAGACTGGACTTCTGCAGCAGTGGGCACTGCTGCTGTCCTGAGCTTCTGTGAGACCTGCATGAGGAGCAGCACCTGGGGACGTGGTTTAGGGTGTCCTGGGTGCACAGGGTGCCAGCTCTCTGCTGAGCTCTGAAATCGGCCCTTCTGCCAGATTTATTTTGGGGACTTTGCAAAACAAGTCCAAGAAAAGAAACAGGCCTGTCCTGGGAGTCCCAGGCAGGAGTGTGGTGTGTGAGGAGTGGTGTGTGAGGAGGGGTCTGGCTCTGGTCGTGTGCATGGGAAGGTGGCCTTGCTTTGGCCTGTGCTGTCCCCTCTGGCCTGGAGCCTTGGAGGATGTGTGTGCACAGCTTTTCTAGCTGAGCTGTTCTTTCTGTATTTGCTACAGAAACCGTGTGCCCTAGAAGACCTCCTGGCTCCTCTTGCCTCAGTGGCTTTCCTAGACTTCTGGGGTTGGGGAAGCTCAGGTTCTTTCTGCAGGAACCTTCCAGGAACAAAGAAGTTTCTAGCTGCTTCCAAGTGTAGCAAGGCCCCACAGAAGCCAGTGACCTGTCATTGCACAGGATGGAAGCCCGGCCATCCCAGGCCCCTTTCCACCCTAGGTGCAAGCCCTGGTGCTTTGGCAGCCCACCTAACTGTAGGCAGTCTCTGGGTGGGATCCAGGCTTCCATTCTGTGCACGCTTCAGGTCCACGGCCTCGCCCTGCGCTCTCAGCTCTGGCTGACCTCCCTCTTTGGTGCTGGCCTATGCCATGTTCCCACCCTCCCTGGAGGACAATGTCCACCAGTCTGCCCAGGGGCTGCTGGGAAGAGAAGACTGCAGCGGAACATGTGTGGTAGCCCTCTCCCCTCAGGGCGCCACTTCTGTTGGGTGGCTGGGATTATCTTGTTGTCCTTAGACTTACTGTCCATTCTAATTGTAGTTGGAGGTCCACTCTTGGGAATCAGAGGCCTGTGGGTGGGAGTCTTTGATCATCAAGTGCTACTCAGTGTGGTGTGTGCGCCTGGGTTCACATCCCAGCTCCTTTCAGAACGGTCCTTGAAATTCCCTGTGTCCATCAATCCCCCTGCTCCCTGGAGAGAAACTGCAGCCCACCCCACTGGTGCAGGCTTCAAAGGATGGTGTTTGAGTGGTCCCAAGACAGAGAGAGGTGGAGCAGGACTGGGGTGCGAGGCAGGGCACTCGCCCAGCATGTGTGAGGCCCTGGGTTTGACCCTCAGCACCACATAGAATAAGTAAAGTGAAGGCATCCTGTCCATCTACAACTGAAAAATATTTTTAAAAAGTAGAGCAGTTTCTGGGGAACCTGGGAACATGTCCGAGGTACCCACACACCTTTCTTGGACAGTCCGTCCTGTGTCTCGGAGACGACATACCTTTACGTGCAGCCAGGCCTCCCCACTGAGGAACGTGAGGCCGCCTTTGCTTTGAGTTTCAGGCCTGGTGGCCCTTTTCCTTCTGACAGGGAGTCGAGTGCTATTAAATTCACACAGTTCAGCAAAGTGCCATCCAACTATGGGACTATTCTAGGAAGTGAATCCTCCCTTGGAGGACAGCAGCACCCAGTGCGCAGCCTCTCTCCCAGCCAGCATTGCCGCCACAGTCGGAGGTCCCATTGAGTCCTGGGCTCCTAGCCAGGGGCCTGCCAGCTGCACGTGGGACTCGGCACTGTGGGCCGTGTGGCTGACATGGAGACGCGAGGCCTTCTCTTGCGGGGTGCAGTCGGGCTTGCTGTGCCGTCCACTGGAGCATGCAGGACCCTATGAAGGGCTGGGCACCACCAGGCCACTGAGCCTGGCCTGAAAGGCCCTCAGTCAGTCCCGGAGCTGGAGGAGGTGCTGTAGTGTCCTTGGAGCACTGGCCCCGGGCAGCGAGTCTCAGAGCACCACAAGCCTAGTAAACCCGCCCTGTGTGCACAGGTGCTGTGCCCCGGCCCCTGGGCGCAGGAAGCCAAGGTGGGCTCCCCAGGCCTCTCCCCCTCCCACGCTCTCCCAGTGTTTGTTTCCTCCTCCTGAGCTCTAGAAACACGGGCCCTGAGGAAACCTGGTGAAGGCCACCTCCCTATCCAGCCTTTCGCTGTCTCTGATTTCCTGGAAGTGGCCTCGTTCCATTGAAGAAGGCTTCTTCCCAGGCGGAAGGGGCAGTGCTCACAGGCAGCTTCCGCAAGGGGCAGATGCCTGCTTCGGGCAGCACCAGGGATGGCAGTGCGCTCTCTGCAGCTTTGGGCTGAGGGGTCTTCTGCTGTGGTCTGGCAAAAGCAGAATGAGGAGATGACCTGAGATGGAGGCCTCCGCCACACACACATGGCATGGACCCCGCCCAGGGCCTGCTGCCTGTGTCCTCCTCCTGATGCCTCCTCTCTCTTGCATTGCAGAGCACCAGAACTACTTTGGAATCGACGAGAATCTCGGCCCCGTGGCCATCAGCATTCGGAGGGAGAAGGTGGAAGACCCCAAGGAGAAGGAAGGGTCCCAGTTCAACTACAGGGTGGCTTTCAGGACGAGTGAGGTAACAGGCTGCCTTGCCCCGCAGCTGCTGGGGCAAGTCCCACTCCCGTGACACCACTGCTCTGGCTAGACAGGGCATTGAGGGTGTGGTTATGGGTCAGTGACCACACGTTCCGGGGGATTGAAGCAGGTCGCAGAACCTTATTCCAAGTGAAAGGTTGGAAACCTGCCTCGAATGTGCGGTGCCACTGACTCTGCTGCCACCTTACAAGGCAGAACGGATGACGTGGTGAGACAGAAGCTGGACTGGGGCAGAGGACACACGAAGGACATGGTGCACGCAGTGTGGAGAGTGACTAACGTAAAATCAGTGGCCCACAACGGGGCCCATTCCTTGGTGCTGGACCAGCCTGGGAGGGCTGTGTACCCACACTTGGCATGCGGCAGGCCGGTTTAGTCCCGGCCTGACTCGTTGAATGAAAAGTGATATTGGTCATTCCCGAAAATACATTATATACCCACATGAACATGACCCCATGAAACCCCCGGTGCAGCTAACGTGCGCTCACAGAGCAAGCGTGCGTGCTCAGGGCACAGCGTAATAGCCGTGGGTGCAGTTAGGTCCCATCTGCACTGCGGGTTTTGGTCCCTTAGCCCTCTGGATTCAGAGGGGTGTCTGCCTGGCAGCTGTTCCAGACGCGTGTTGGTGGACACTTCCAGATGGAAGAGGGCCCTCCGGTCCTGTAGCTTGCACAGGCACTGTGGCCCTGTGTTCCCCTGGGGTGACCCAGGCTCCCTGCTAGACAGGGGCACGAGACGAAGTCCCTCTCTGTGACATGGTCGAGTGTTGCCCTGTGTAGACAGCCCGGAATGAGCACTAACGGAGGTCTGCTCTCTGTCCCTGCAGCTCACGACCCTGAGGGGCGCCATCCTGGAAGACGCTGTGCCCTCCACTGCCCGGCACGGTACCGCGCGGGGCCTGCCGCTCAAGGAGGTGCTGGAGTACGTGGTCCCCGAGCTGAGCACCCAGTGCCTGCGGCAGGCCTCCAACTCCCCCAAGGTCCCGGAGCAGCTGCTCAAGCTGGACGAGCAAGGGGTGAGCGCAGGGTGGGTGTGCGGGCTTTGTCCGAGTTCCAAAACCTCAGGGTTCCCGTGCCTTTGAAGACCACTGAGTGTCAACACCGTCGCGCTGCACTCCGTTTTCCCAAACACGCCTCCCTCCGGTTCAGAACCCTGCTGCCGCGGGCCTAGTGTTCTCAGCCGAGCTGTTGGTGTGTGCCCACCAGCAGGAGTGTCCAGTCGCCTGACTGTGGAGGGTGTGCCAGCCTCACTGGCCCTTATGCTTGCTGTGAGGACAGTGGCCACAGATGGGTGTCCCAGCCCGCGTGAGGAAGACAACGGGTGACCGGGACCTTGTCTCTGGCCCATGGGGGCAGTGAGGCCAAGACCAGGGCCTCCCCAGGCAGAGGCACGACGAGAGCTTGGAGGCGAGGCACTGCAGTGAGAGTCCGGATCCAGAGGAGGTGGCGTGGACTGGGCCCGCCTTGGGTGGACTTCACCAGTGCCGCACAGGCCGCCGTTCTCCGAGAACCCCGGCCATTCCCGTTGCTGTACAGAGAAGGAAGCTTCGAGGTGGGGCTGGGGAGGGGCTGAGTTGAGGCAGACCATAGATGCCTGGAATTCGGGGCCAGGGCATGTGTGAAGGTTTCCCAACAGGACGGGAACTGAGCACCAAGGGGCTGTGCTGAAGAGGGGGTCGTGGGCTGAGGAAGAGGAGCAGTGGTGACATGGAGCCCACCAAGTGCTCCCTGACCTCCAGGGCCTCCAGGGCTGCTCAGGCTGAACCGGTGGCCTGGGGTGGAAAGGGGTCTTCTATGTTCCCTGTGTAAGGGAAGCTGAGAGGTAGGTTCTGAGCACAGGCAGTTCATTCTAGTGGGTGAATTTGTTTTTAAGACCAGGATTAATATTTTAAAAAGACATTAGTGACTGTACTTCCAGAATTTCCCAAGGAAAATAGTTTGCACGTTTTGGAGAACTATGAGAAGCTGCACAGTGACACTCATATCAAATGGTCCTGAGATCCTGTCTCAAGAACAAAGCTGGCGTGTCAGAAGACCAGACCTCAACTCTGAACAGGCATGGTCAGTTTTTGAAGTGGCAGTGGCCACAGAATAGGGTGACCCTGATCGTGGCTGGTAGAGCTTGTGGAATAGGAAACGTCCAAGAAACAGTCCTGGACGCCTACTGTGAGCGGGGAGAGGTTGTCTCGGGGTGGTCCACTTCTCGGCCGCCCAGACTGCACACGAGTGCTGCTTCAGTCAGGACATCTTGGGCAAAGCTTTTCCCTCAGCTACCTGCTCCTCCCCTCATGACCCCTTAGCCTTGGTCACTTGTTCACCTGCATGGCAGACTGCTCAGAAGCAGATCCCACTCTGCCTCAGTGAAGCCGCATGCTCAGCACCGGTGCCGAACCCAGTGAGGTGGAGTACTCAGAGGGGACACTGAGCCACAGTGAGGCCTGTGCTCATTAGGGGTACTGAGTCACAGTGAGGTCACATGCTCAGAGGGGCACCAAGCCAGAGCAAGTTCACCTGTTCAGGAGGGGTGCTGATCCAAGGTGAGGCCTGTGCTCAGGAGGGGTGCTGATCCAGAGTGAGGTCGGATGCTCAGGAGGGGTGCTGATCCAAGGTGAGGCCTGTGCTCAGGAGGGGTGCTGAGCCACAGTGAGGTTGGATGCTCAGGAGGGGTGCTGATCCAAGGTGAGGCCTGTGCTCAGGAGGGGTGCTGATCCAGAGTGAGGCCTGTGCTCAGGAGGGTGCTGATCCAGAGTGAGGCCCTGTGCTCAGGAGGGGTGCTGAGCCAGGGTGAGGCTGGATGCTCAGGAGGGGTGCTGATTCAGAGCAAGACCTGTGCTCGGGAGGGGTGCTGATCCAGAGCAAGACCTGTGCTCAGGAGGGGTGCTGATCCAGAGCGAGGCCTGTGCTCAGGAGGGGTGCTGAGCCAGAGTGATGTCCCATGTTCTGGAGGGGTGCTGAGCCACAGTGAGGTCGGATGCTCAGGACGGTGCTGAGCCACAGTGAGGCCTGTGCTCAGGAGGGGTGCTGAGGCACAGTGAGGCCAGTGCTCACAGAGGTGCTGAGCCACAGTGAGTCTGCACACTCTGGAGGCATACTAAGCCACTACACACAGGCTCGTTTCAAGACTACTCCGAGGCTTTGTTCTTACCACCTTGATTTTAATTTAAATTTTCCTGTCAGTGATCACAAACCTTCCGGCCTTGGAGATAGAGCAGCCAGTTGTGATCCTGTCCAGGGAGGAGCAGACACACATGCTCCTTCTTCTGCCCTCCGTGTGTCCATCTCTTTAGGAGCTGACAGCACAGGGTTCATGACAAGTGAGTGTCTTGGTCTGCAGCAGTGTCAGGCCAGGAGCCAGCCTCGTCTCACCAGGGCGGGTCTCGTGCAGTGTGAGTGGTAGGACTTGAGTGGTGTACACTCAGCAAGGCAAAGGCCAAAGAGCCGGAGTTGAGATCTTCTCAGTGAGTGAGAAGCAAGCCAAGCACACGAGGGCCTGCAGCTGCTCCTTAGGCCCTTGCTGTGTGCGTGTCCATAGCTGTGGTGCTCTGACCAGAGCACCTACAAGAACCCCTGCGGGGAGGTGAGGCTGATTTGGCTGAGTTTCAGAGGTCTTAAGCCCGTGTTCTCGAACTGCACTGTCGGAACCAGGCAGGCGAGCGTGCGCTGGAAACCTGCCCACTCCATGGCAGCCAGGGAGCAGAGAGCAGAAGAGCACGCCCGCAGTGACCCCGTCCTCCAGGCACACCCCACCTGCAGCTACCCCCAGGAGTCCATAACCCTGATGAGCTCCAGCCCTTGCTGTCCAGCCACTGCCTGAACCCCACCTCAACCTGGCTGCCCTGGGGACCTGCTTTCAAGGCCTGGGCTTTTTGGGGACATTTCAGATCCAAACTGTAATACCAGGTGTTCCGATTCCCTAGTCACTCGACCATCAGTGTCTGTGTGACAGTTGTGAATCATGAGTGTCCCTGAGGCTGGGTAAGATCCCGAAAGGTTTATCGTGAACTGCCAAGGCATTTTTATGGTAACTCCTGTTTTTCTTTTTCTTTTTTTTTTTTAATTTCTCTTCTTGGCCCTCCTGAAGCGCTGCATCCCGTGTAGCTCCAGGTGTCCACAGCTCTGCACATCCTCTCTCGCCCCAGGGGTTGGGGCCCTGGTCTCCCGTGCGCCACGCGAGCTGGTGCCCGCGTGGTACCCAGGGCCCTGTGCTTCTGAAGCCGTGGCATCTGTCCCTGCAGGTTTCTGATCGTGCCAGGCCATGAGCAGGGGATGGTTCCTGCCACCCAGGGGGTGGCCGCGGGCAGTGTGATGAGATGCCACACCCTGTGCTGCCCCCCGGAAGTGAGAGCAGGTCATGGTGCTTGTTCACCGTCGCAGTCAGCTGTGGGTTTTCGCAGCAGCTGTGACGGTGCCGGACCCACGTGTGAGCACCTGTCCATTTCTGAGGCTCAGGGTGCTGGTGGGAGGAGCACTGATCACCTGAGCGGGAAGGGGTTCTCCCTCCAGGAACACGGGGACTCTGTGAGAAGGGACGTGCGGGAGGGGGTGAGCGGCCTGGCAGGAGCTGGCCAGGGCTGCTGGGGTCTTCCTGTGCTGCAGCTCCAGCTCTGGCTCTAGCAGATGCTTTCTTTTCAAGACAGTGAAGAACGTGACAAGCGACTGCAGTTATTCAACCAGTCACTTTATGGAAACAGCATCTTTGTCTATGCACGTTCGTCACAGTCCCCCCGCTGTCCTGGCCAGACCTCCGTGTTTTTCTTTCCTTACCGTCTTGCACGTTTTCCTGAATGTTCATGTGAACTCAAGCAGGAAACGGCTTTGGACCCAGAGGGGACATCTTGTTAAAGCTGTGGCCTTCTCCTTCCCAGGTGGGCCTGAGACCAAGCATTTGCCCTGTGGCATTTTACACAGAGCACAAACCTGTCTGCCCACCCTTGGAACCCCAGCAGGTCCCACAGGGCTGTGGCCGTGTCATGTCTCCTGAGGCTTCTGACACTTTGTGGCTATATCTGGAAGAGTCTGGGTTTGTTACTTAGTCCTCGCATCTCAGACAGAAAGACTGCCTGCGCCTTGCCTGTGGGAACCGCTGTGCCGAGGACAGCCCTAGGCTCCATGTCACTGGAGTCCACTTCCCTGGTGCTCCTTGTAAGAATTACATTTCCTCCCCTTTCAGCTGAGTTTCCAGCACAAGATTGGGATCCTCTACTGCAAAGCAGGACAGAGCACGGAGGAGGAGATGTACAACAACGAGACGGCAGGTCCAGCGTTTGAGGAATTCCTGGACCTTCTGGGACAGAGAGTGCGGCTGAAAGGATTTACTAAATACCGCGCCCAGCTGGACAATAAAAGTAAGCTCCGTGGGTGTGCGGGAGTTCAGGTCCACAGAGCCGGGGCCACGTATGCACCTGGTCTTGGCCCCAGAAACAGCCCACCAAGTCCCTGGGTCCGTGTGGTCCTCAGGCCCAATTGTCCTCAGCTGAGCAGAGGCTCATTCTGCAGTGCGCATGTGTCACATCGCGTGCCTCAGAGCTCCTGCTTCTGACCCTAGCAGAGATGCCCGTGTTTCCTGATGACTCCCGGTGTGATCCCTCCTGGTGCAGTCCCTGTGACGCCCCCGTGACTCTCGGTGTGGTCCCTCCTTGGTGCAGCCCCTGTGACGCCCCTGTGCCATCACACCAAGGACAGCGTTGCATTCGCTGCTGAGACAGAACATGGCCATTCATTGGGGCACGTTACTGGGATCATTCGTTTCCAGATTCCTGCTGTCAGCGGGGATTCGCAGCATGAGTAGGAAGCCAAGTGTCCTGCTTTCCAGGGACCTAAGTCAGGTTCCCTGGAGCCGGACCCACGTCAGCTCTCGGGGTCCAGACTGACCACCCGATTCAGACACGGGCTTTCTGCCCCTACGGCTGGTGAGCTGTCCAGCAGCCCCGCATGGTGCTCAGGAGTGCTCATTCTTCTTCCTGCTAATATTTGGTTGCTACCAGCACTTGAGATGCTGGGTAGCAGATATTTATGTACGTGGGGGAATTCTTGTCAGTTACTTCTCACCCTTTTATTGAAAGGAGATGAGTAGATGGTAAGGCTGGGACCTGAGGGGTACTGGCCACTCCGGTGGGAGGGTAAAGCAGGAGCTGTCCCCAAGGGTGCCAGGGTGTGGCTGGCCCTGAGGGAGCCTGCCTGCCTTGTGTCCCAGCCCTGCCCTGTGCCCGCTCAGCCTGAGGCTCTGTCAGATGAGGGTGGTGCCTCCCTCAGTCCTGGGTTTTGGTCTGTTTCTAAGTCTGAATGGTGTTGTCTCACGTGGGCCCGTGTCCTCCACGTGTATACCAGGCTGGAACTTGACATCCCCTCAGCTGTCCACTGCTCCTACCTGAGGTGTGTGAAGACAGGCCCACAACACCCACGTGCGAATGTCCACGTGCATTAAGAAAGATCCACGAGACCTTTCCTGACTTTCTTTTCTAACTCCCCTTTGCTGAAAACCATGTCCCAGCTTCTAGAGAGGCTGCTGTGCTCCTCTGGGGGCCTCCTCTGGACAGCTGCTGCGGACAGGGTCCTTCCTCTTCCATGGGAGGCACTGAGAAGTCACTTTAAGAACGTGTGGTCTGTGGCGTGTGCAGCACTGTGTCACGTATCACCCAGTGTCTTTCCTCGTATGGAGTTGACGTCAGTCTTGTGGCCTGGGAGGTGTCCCCAGTGCAGTCAGCCCAGGGAGATGAGAACGTAAGAACCAGACTGAGATCAGGGGACTCTGACAGACAGCAGGCCGTTACTTTTAGGAGTAAGACACTCCTGAGATGCAAAGAAGTTCGGCGTTCCTTAGAGGAGAGGAAGGAGCGCAGAATGAGAGGTCTTGGAATGGTGAAATGAATCATGTTTCTGAAATCCAGGGGAATCGGTTACTGCGTCAGCTGTCTGCAGGGCTTGAGCCGGTCTGGGCCCAAGAGGAGTGGAGTGGGAACAGGGTTGACCACTGAGACACCCTCGTCACAGGCAGAGTGACCAGATCGGGGCCTCACCTCCCTCTCTGCTGCCAGCCCCTGAGCGAGGCTCCGGGTTTCCTTTCTCCGGTGGATTCTGGTGTGCGAGATGAACCCTTCACGACACCTACCTTGGCATTGCCTCGCTGCTGCTCACAGCAGGCTGGCTGTGCTCACAGCTCCAGGGGCACTGCCCCCAGAGCATCCACTGCCTTGGCCAGGCTTCCAGGTCTGAGGAAGGGCCTCAGGTCCTGGAGTACTGCTGAGACTGGCCTTGGCTGCTCTCTTCCACCCTGGGTTCTGTGGTCAGAGAGTCCGCCCTTCACACCAGGGGTGGAGATGCCCTTGCCCACAGCCCTGTGCCTGGGCCGTCCACTGTCAAGGCCCTGAACCAGGAGAGCTCGGTGGGTCATCACTTGTGAAGTCCTGCAGAAAGCAGCAGGTATGTCCTGAGCGTCAGTGGGACAGCTCCTTCATCTTGGCCCCTGATGGCTACATCTGCAAGCACCTTCCAGGACAGCCAAGAACCGCAGAGGACTTCTAGATGATGACCTGGACCATCTCCAAGTTGGATATAAATATCAGAGAGAGTCGCAATACAGGGCTCAGAAGGGAAAGGGTGAAGGTCCATGAAGGTTGAATATTTTCATCTGTCAAAGTAAAAAGTTTAGATTTTAAACTAAAAAAGATTTACCCAAAATGACTGCTCAGAGGTTTCCTAGAAAATAAGGTGGGGTAAGCATTGGTGAGCAGTCATCTCTTGCAGATTGAGCAGTGGAAGGTCCACACATGCCAGGGAGGCATGGTTCTGCTGACCTTGCTTTCCATGCACCTTTCTGTCTTCATTGGCCCCGTGCAGAGGGGTCCAGAACTCCCCTCCACAGTTGTGTAGGTAAAGTATTTTGTAGTTGCTGAGTTGATTGAAAGTCTGAGGTTCGATCTATGGCAATCTCATGGGTCACCCAGATGGTTTTGAGTGCGCAGGGAATCATTGTGCTTGTCAGAAGGTGAGCAGCTCCCTGGTCAGCAGGGTTCAGGTGTCGGGCGGGAGGATCCAGCAAGACGCCACTCTCCTGGCTCTCAATATAGAGGACGTACCCCTGCTGCAGGTTCCTGGTGGACCGAGCTGCACCCTTTAGAGCAGCACCTTCTGTCCCTTCCTCTGTTGTCCACCCAGCTTCCTCCTGTGTCCTCCAAGGCCAGGCGTCCCCAGATGACGCAGAATCAACAGTAGATGCACAGGGGCAGCCAGGCATGGCTGCCCAGGCCTCGCCCTCAGGCGCTCCATGGGCCCGGCTGGCCTCGCTCCTTCACCCTCACCACAGACAAGGCAAAGGCGCCTGCCCTGGGGGTCCCAAGTCCCCACTGCAAGGTCGGGAGGAAGACCACAGGTGGAAGCCGCACACAGAGCGTGAGGGCGTGGGGGCAGCAGCCTTGCTGCCAGTCCAGCATGGCGTCCTTTTCTAGTAGAGGCGCCTCTTGTGAGAACAACCTCCTGGGTTGGGTGCCCAGAGTCTGCCGCAGCCTAACTTCTCTTGTGGTTGACCTTGTTCTAGCCGACTCCACGGGAACCCACTCCCTCTACACCACCTACAAAGACTACGAGCTCATGTTCCACGTGTCTACCCTGCTCCCCTACATGCCCAGCAACCGGCAGCAGGTACGTGTCCCTCCCGTGTCCCTCCAGGCCTGCTGTGGTGAGGGCGGTGCCCGGGTCAGCCGAGCATCAGAGCTGTGGCTCTTCCGGGAGGGTCGGGTTTTAAAAGGAGCATCGTTGCAGCTGTTCCTTAGGAAACTCAGACTCTCCTACACCTTTATGGGTATTGGCAGAATCTCAAGGGACCTGTGTCAACTCTGTCAGTGACACAAAGGCCAGGCCAGCCCAGGGCCCGGCCGAACTCCCTGCAGGTGGTGAGTGACTTACTTATAAAGCCACTCTTCACGGTTGTGCTGGTTTATTTTGGTTATTGTTCTTCATTTAGTTTTCATTGTTTAAAGTGAGTTTATCGACATTTTAAGAGGAAAAAAAATCACTGTGCATTATGTTTTGAATGTAGCCACTAAAAATTAAGACCTTTGAAAATTCAAATGACACATAAAACATCCTAGAGTAATTTACATACCTGTTGGGCATAGCTATAAATGGGCCGAGCAGAAATTAGTAGAAATTGTGGCTCTTGTTCCTGTGCCACACTCCCAGTGCCAAGCCTGCGGAGGTGCCCCTGTGGGGTAGTGGGCACAGGCTCCCTGGAGGGGCAGCTCCACCCCGTGGTGTTTGAGTCTTGGGCTGTCCTGCCTCAGAGCCAGGCTGAGGCTCGATGCCATGCTGGTTCCCAAAGGCGGTCCCGGGGCTCCTGGCTGAACTTAGCACTGGGGCGTGACTGTGGGGCTCACACAGGGTGCTGACCGCTGGTCGTCCTGCTTAGAGGCCTGGCTCTCCTGACACCCCTGCTGAGTGTGAGGGGCCTTACTGCCTTCGGGCACCGAGAGCGCATGGGACTTCCCTGGGGCGTTTGTCCAGTGAGTGAACCAATGGTTCCAGGCCATCCTCTCTCTTTTTTAAATGTACACACAGGAAATCTATGAATTTAGTTAGAATCTTTGTGGGCTCTTTTTTCCTGGAGAAGGAACCAGCGACTCCCTGTCCTTCCTCCAGCAGGACGGGCGCTCCTCCAGCTGGTGCAGCCTCCCCTCTTTACCTCCCTCCTCCTGGCAGCTGGGACTGGGATTTCATGACATTCCCTGGTCTTGCCTGAACCTTGCACCGTCTTCTAGAAGCCTCTGTCCTTCACCACCTAGGGGGCTGTCCCTAGGTTCTGCCGCCGCGTGCATCCTCTGCACCTGTCTGTGTTCTCGCCCGAAGAACTGTCAGCTCTCCATCATCTGGATAGGCTGGCCTTCGGGGGCTTCAGGTGGCTGGTCTGGCTGTCCAGCTGGACTTGGTCAGTAATGAGGCCCTGCAGGAGCTGTGGGTGCGCAGCGGAAGGGGAGTGGGTGTCAGGCACTCCAACCGTGTGGCCATCTGGGTCCCGACTGCATGAACCCTTGGACTCCAGACCAGCGGGGCCAACCTTCCACAGGTGCAGTCCTTGGGGTTCACATCTCCTGTCACCAGAACTCAAAACTGACCCACCCTCTTTCCTTGTTTGGTAATTGGAGGACTTTGGGGTTCCCTGTGCCTGACCTTATTTCACTAAAACTGTCCTGAAAATTCTTTGTACAAAAACCAGAAACTCTGGAGAGCCACAAAGAGAGAGTGTAGGTGTGGATTGGAGTGACTGGTGTGTCTTATACTTCCCAGAGTAGAGGTCACAAGAAAAGCCCCCACAGATGCTGTTTGCAGCCTGAAGGCCTGCTCAGGGGACGGCTGTGTCCAGCTGGAGTTGACATCCAGGCATCGTCCTGATTTGCTGGGGGCTAAGGTGGGAACAGGGGAAGACCGGCAGGGGCACAGGGGACAGGTGGGTTCCATTGCACTTAGTGTCTGCAGAACAGCTGTGGTCCTGGGTGTGAACCCTGGAAGTCTGCACGCTATACCCTGCGTGGAAGGCCAGCACAGCAGAAGGCGAGAGGGAAGCGCAGGTCAGTCTGCCATTGCAGTCTGCGCTTGTCCTGGTTAATCCTCACCCAAGGCCTCGGACAAGGTCTGCAACTCTCAGGCGTTTGTAACTATGTTGGGGACGAGGGTGGGGGGCCTGCGGTGGTTCCAGGAGCCCCTGCTCAGAAGGAAGGCCGTCTCCCCGTCCGAGCTGGGCACCAAGGCAGGAACGCGTGCACTGGGGAGGCTGAGTCCGGGGCTGCCCGTGGAGCTTCCTGCTTCCCGGCAAGAACTTCTAGCGGGAGAAGCGCAGCCCTCTCCCCGGACGCCAGTCCCCTGCTGCCAGCCTCAGGGCTTCAGACAAGCTTTGTCATTGAGCCTCCATTGTCACCAAGAGCGGGGCCGTTCTGTCCTGCATACCCGTGACACTCCCAGCTCACGGCAGCAGTCAGGTAGCTCTTAGAGAAGCTGAGAATGGTTAGAGGGTGAGATTCTGCCAATCGCAAGTTGCCAGTGGGTTTTTAGGCTGCCGGTCTTCAGGGCCACTCTGTGGTCTTGGACAGACACAGTCTGATGTGTGGTGGTGGATCAGGACTGCCCATTTCCCTCACTGTCCCCCGCCCACAGGTGGTGTGGACATCGAGCCAGCAGCATCTGCAGTGGCAGGCAGGGCTGGGAGTGTGGCATAGGCCCGGGGCAGGAAGTGGAGGCAGTGAAGCCAGGCCTCTAGGGTTCAAAGGCCATGCTCCCAGGGCAGAGTGTGTTGGGCTTAGGCTGGCCGGACCCCTTCCTCCATGTTGGCTAGGCTGGTGTTGGGCCCTTGCCTTGGGGGGCTTGCACACACCCCTGGTGGATGCTGCAGGGGCGTGTGAATGCCGGAGCTGCCTGAGCTGTCCACCCACACTGGGTTTCACCCATGAAGCACATGGGAGTGTCCCCCAGGACGAGGGACCTCATGGCTTTGCATGGCTGGCTTTGCTCGCAGCCCTGAGCAGGAGGTGTGCCTGCCAGATCTTCAGGATCACGGTCAGAGGAGGGTGCTTGAGTGGATCCTTTCCTCTGTGCCACGAAGTCCCTGAAGCCCGTGTTCCTGGCTCCTGGCTTGTTTCTCCGGTTGGAGAACCTTTGGTGTGGCCTGCCTGGTTTGCGTGTGTGCTCTTGCTGGGGGTAGAAGTCATGGTGTATGCCAGATGGTGAGTGTTTCAAATGCTGAACACAAATTGTGGGGCGGGCAGTTCCTGTGAGCCTCCTGCTCTGGGAGAAGAACCATTAATGAAGGGCAGGGGCCAGGCTTCCCTGCGTCAGTAGGGCCTTTCCTACCGAGGGGTGATGCGTGGGCCACCCTCGTCCCCTCCAAAAGTGCTCTTCTGCAGGAGATGCTCGATACCGCCTGAGATCCAGGCAGCCTCAGACCCCTGACACAGGACTCGGGGGTGGGGGGTGGTGAGCACAGAGGAGGTGGTGCCCCCCCAGCAGCCGCCCTCCAAGCGCACAGTGCCAGGTGGGACCAGGCGCAGCCCAGGTGGCCGTCTGCCAGGTCAGGGTGGGGAGGTGTGGCAGGCCAGAAGCGGCTGGGTCAGACAGGTCCTTGTCGCCTCTGCTTGGAATTGAACCCCAGGGCCAGGATGGAGGACGGGATTGCTCTTTGTGGGCTGTAGATCAGCTCTTCCTGAGACCTGTTGTGAGGACCACCCTCCCCAGCTTCTGACAGACCCTGTTCTCACACACCACGCAGCCCCCTGGAATGAGGTGCAGATCACCTGTTTCTTTCTTCCTGTTAAGATAAGGGAGGAAAGAACTCAGCCGGAGGCGGCTCACAGAGGCCTGTCCCTGCTGCTGTTGGACCCAGGCGGCTGCCCACAGCTCTTCCTCCATGTGCTTTGGGTGGCTGTCCAGGCTCAGGCCCAGCTGCTGTGGTGGCCACGCAGAGGGACATCGCCTCCCTCTCCTTGTCCTGCTTCTCAGCTGGAGCGCAGTGTTGGGGCTGGGGGATCGGGAGCCTGTTGGGTGCGCGTTGGTGAGCACACTGCTGCAGCTCTGTCACTGGCACTGTAAGCATGCCATCGGCTCTGTGTCCTGGAGACAGCAGCCGGGGGACGCCGCTCACGAGCTCCCCAACACGGTGCCTTGTCTTGCTGGGCAACAGCTGCCCCTGCTGTGCTGTCCCGTCCCCTCCATTGGACACTGACTGCAGAACCTCGCTGCCCGCTGAGGAGAGCTCCCGCTGCGAATGCGGAGGCCAGGTCCGCTGTCCCTGAGCTCGGCATCCCTGCCCCGTGCTGCGTAGGCCTCGAGTCCTCATTCGCTGCTTTCAGGAGGTTTTATTTCTTGGGTCTCTAAACTCGAGACCCTGCCCGCCGCTCGCTGCCCCAGGACCATCCCCTCCAGAGAGCTCTGGATCCCACGTACTTACTCCCCTGGAGTCCCAAGCTGTGTCTTCCTGTGACGTGGTGCGTCATGTGACCGTGGTAAGGTAAACTACATGTTCAGAAGCACTGTTGGACCCAAAGTGAAAGAATGTGCCCAGCAAGGCTTCGGCAGGGTGGCCGGCACGGCAGCTGGACTGAAGGCCCCCTCGGCTGGTGCTGTCAGTGTTGGGTGGTGAGCACAGGCCATGGCCAGCAGGGACGCGGGGAGCCTAGCGTCGCCATGTGTGCCCGTGAAGCTCTGGGCGGGCACCTGCCAGTGCAACCTGGCGCTGGCTCAGGAAGAGGTGGGCAGCCTTGTCTCCCTGGTCACTGGAGGGGTTCTGTGTGTCAGGGCGTTGACCAGTGTGCAGCCCGGGCCACTGCCCTGCTCCCATGAACACACTGAATGTGGCATTGTTTCCCCTGGTCCTGTCGCACAGCAGGGGGTCTGGGGAAGAGGGAGGAATGTCTTTGCCGCCTACAGTTTTCACTGACTTTGATACGCATGTGAAATGCCACATTTTACTTAAGGATCCAGCAAATGTTCTTCAAACCACAGATGTAAGCGAGATGCCCATTGGGTCTGATCATACGTTAATGTGTTTCAAGCTCCACTCGGACGGCACAGGGGAGTCGTGTGTGTGCGACTGTCACCACGGGGTTTTAAATGGACTTTTCCAGTGTGTGAACAGCGACTTCACTGGCCCTAGAAGACTCAGAGAGTGACTGTTCCCGTCCCACTCCCTGGCCTGTCATCACTCCAAGTCACAAGTCAGGGACCTGGCAGGGAAGTCTGTGTCTGGGCTGCGAGGTTTTAGAGGTTGAACCCGATGCTCTTCACAGCGCAATACGCTCTGTAGGTGGCAGATGAATCCAGGGCAGCGTCCTTGGCCAAGAGGCTGATTGCCAGAGGTGTCCTGTCCTGTCCCAGTGCCACCAGCCGTGAGAGGGCACTCGGAGCCTGGACACTGGCCTCCACAGGGGGCCTTGGTGTGGGTTCTGCACTCGGCCATTATGTGGCCAAGCCCCAAGGAGGGGCTGCTGCAGGGGAGGCAAGACCGTGGCGACTCCTGAGCTGTGGCGGAGTGTGGAGTGAGGTGCGTGTGCGGCAGGAACAACCTCTAAGGTGAAGGTGCCCTGTGCTCCCTCGCTGCGATGTGGAGTCAGCCAGGCCCCCGTGGGCAGATGGCAGGGCAGGAGGGTGGCCTGTGCACACGGCAGTCGGACTCTGCCGCAAAGGACAACCACTTCTGTTGCTCTCCCCAAGATGGGTGGCACCGGGCACATCATGTTAAGTGAAATGGGCCAGACCAGATGACGAGGCCGCGCTCCCCCCACAGGTAGAAGCTGGACATCCCTACCTGCAGGTGGACTGGCCACTGCCGAGGCTGGGCAGGGGACGGGGAGGGCAGGGGACTGGGCTTGGTCAGAAAGGACCACCCAGACTCCCTGAAGAGGTGTGATTGATACGTGTTGACGGAAAGGGGGGCTCTTAGAACGTTCCTGCTCCGGGGTTCCTTCTCTTCTGCCGGAGTCGGTTTCTCAGATGACAAGCTCGTGGCTCTTCTGTCAGTCTGTGGACTTCTGTGTTGTGGGATACAACTAAAGGCCAGCGTTCAGTCAGTTAGTTTGATGATATTACCCCGAGATGCTTTGTTGCGGGAGCATGCATTGGTGCTGAGCCTGGTTCAGCTGGGGCCTCTCAGTGGTTCGGGGCCTTCGGCAGATCTGCCCCGTCCCTGGCACTCTGGCTCCTCCTTTGAGTTGAAGAGTTTAAAGTACAAAATTTCTTAATGTATTTTGAACTATAATGTGCTATTTTAAGGACTTTTAAAAGGAGCTATGTGGAAATGAAAAGGAGAGCACACAGTCTGGATTGTAAGCAGGAGAGGAACGAGGTCATCGGGGTCTCCTTCCCGGGCCTGTGGACACGGCTGCCTTGCTCCTCCTGGGGAGTCAAGGAGTCCTTGCTCCTCACGTGGTCTCTTCCCAGACCTCCTGCACGTCGAGGGCTGGGACTGTGTGGGGTGCACCTTGCCCTGCGTTTGCCTGTCATTCTCTGTGCTTCCTTGGCCGCAGCTTCTGAGGAAGAGGCACATCGGGAACGACATTGTCACCATCGTCTTCCAGGAGCCGGGGGCGCTTCCCTTCACTCCCAAGAGCATCCGCTCTCACTTCCAGCACGTCTTCGTCATCGTGAGGGTGCATAGCCCGTGCTCGGAGGGCGTGTGCTACAGGTGAGCCTGCTCCCGGGGCTGCCTCAGCTCTCTCCGCCCCACCATTTCCCGGACTCCCGTGAATCACTCAGCTTCTTTCTGTGAGAAATAATTGCCTCCTTCCTCTTTTGCCCCCGTGTCAGGTAAGACGAGGGCTGGGGGTGTGGCTCAGCGGTGAGCGCCTGCCCACTGTGCAGCCGGTCCCCATCCCCAGCACAGGCACGTGCACATGTACCACAGGTGAACCTCCGAGTCGTTCAAAGGGGTGGTGGTGCACTTCGTTTGCCCCAGGAAGGAGCCCAGCCCTGCTGGACCCTCTCTGGGAAGGCACCAGCCTCTGCGATGGGCAGTGTGGCTGTGAAAGTCCCTGTCCTGTGGGGTAAGTGAGCCCAGTGGCCCCTCCAGCACTCTTCACCAACAGCCCTGGGGACACTTCCCAGACAGGGCTGCCAGGACGAGGCATCCAGCTCCCGTGGTGGCCTGTGTGTGCCCCGGTGCCCCTAGACCATGCCGACGAGGCCTGCTCCACCCTGGTCTGGGTCTGTCCAGCTGCAGTTGGCCGCCGTGCTGCACTGGGGATGTGTGGCCCTCCTCCCAGGCTTACCTGCAGCTCCACTGCTTGTTGTGGCCTCTCTGGGGTCGTTTCTCGTGGCCTTACATCCTTGTCTGGAGGTCGAGGTGGTAGCGCCTACTTCAGTGTGAGGTTGTGAAGAGTGGATGTCCAAACTGAGCAGAGTGTCCCTGAGAGGTCCTGGCCTTTGTTCAAGGTCGTGCTCCTACACAGTCTTAGAGCAGCCGTGGCCAACACAGCTGGCCCACAGGCCCAGGCCACAGACGTGAATCGTGTGGAGTGGGGCCGGGGGGACAGCAGGCCTGCCTGAAGGGCAGGAGAGGGCAGTCTGTGGAGCACACTGCCGCTCCCACCTGCCCAGCCAGCCGCTCGGAGGGCAGTTTGAATCCACTGTTGTTAGCCGAGTCTCCGGCTCCAGAGCTCAGGGTCACAGCGGGCCTCTGCCCGTCGCAGCTCTTGCACGTCTGGCCTGTGTGCTCGGGAGGCTTTAAGGGGAGGAGGTTGTTAGAAGTACAGTATCTCTCTTGTACAAATGAAGTGCTTAAAACAGAACAGAGGTGCAGACCAACACGGTGCATCGGATCTCCCCAGGGACTGAATTACAGAGGGTAGCCCAGAGTCCTTCAGGATGGACTGGAACCAAGGCCTTGAGCTTTTTAATTGGCTACTGTTTTGGGGTCAAATCGATATTTTTTCTTTTTGCTTATAATGAGGTGGTTCAATAGTACAAAAATTCTTAAAGATAAGGAATATCCGTTTTTTCCTTGTACACTTCTTGTTTTAATTGAATTGCCAGAATGGCTTCAGTTATTTGAAGCAGCGCACTGCGTTGTCTTTCTGTGACGGAAGATAGCTGGTGCATTCTGTGGGACAGTCGCTGATGTAAACAGCCACGCCGACTGCGAAGGTGACCTGCTGATGAGGTTAAAGGCACAGTCGGTGGGGTGCCCAGGCCTCTGAACCCAGCCTGTGGGTTAGCTGGCAGGACCAGCAGCTACGGGCAGCGGTTGCTGCAGGGTGGGCCTGGCACGTGGCAGCGGCAGCCCAGAGCGGTGGCTCATCCCTTGCTCTCCTTCCCTTTTCAGCGTTGGTGTTTCCAGATCAAAGGATGTGCCGCCGTTTGGTCCCCCGATTCCCAAAGGTGTGACTTTTCCAAAGTCGGCAGTATTTCGGGACTTCCTCTTAGCCAAAGTCATCAATGCAGAAAACGCAGCCCATAAGTCAGAAAAGTTCCGAGCGATGGCCACTCGCACGAGGCAAGAGTACTTGAAGGACCTTGCGGAGAACTTCGTGACCACTGCCACGGTGGACTCCTCCGCCAAGTTCAGCTTCATCACCCTGGGTGCCAAGAAGAAGGAGAGGGTGAAGCCCAGGAAGGATGCCCACCTGTACAGCATCGGAGCTATCATGTGGCACGTGGTGGCCAGGGACTTCAGCCAGTCTGCGGACATTGAGTGTCTCCTTGGGATTTCTAATGAGTTCATCATGCTGATTGAAAAGGACTCCAAGAACGTGGTGTTCAACTGCTCCTGCAGGGACGTCATCGGGTGGACGTCGGGACGGATGTGCGTCAAAGTGTTCTATGAGAGGGGAGAATGCATCCTCCTCTCCGCGGTGGACAGTTGTGCCGAGGACGTCAGGGAGATCGTGCAGCGGTTAGTGGTAAGGACACGTCCTGTGCCCCCACCAGCTCCTGCCAGGGTTCCGCCCTGGGGAATGGCTGCTCCTTACAGGCGCAGCTTAGTTCTGAATGCTGGTTCTCTTGAGAGTGGCTGAGTTCTCAGAGGGTGGAGGGCCCCATCTGAAGAGGTCAGGAACTCTAGTCCTCCTGTGGTGTCAAGGAGGGGAGGCAGGCGACTCTGTGGGTGTCGTGGTGACTGGCCTCGCACTCCTTCTCGGTGAGTGAGTAGCGGGTGAGTCTGTCCGCAGATCCAACTCTGCGTCTGTTTGTTCAGCAGGTATTTTTGTTTAAATATGTTAAATAGACTAAATGCATTACTCATCATTCCGCCACAATTTGTTGAGGAGGTTTCATAAAATTAGCCATTAAATTAGAAGAACCTAATGAACACGGAATGCCTTGATGTTTTGTAGGTGTGGTTTTTAGTACAGAACCCTAAGTTACGTCCATAGTGTTTGAATGGTTGTATGTTTCTGCTCCCAGATTAGCAAAGGGAGATCCAGACTTTAGCTTGTATACATGCCGTCGGGTGAAGTGAATAAACCCAATCAGGCTTCGACCATAGAACGTCATCATGTAAATTTTTCTATGAAAGAATGTGTTATTTTTTAATTAGAAAAAATAGCTGTGAATCATGCGAAAAGGAGGAATCATTTCCATCCCTGTCCCCTTTCCTCCCACCACATGCGAGTCTCCCTTGGTTATGAAGCCCTATGTAACACGGGCGAGGCCCCCTCTGTGTCTGGTGGCTTTGGAGAGATGTGTCCCTGTGTGGATGCTTCCCAGTGAGGACCTCTGCCTGGTCAGGTGTGAACTCAGATGGAGCATGGGGACAGTCGGCCTGTGGTCACCCCGTGTGCTCAAGGACTGGCTCTGGAGCTGCACTGGCCCATGCCAGGCTCTTGGTAATTGCAAGCACTTCTTTTTAGAAGTCATCATCTGAGTCGTCATAATCTCCTAAAGGGCAGCACAAATGCCACGTGCCAGCCACAGGGCTCACCTTCCATAGGTCTACATTCTCCTGTTGCCTGGGCCTGTCCTGCCGTTTCCTGGGTGTCACCGACTCCTGAAGTCATTAAGATACCCAGCATCAGGGACATGTTGGAGGAGGATTCGTGACATCAGATACTGTAAACAGACCACCCTAGGACCAGCGAAGGGCCTCGAGTGTGAGGGTGGGGACAGTGGCAGTGACAGTGGGGGGGGGGGCTTGTGGTGGAGGAGCAGGGAGTCACTGCCACATGCCAGCCAGTAACCTTAGCCCCATCGCATGGCGACAGGCGTGCTTATAGGTGAGGCAGTGACAACCAGGACAGGGTGGGAGCTAAGACCAGAGCTCCACTCTTCCTGCTTTGGACTCTCGTGGTTCGGAGCAGCTGGCCCGGGTTTTAATTGCGAAGCCATCCCAGGCGCATGGAGAGGCGGCCCGTGTGCTCCTGTGGTGACTGAGCCCAGGTGAGTGTGCCAGGAGCTCCAGATATGTGGAGGGCACCGTCCTTCAGGCTGTGGGGTGTTCAGAAGCAAGGAACGAAAAGATAAAGGGCAGAGGGAAAGTCGGGAGGGGCAGGGGCTGGCGATCCCGAGACAGGAGCCCGGCTCGGGCCGGCTGGGCTGAGCGCTCCTCAGCTGGCAGTCGTGGTGACATTTCAGAGGAAGCAGGGCACATTTCAGATGTCACCTTGTGTTGTACGCTTGCCTTGAAAACAGTGGGGAGGAAATGAAGGAAGCTGTGTTGAGGCTGCTCTTCAGCAGTCAGAAATCAGTCCAGCTCTCGACCTTGGAAACTTCGCTCTTTCAAAACTCTGCCTCTGACACTGGCAGTCCCATTCCCAGCTTTGCTGTGTCCCTAATGCCACGCTTTCTGGGTGAGGCTGATGGGCGGGTTTGGTAACCGTGGGAACGGGAGGGACTGTGCTGTTGGTGCTGACGCGGAGGCGGCTCCTCCCACAGCTCCGCCCCAGTCCCGGGTCTCGGGCAGCCGGCGTGGCCGCAGTAGCCAGCGTGGCCGCAGCAGCCGGCGTGGCCGCAGCCTTTCCTGGGAAGGGAGCTTTGGTTAAACTGGAACTTGCCCGCCCTGGGCCCGCCGCTGGGTTGTGACACCTCCCAACTTAAAATTGCCCACAAGACAGTGACGTCCAGTCCTGAGGTGGCGTGAACGAGCCTGAGTCTCCCTTGGTGGCCTGGGTCACTTTCCTCAGTGCCTTGCTGGTGCTAGAGCCCAGTGGGAGGAAGCCACTTCTGCTCCCCCGTGGGACTCTGCAGGCTCCCACCCTTATGGCGGGGTGAGCACTGGAGCAGCCACCCTGGTGCTGCCCTTTGTCCCCCGCCCCCAGGCATGCTGGAGGGGACACGGCCTGCAGGCACAGAGGGCCCCTCTGCTGCCCGTGGGAGTGCCGTCCTGCACGGTGCCCGTGTTAACAGATGGCCAGGGAATCCAGCTGCCTTGCCCCACGGTTGACCTGAGGGCCTTCACCACCCAGCCCAGCACTCCCAGGAAGGGGCCTAGGGGCAGGAGGCAACTCAGGATGCCACAGGCTGCCCTTCCTGCCCAGGCTGTCACCAAGCCTCAGCTCCCAGTGCTTCAGGCCACATTTTTTGTAGTTGAAGGAAGTCGTCTGATTGGTTTCAGGACTTGATGGCTCAGGCTCGTGGTTAATCCGTCCGGAACAGTGGAAGTTGGTGCTTCAGAGCCCAGTCAACAGCAGCGGGCACGGGGAGTAGGCAGGCACCAGCGGCATCTGATCCCACCCGTTTCCCCTCTGAAGGGACCTTACTGTGCTTGTGCGGCCCTCTGGCTGTCGCCAGACCGGCTGTGCTGGACTCGGGCAGGACAGGATGGGGTGCGGGGGCCGCTGGGGCCGCGTGGGCTATGCTGGGCATGGCGCTTCTCACAGGGCTTCTCCACAGGTGGTGACACGGGGCTGTGAGACGGTGGAGATGACCCTGCGCAGGAACGGGCTGGGCCAGCTTGGCTTCCACGTGAACTTCGAGGGCATCGTCGCCGACGTGGAGCCCTTCGGCTTTGCCTGGAAGGCTGGCCTGCGCCAGGGCAGTCGCCTGGTGGAGATCTGCAAGGTGGCTGTGGCCACGCTGACCCACGAGCAGATGATCGACCTGCTGCGGACGTCCGTGACTGTGAAAGTGGTCATCATCCAGCCCCACGATGACGGCTCACCCCGCAGGTAAGGCCGCTGGCCAGGCCGCTTGAGTTGCTGGCGTCTGTCACAGGTCCAGTGCAGTCCCCTCTGCAGTCGGCGCCTCTGTGGACGGGGTCGGCAGCTCTGGTTAGAGCAGTGCGGGAGGAGGCGCAGGTCCTGGCTGTGCCGAGGGAAGAGCTGCGACTTGCTAAGCAGCTGACGGCACGCAGACCCAGGGCGGGCACCACCAGGAGGCTGCCCAGCAGCAAGACCTGGTCTGTGAGGAGACCCTCCCCCAGCTGGCACTGCCTCTGACGGGCCATATGCTTCCACCCAGCCAGGTGGCTTTGTAGCATGACATCGTTGGTGCCGATCAAGATGCCTGTGACCACGGCTGTGTTGCTGGGGGACTGTGGTCACCACACATGCTCTGTGGCCACTACTCTGCCCTCTGGCTGCAGCCCCAGAGGTGTTGTGCTGGTTCAGAGGTCCTCAGAGCCTGTCATGAGAAACACGGGAACAAATGGCTAGACTGGGACACTCAGAGATGCACAGGTGGAGGCTGCGGGCGGCAGGGAGCTCTGGCTTGGAGGGGATTCAGGATCCAGGTCCTCGTCTTGTGGAGTAGGCTGGGGCTCTGCCACACCTGCTCTGTGCTGTTGTGAGGGCCTCGTGAAAGGATGTCCTGGAGCAGGTAGAACCTGCTAGCATCATCAGTGCACCACATTTTAGTTCAACACCAGAAAACTTTAGGATCATAGTTTCCCCAAAATAGCAGGACCCCTGTGCTCACTGGACAGGTGGGCAGAGATCAGCTGTTCTCCTCTTGCACCTCTTCCTAGGCCTTCCACCAGTGCTGCCCACGGCCCATGCTGTGTGTGGGCCACAGTGGCCTGCTGAGCTTGGCGTGCAGATACACTCCTTCAGCTCAGTTGATTTAGCTTAATCGGCCCCATGTGGCTGATGCTCCCCTGTAGGATGGCTCAGCTCCACACCTGCTGTTGTAGAAAACACGCCGGTCCTGACCAGCTCGCCTCTGGTCATGGTGCAGAGTCTTGCAGAATCCGTTCCTCTGAGCCTTACCACTGGCTCCCAGCTGGACCCCAGTGCTGAGAAACTGCAGGTTGGGCCAGCTGAGGTCCCCCTGGAGTCCCAGTGCCATGCCAGGGAGATGGCCAGCTGCTGCTTGCTGCCTTGTCCAGTCCTGCCCATCAAAGGCGCCTGACCACACTTGGGGTGTGGGCCACAGAGAGTGAGGAGGAGCCAGTTCACCAAGAACCAAACCTGGAAGTAGCAATGGAAAGCTCTTTTAGGACTTAGAAGCGAAAATATTATGAAAGCAAAAACTTTAGAGTAAATTTTAAGTCAGTTGTTAGAAGTTTTCCGTTGGAGCGAGCTGTCTTCCCTGGTGGAAGCACAGATCGTGTCCCGGTGACCATCCCCGTGCTGGAGGCCTGATGCTGTAGAGTGGGAGGAACCTGTTCCCGTGGTCGGTCTGTGGGTTAGAAACCAAGTCTTGCCTACTTCTAAGGTTTTGGTGTGTTGTTGCTCAGTAAGAAATTTTTTAAGCTTTCAAGAGATCTAGTTAATCAAGATGGTCATTTTATTTGGTATTTACAATATATCGTCTGGATTCTACCCAGAGTCAGAAGGCCCAGCACCAGCATGCTGCCTGGCAGTGGCACAGGGCAGCTGTGAGGCCCAGAGGACTTAACCCCACATTGAGTCAGGGATGCAGGCTCCGGGCGTCTGAATTTGAGGACCCTGGAGCCCGTGCTCTTGCTAGTGCGGGGCCGGGTCTCCGTGCATTGTCTGGTGCCTGACTGATCACATGCTCTCCGATGGCTGCGGAGCGTGACCCCCATTCCCCACGCCCTCTCTGAGGACCAGCCTGCTACACCATGGACCTGTGATGAAACTGCAGGAGGGCAGAGAGCCACACGGCCTCGCTCAGCTCAAGTGAAGAACGACAACACGAGCCTTTTAGAAGCACCTTCCCTTGGTTCTGGCACCCTGGCTGCGAACGGCCTGCAGCCAGCCTTTAAGGACACTCGATTCCTAGCATGGCAGTCACCTGCCTCTCCTCTCTCTCTCTCAGACTGACTCTTAGCATTTGTCAGGGAGGAAGAATTTCATTTACGTGGACAGGGATTTGTGCGTGTGTACACACGTAATTTTTTTCTGTTAAGCTGTCCTTACCGTAACCACCAAGAGGACTACAGAAGCGCTAAGTTAATCAAGCACGGGGTATGTTAATAAACACCACGGAAAGTGCCTCTGTCACGATGTCTCCTGTGGAAAGGAGCCGGTTGGCTCCATCAGCAGCAAGAGAAGCCTGTCATTTAGCCATGGGATTCAGGCTGTCCCCAGGTCACAGATGCCTGACCGTGGCTTGGAAGCAGCTGGATTAAATGGAGTCTTTCTTAGGTGGAGCCTCCCACCTTCCAAAGCCTCCCGTGTTTTGAAGTCCCCTTTCTAGCCCAGGGTGAGGACAGTCCACTTGAAGGGAAAGCAGAGCCATCTTTAGCTTTCCTTGTGGAATGGCAGGAAGGAACCCTCTGGGAATGCTTGCTAAGGGGTCACCTGCTGAGGATTGGATGAGGAAAGCCGTGTACAGTGGGGCAAGAGGAACTGGAAGCACCTTGGGAACAGCAGCCCTCAGATGGAAGTGAGGTTTGGAGGGAGTGCGGCTCCCCAGGCAGAGGCCTCTGCAGCAGGTGGAGGAAGCGTGGCCTTCCCCCCAGCTCACTTGGACCTGTCTTGGTTTCTGGAGGGATGGTGCACAGCCTTGGCCAGCCTGTGGCCCTCAGAGCTGCCTGGCTGATGACTCCCTGAAGTAGCTGCTCAGCAGAATCACGCCTGAGTCATGAGACACCGTGAGCAGGCTTAGCAGACAGGCCCAGTATCTGCAGTGGAGCCCCCCGAGGTGGAGCCCATTTCCCAGGACTTTCCGTATGTCGCTGATGTATCACCGAGACGTGTTTTTCCTGCACCATGGAGCAGCGGGTGTCTCCCTGGGTTATTGGGAGTGCATGTCACAGTTCTCGTCTTCCTGTGAAGTTGGCTGTCATGCTTCACCTTCTGCTTTGCTGCCTGGGATGTGGTGAGGAGAGAGGTCTGACCCAGTCCCACAGGGTAGGCACCCCTGTGTGTGCGTGTGTTCCATCAGGGGGTTGGATTACGGGTCCACGTATTTGTCCAGGAAGCTGCTCTGTCTGGTACTGCCCATGGACCCTCCAGTGACTGACTTCTCGTGAAACGACAGAGCTTGAGGCTGTGCGAGCAGCTGACGCACTCGCCGTCTGGTCCTCTGCCCAGGCTCCGGTGTGAGGTCTGCTGGTCTTCTGCTCAAAGCGGAGCACAGGACACAGTCGGGGCTGGACTGTCCTTGCCACTCACTCACCCTGGGCTGGTGGGTGCCAGGATCCGTGCTGGTCACTGGGGCTGCGAGCAGGACAGCCTCTTCCCTGTGTGGACTCCCCGTCTGGAGTACGGTACTCCTGTGCACATTTTGGCTATTTAACGATGACTTGCTTGAACTAGAGAAGAAGGCATTACTTAGTGAGGTTCTCGAGCGAGCGCAGAGGACGCCCCTGCCCCACGTGGGCACCTGTGCTCGGTGCCCCACCCTTGGGCACTTTGCACCTTGGACTGAGTGTTCTGTTAGGCAGACAGCTGTCCGGCTGGCCGGGCCACACCAGGCTTCTGCGGTGCACGGCCATTGGGCGCTCCATCTCATTGGAACCTGGGCAGCAGGGAGCTCCTGGCACCTCCTTGTAGAACCTTCTGGCATTACATACAATAAAGCACTACTCCTGCTCCCAGGCTTTCAAAGGAAGGGAGAAAGGAAGCGGTTGTTTCAGCAAGAGCTCTCTGAGCCTGGCCCTGGGCTATGCTAGGCCCTGGGTGATGAGGTCACCCCTGCCTATCCAAGCAAGGGGGACAGAAGGCTGTGACTGGGCACTAGGGACCTCGCTGCCCGTGTTGTGGGGACGCTCCCTGTCAGCTGAAGCCTGTTGGGATCTGGAAAGAGCCTTGTAGCCCTTAGCAGGCTGTTAGCATCACAGACACTGAAATGCCGAGCATCCCTGAGGACTTCATTCCTGGGAGTGCAGCCTACATAAAGTCAAGGAGCAGGTCCTGTATTTGAGGGGGAATCTGCTCTGCTTCCAAAGATTCCTTTAGTACCTAATGGAAATGGAACAGAACATGGCACACTATGCACTGCACCCAGTGGGAACACAGCAGACGTGGGCCACGCTGTCTGCACTTTGATGGTTTTCTAAAAGAAAACACTGAACTTGGAGCACACACCCGAGTTCCGGTGTCTCCATCCCAGGCTGGCATCTCCTGGAGCCTTGCCAACCTTCTCCTGAAAGGTGGAGGTTCCCTTTGTACCAGTGTCTGTGGAAAGGGGGCCTGGTTGTGGAGAACTGGGAGGTGCTGCTGGGGCCAGGGTGGCGGGTGTGGAGTGGTGACGGCAGCACGTCCCAGCGTGCTTGGTCCCCAGAGGCTCTCTGTGATGAGACGTGGCCGAAGCCCGCGGGCCGAGCTCGGGTGTGGCAGGTGTGTCCTGGGCCCGGTGCACCTGGGTCAGGGACTCGCCCACTCGCCGTCTGTTCTTGGAGGGTTATGGTTCTGCCTTGGACTCTGCCAGCTCGTGGGTCTCAGTCGTGTTTGCTACTTACTGTTCGCTGGAGTGTCCCCTTTCTTGGTTCTAAGTTGTGTAATACAAAGTTCTGTGAAGGATGAAAAGGATAAAGTAATAGGATGGAAATCCGTTCTGTGGGTGAATTCAGATGAAGGGTGTTTTGTGATGAAATTTGCTTTTATTTTAAAGTCAAACTTTAAAATTCCTGAACTCTGCCAGCGTCCATCGTCGGGACTGCCGTGCAGTCTGTGGGTCTTGGTGTGTTGCTTTTGTGACAGTGAAAGCAGGGTGTCTGCTGGAAGGAGCTGCCGAGAGGAGTCTCCACTCACTCCGCTGCTCCCTGTGCTCAGGAGCCGGTCTGAATGGTGGCCACGTTTCCAATGGTGGCCATCTCTCTCCAGGGGAGAGCAGCTGGCCTGGCCTTGAGGCTCCTGGGGGCGCACACAGAGAAAGCTGCTGCCCAGCTGCCCCAGCACAGAGGTCCTGATTGCAGTCTGAAGGCCGAATCAGGCTTCAGACCTTCCACAGCCGCCAGCCACTCCTCTCTCGGGTGTCCAGATGCTAATGGCAAACAGAGGTTCCTTCGGGACCCTAGGGGTGCCATTTGGAAGGAATGGGCCCATGTAACTGGGGCCCTCACGGGGACCCTCCTGGGTGTCCCTGAAGTTCTGTCTGTCTGCCCTCCAGACACTGGTGCCGGTGGTCGCAGGGGTGCTGTTGGCTCTGAGCAGCAATGGACGCCACCTCTGCTGGTCACACCCAGCACCAGGACGCGGGCAGGCAGGGGGAGAGGCCCTTGTGCAGCTCAGAGCCATCTGGGGAGGTCTGCAGCGTGTGATCAGAGATGGCCACAGTGCTGTTTTCAGAACACAGCAGTGGAAGGGCAGGGTCCCGAGGGTCCCCCTGCAGAGTTGGAGTGGCACACTTGCAGCGCACGCTGTCTTCGAGGGTGTGCCGGTGAAGAGAGATTTGGCTCGGGAGTCACAGGCTAGCGAGAACCTGAAACCCTGAGGCGGAGTCTCTGATTCCTGCCTGGCATGGTCAGTGGGCCCGCGACCCAGCGTGCACATGTTTTGTGGAGAAAGAGGACACGAGTGTGCTGTGCCCCCGCCCAGTGGTTCTGAGTCCCGCACTAGCAGGCAGACTGGGACGCATGTCTGCGGAGCAGAAGGGCTCCCGTCCGTCCTCAGCTCGTTCGCTGTGGGAAGGGGAAGCCCAGCACTGCACTGGCGAGCTGGGCTTTTCTACTGCCCGGGAAACGCGACCGGAGTGTCATCGTGAAGAGTGCTCCAGGTGTACAAGGTGAGCCACTCATTTTTTCAGAGGTGCCTTTTTGTCTTGTGACCTTTGTCTGGGTCCCAGCCCGGCCCCTTCCCAGCTGGTCAGAGGTACTTGCAGGAGGGCAGGAGGGCAGGGGCAGACCCGCCTCTGCAGGATCATTTCTAATTCTGCTTCCGGACCTCTGCCCAGTCCCCTAAGGTCAGTTGAATTTTTCCCGTGTACCGGTAAGGGATTCCTCACACACAGGAGCAGAACTCGGCTTGAGGAGGTCTGGTGCCCTGTGTTGGCCTCTGGCATCTGGCACCTTGGGTCCAGTTCTCTAGTCATGTGACAGTCACCCAATATTGACTGATTCTGAGATAGCCCTTCCAAGAGAGCTGGTTTTTATTGAGGTGAAAGTGCCAGTTCTCTGTATTTAGAAGACCTGCGTGCGCAGCGTTCCGTGGAGGCTGTGAGGAGGACTTCCCCGTTCCTCCCCATGCTGGCCCAGGTGTCTGCCAGCACGTTCTCAGCCTGGTCCTGGGAACCACGTGGTGTGCTTCTCTCCCACCTCGTCCCAGCGTGCCCATCAGTGTCTTTAAGAAGCACACAGCCTGTGCGTGTGAACTGCCGGCTTCCCTCTCCTGCTGCCTCCGAGCCAACCAGATGAACACGCGGCCTGGCCAGCGCTGCAGATGCACAGTGGCTGCCCGCTGGTCCCAAGGCACAGGGTCCCCGTTCCTCTTGTGCAGAAAACAGGCCCAGGTCTCCATGTCAGTGGGGTTAGTCACAGGTCCTTTGACATGCACTGCTCAGCCAGCAGCGGCCTCGGGGACCCCAGCCCCCAGGGTCACCTGAGCCTCCACAGACAGATCAGAGTCCCTGAGGATGGAGGCAGGAGGCTTCCTGGCTGTCCATGTCTTCTTGCTGTAACACCCATGTATGTGATTTCCAGGTTGGTCACAAATCAGTAGTCCCAGGGGACGCAGTGTCCACTTCGATAGAAGAACACCCAGGGGCGGTGCAGTCCATGAGTAAAGCGCGGAGCCTCGTCGGCATTTTGTAAAACATAAAGCCGTCCGATGTGAATCGGCCTTAGTGAGTTTGGCCAGTAAGTAACTGCTGAGCTCAGTTCAGGGAAATGTAAACGGGGTGAGAGGAGAGGACTCCACACTGGGAAAGCAGTGGGGTTGGAGGAGGCTGTGACCAAGCTCACCCTGGCTGCGTCTGTGGTAGGCGGCCTGGGAGTCTTCCTCTTCCTCCTCGGCTCTCCCAGGATGGCAGCACCCTTCCATTCCCCAGTGGAAAAACCAGGACTGTGTCTGGTTTTTCTTCTTCTGAGTTCCAGGCACCAAGCAGCATTGACATGACAGTCTGGAAGCATCTTCATCCATGATGTTGAGCACCTGGCTCATGTTACCTTTGTGCCATCATCTGCTGTGGGGAGGACCTTCCTCTGCCCGCCCTCCCTGTGGGTCTCCCCTCACCTTGAGCTCTCCTCTTGGACACGGGGGCTGACTTGTGCGACGTGTCTCCGAGTGGCTCTTCGTCCACTGTGGGTCTCCCCGGCCTGGCGACCTGGGTTGTGTGTCTTCCTGGCTGGGGTTTTCTAGAGTGCCGCCCGCCAAGCCCCTGCCGCCTTCCCTCTCTCCTCTGCTTGCTGGTTCTGGACTTTCTGGACTGACCTGGCTTTTGAATGTTTTCCCTCTTGTTGGTTGTGGAAGAGTGTTCCTCGGTTTACCTTCCGGCTCTCTTCTTGGGATTATAGTTTTAGATTTGGCATTGTGGTTTTAAATACTAAGAGTTCCTCCTTATTCTCTGAGGACCTGTTTGGGGGATGAGTGTCACGCAGGGCCTGGGTGGTGACCTCTGCATGTCCTCTGATGGAGCATGGCCTTGCTCATCTGGGGAGGAGGCATTCTGAAGCAGGGCTGGAGGAAGGAGCCCTGCCCTGGCCAGGCCTTCACTGTGCCGTGCTGCCTGCTGTGCTCCAGGCCCGGAGTCTGTGTCCTTCAGGAGCCTGGGTGCTCGGCCCTTGCCTCAGAGGTGGGGGTCCTGGCTTCCCTCTGGCCTGGGGCCTCACTTCCCTTGGTGAACACTTTCTAAGCGGCCCCAGGTCTTCAGCCCCTCCTTCCTTGGCCTCAGCTGTGGCTGGTGCCTCCCCTGCTGTGTGTCTCAGGTCCACAGGGGAACGGCTTTGCGCTGGTCCCCCTGCACGCCCTTGGCTGTCACCTTCCTGGGCTCTGCTAAACCCTACGTTCTTCCACTCACCTTCCAGACTTGCACACCGTGCTTCAGTCTCACGTATCCCACTTCCTGTTCACAGCTGAGGTGGTTTGTCTCTTGTTCTGATTTTTCGTGATGATTTTGAAAGTCTGGGATGTTGTCACTCTGTTGATGATGGGGGCATGGTCTGTAAAGGGGCCCTTCCTTACTCTGGCAGAGTTAGGGGTGACTGAGAAGCGTGTTCACGTCAACCTAGAATGTCTAGGAGAGGCGCCAGCCGGCCTCGGACGCCAAGGGCATGGCCGGCGTGGCAGATGGAGTGGTCTGCCGGTGCTCAGGTCTGAGACTGCTGTCTTCCTGTGCCCCGCCCCTGCCCAGATGGCTCTGCAGGCTGGCTGGGAGGAGCTGATGGTCTGCTCCCGCTGTGTAGTTAGTGGGAAGCTTGGGGCTGTCTCACTTGATCCTGCTTTCCAGGCTGAAGGTCTGGAAGGACTGACAAGTCATTGGGGCACATGGGTGGCTCTCTGGGAGGTGACCTGGGGGAGCCCTGGTGCTGGTTTTAGAGAGTGACGTGGTAACAGGACCACACCAGCTCTGGCACCAGAGCCACTCGGGCTCTCCTGGCCTGCAGAGGCTTGCGGGTGGTGTTCTTCATGTTCCTCAGACTGTGGAAAGTGACGTATGATGGATGTCTGAGCACATGACCGTAGGTTTAGATATCTGCTCTTACTATACAGGCGAGGATGTAAAGTCATTGCCACTTCTCCTCCCTGTCCGGGACTCTGGATGCCACACCTAGTGTTAACCACACATTCACGTCGGCCCTAGATTGCGCAGACTCCCCGGAGAGGCCAGCGTGTGCGTGCAATGCCTGACAGAAGTACATGTCCGCTAGCCAGGGCCTGAGGCATGGTGCTAAGTCACACTGACCAGTCCTTCCTGGACTGTGAATAAGGTCACCATGAGCCAGAAATGGGCCTCTGTGTGCACCATGTGACTCCTGTCTAAAAGGTGCCTTCCCCAGGGGCGGGTGAGCCCTGAAGTCCAGCCCCGTCTGCTATCCAAGCCTCTGCCACCCCAGGCACCTGTGTGTGGGCATGCAGCTCTTTTCAGATTCACACTGTGGTCTGTGGGCTCGGCACTGGTCTCTTCAGAGTTGGCTCATCTCACGGGTTGAGATCTGGGCAAAGCTGGGAATCGCACTGCCAGGCGGGAGCCACCATGTGGCCCCAACCAGCTGGGAGAAGACAGATGTATGTAAGGGACTCTGGGTGGAGTCGGTATTAATTGGCAGGTTCTCCTACAGCAGGACTGGCTAGTAGGAATATCCAATGTTGAACTTTGTGGTAGCCTTAACGAAAGACTTATGGCCAAAATATTACCATTTCAACATCCTGTAAGCATTAGACAGCAGCGGGATCATTTGTTTCTTTTCCACTTACAGAGCGTCTACGTTCAGAAGTTGAAGTTTCATCTTAGATACTTACTGTTGGGATGCGTAACACTTATTGTTGAAAGCATATTCGTATTTTCAGGTTATTCCAAACTTAATGAAATGATTCCAAGCGTCAATTTTAAAATATAAACCAATAAGAAAGAAGCCATTTCTTGTGCCCCCTCACACATCCTGTGGCATGCAATGCCTCGTGGGCTGTTTGGCAGCGTGACCCTGGAGGCACTTGGGAGAGCCGGCACTGAGCAGGGGCGCAGTGAGACCCCCGAGCCGTGAGGAGGTGCTGAAGATTGCGGACGAGTCCCTCATGGGGGTTGTAGAACTAGGAACAGGGAAGGACAGAGGAGCCAGTTCAGGCCCACCAGCCCAGGCCTGGTCCCAAGGGGACTGACTGTGGCCACTAGCACCTCCCACAGGGCATCTGGACAGAGGGCCGCAGAGCTGGTGGAGGCGAGCTGGCTGTGGCACAGTGCGTGTGTGCAGAGCTGCTCCATGGGTTTGGGTACATGCGACATGGCTGCACAAACAGGGGAGTGGGCGTCCACAAAAGAGGACTGCGGAGCCCCGGGTGGGCCACGACCCTGGGGTGTGATTTTGAGCAGATTCCCGTGTACCTGGGCGTTGAGTCCTTTGAGAACAGCAGAGGTGCATCTTAACACTGAGCAGCACGGTGTTGGAGAGGTCTGTTGTGCTGGGCTTGGATCCTTCCCTGGGTCCCCGGGTGGGGGGCAGCAGCCCCCTACCCACCGAGGGAGTCGTGAGTTGAGTAGCTACGCATCTGCCCCCCTCCTCCCCAGCCTGGAGGTTGACAGCCACGGGCAGCCTCCTCAGTGTGGGGGGAACTGAAGCCTGGGAACGTGCAGCTTCGTGAGTGAGAGCTGCTCCCGGCAGCCGCGCTGTTGGTTTGGCCTGATGGAGCTCTGGCATCCCTGAGCCTTGTGTGCTGGTCACTTGGGAGGAGTGACCCACTGTGGCTCCCGGGGCTGCCCCTCACCACCTCCTGCTGGCCCGCAGGGGGTGCTCGGAGCTGTGCCGGATCCCCATGGTGGAGTACAAGCTGGACAGCGAGGGCACGCCCTGCGAGTACAAGACCCCCTTCAGGAGGAACACCACCTGGCACCGGGTGCCCGGCCCTGCCCTACAGCCCCTCTCCAGAGCCTCCCCCGTGCCCAGCACGCCTGACCGCTTGCAGTGCCAGCAGCTGCTCCAGCAGGCCCAGGCCGCCATCCCCCGCAGCACCTCCTTTGACCGGAAGCTGCCTGATGGAACAAGGTAAGGCTGGGGCCCACCCTGGGACGGCCCTCGCGGACTCCGGTGGGAGTCTTCTCCCTCAGCCTAGCCTCTTCTCCGTTAGCAGGCAGGATGGGCCTCAGGTGCAGGGGCACTGGGTCCAGCCCTCTCCTGTCCTGCCCCGAGGCTGATAAAATGCCACTATGCCCCCAGGGCAATAGCCTTCCCCTTCCTCGAACCCTCTGTGTCCGCTGGCCACCCAGACTATCTTGGGAGGACTCCCAGAACTGTGTTGCATGCACTTCTGGAAAAGCATGAGCATGTTTGGGTGCACAGGAGACAGACCCCACCTGAAGGCAGGTGGTGCGTCAGGAGGCGCCTGGAGCGGTGGCAGCTCTCCTGTGCTTCTCTCATGCCAGGCAGTGAGTCGACTCTGAACTCAGCTTTTCAGGGAAAGAAGGCGTGTTTACAGGGAATTGCAGGAGCATTGGGCGGTGGCGCTGCCGGGGAGCAGAGCGCACAGTGCCCTGCTCTGTTACAGGCTTCATCCACACCTCCTATTCTAACTCACAGCTGTGGAGATGCAGGGCTTCCTTAGTGTGGCTTGGAGGGCGCTGGTCTGACTCTCGTCAGCATGGGCCAGGAGACAGCTGCCCAGGCGTGAACTCCACTCCAGCGTACTTGACGTGCTATTCCCTGGGGCCTGTCACTCCCCTCCAAGTCCCAGTTTCCTCCTCTGGCAAATAACCACAGTATTGATGCTTCCTCAGGACGTGCTGAGACTGAGTGGACTGATGAAGGTGAACACTCAGGAACGGGCTGACCCAGGGGGAGCCTGGAAAAGTCCTAACCAGGACCCACACAGTCAACGCCAGGGTGTCTTGCGCCTTCTCAGTTTATTCTGCCGGCAGGTGCAGGGACGCTTGGTCTGGGTCTGCTTGCTGACCAGCCTGCTGGGGTTGTGAAAAGCCATGCTCAAAGACGCACCGGCAGCTGTAGGCCGAGGCAGCTGCAGCAGCCACACCTGGGGAGGCGCCTGCAGGAGCGCCCTTGCTTCAGGAGAGCTGGCTCCTCGGGAATCAGGAGGTTCTCGCAGCCAGGAGACAGAAGCACATCCCAAGTGCGTTTCACAACTACCACTCGTTTTTGTGAAATAAAAGATGAACAGGATTCCGTTCAGTAGACATGTGAAAAACAAATAGTTTTGCCAAATTTTAGTCTTGCTTTCTGCACAGGTCCTGGCGTGGAGCCAAGCACAGCTTGCACCAAGTTCTGTGTGGCAGGACTTAGTGGTTTTCCTGAGTGCCCTGGGTCGTGTTCCTGGTTTTCCCTCATTCACTGGGATCACTCTCTTGCTTTGAGTCTGCGAGTGGAGGACCTGGCCTGTGTAGACCGCACACTGTAAACCGTCTGGAACCTCCTCAGGGCACCAGCTCCTGGCTCATCTCTGGCGGCTCTTTGTTTGCATTGCCATGTGGTGTGTTCCTTCTCCTCCTCGCTGTGAAAGTGAGGTCGCTGTCCAGCAGTTCAGACTTGGAGTGCCTGGCTGGCACTCAGTGCCCCGTCACGATTCTGCTCTGCCTTTCAGAAGCTCTCCCAGCAACCAGTCATCCTCCAGCGACCCTGGACCCAGTGGGAGTGGACCCTGGAGACCACCAGTGGGCTATGACGGGTACTGCCTGCTTACCTTTCTGCCCTCCTTGGGGGGGACCAGTGTAGCTTGTTCTGAAGCGTTTCCTGTGCACCTCCCGCACGCACAGACCATTCGGGGATGTGAAACACCAGGCCTGCTCTCAGGGAGCAGCTGGTGCCGAGCAGAGGGTGGCCCTTCCGCACGACAGTGCCTGGGCTCCAAGCCCACCTGTGTTGCTTTTTGGTGAGGAAGGGTTTTCTCAGTGTGAAGGGTGAGGATCTGGGGACTCTGCAGACAGCCTGATGGGAGCTTTTCCCTCACATACGTCAGGAGCCGCCACTCAGAATCAGAGCAAGGAAAAGGGCAAGGGTCCCCACGGCCGACCCCTGCTGGGGAAGCAGCAGAGGCCACCTTGGCGTGCTTGACTGAAAGTGGCCCTGGTTGGGCACTGGTCTTTGGGAGCCAGCAGCTCAGGCACTGGGGGGCTCTGGACACTGAATCCACTGATCCAAGACCTTTGTGCTGAAGCAGACCCAGCGCGGCGAGGCCTGGGCAGGGAGGGCACCTCAGGCCCCTGCCTCCACGGGAGCTCAGCCTGGCCCTGCGCCCTTGGCTGGAGCTCAGAAGTAGGTTCTTGCATGGATGGTAGGCAGAGTTCCTGCAAGTTGCATGTCCAGTAGTTTTTCTAAATCGTTATACACTGACACAAGGTGGGGAGGGCTCCTTCCTTTGGTATAAGTAGAAAAGCCTTTTTCTGACTTTCTGTGCACTCGGGTCTGCGACCTGGGTTCTGGAAGTAAGGGTCACATTGTATGTGGACAGTCTTCTGTATTTCTTTCCCAAGAGAGTATTTTCCTATTTCGGGTTTCCGTGAAACAAAGCCCACTTGGATATAATCTAGAGTCAGTTGTATTTTATTTTCCTTAAAATACGTTAAGTAACGGGTGTGTCTGTTCTGGGCACAAAGGAAACAGCCAGGAGCAGGGATCCTCCCAGCTGGCAGGGAATTGGCCTGGGCAGTCCCTCAGCCCCTGGCGGGGGACAGCACTCAGCGTGAAAGCTGTCCCCAGTGCCCTGGCCCCACAGTGCAGCAAGAACCCCGATCCCTGGTGCCTGTTTCTCTGGTGGGGTTGGGCTCCCATGCTGCATGTGTGTCCTCCAGGAAGCAGCTTCCCTGAGGCTCCCTGCCACCCGGCCCTGTGGACCAGCACGCCGTCCCCGCCACAGGTGGCTGGCAGGGGAGTGCTCAGCTCTGCCTTCTCCCCAGGTGCCAGTCCCCTCTGCTGCTTGAGCACCAGGGCCCAGGCCCTTTGGAGTGTGACGGAGCCAGGGAGCACGAGGACGCCGTGGAAGGAAGCAGGCTCCCAGGTAACAGGGACAGAGTGGCGGCTGCTCCTTTGCCTCTGCACTCCCTTCTCTGCCACAGGCATTCTTCAACCCGGGACCCGTGGGCACCTCCTCACCAGGCTGAGGAGGCCACCAGGGTCTCCTGACAGGAGGGCGTGGCTGGGGGGCTGTGCTATAGTCATGTGGATGTGGAGGCTGGAGCTGGCTGGGTGGCTGTGGAGGCTGGAGTTAGCTGGGTGGCTGTGGAGGCTGGAGCTGGCTG
>JAJEJO010005045.1:886-32408 GCA_020662805.1 Glaucomys volans | reverse complement strand
GCTGGCTGGAGGTGGCTCTGGGTGACTGGTGGCTGGAGCTGGCTGGGAGGCTGTGGCCCAGTGCTTGCAGAATGGAAGGTGTCCTCTGTGGTTCTTCTGTCCACCCTTGCGGCTTACCCCTTGGTAAGACCCAGAAGACCCAGAAGCACAGTCTGCTCGTGTTGACCAATCCGTGTGCTTGGCTCCTGTTTTTCTCCCTCCTTTGCTGACTCTGGAAACTGAGAACTTGACTCCTCTCTTGACAGAAGCCAAATGGCACGGCCCGCCGTCCAAAGTCCTGGGCCCTTACAAGGAGCGAGCCCTACAGAAGGAGGGGGGCTGTCGAGAGTCCCCCAGTAAGCTCTCTCACGTAAGTCCTATCCAGCAGCCTCGGCAGGTGGCGGAGCGCTTGGCACACAGTAGGGCAGCACCGTGGCCAGCAATGCTGGCAGGCCACCCAAGGAAAGCAGAAATGGTTTGGTTCCCCCCCGAGTTAGGAAGGACCCCAAAGAAAGGCTGTGCGGCAAAGCCTGGCCAGGCCAAGGTTATTGCAAGAGAAGGTGCCCACAGGTGCCATTCACAGGACCATCACCAGTGCCACGTGGGGATCACGGCCACTGGCACATTCCCTGTCCCACACGCAGCTACCTTGCCCACCCTGCCAAAGACCCCAGGAGGTGGCCACACTGGAGACTGCCCAGAAACAGGGCTTCCGGTCAGATGTGGAAAGAGGGTTCCGTTGGCTGTGTGGTACAGCCGAGGTCTTGGAGTGGCCTGTGCTGGCCAGATGAGGCGCAGTCCTGGACTGGTCCCTCCCTCCACTCCACGCCTCCTCGGCCAGTCCCCAGCGGCCTCCCAGCAGCGCACACATTTCTCCCATGGTGTGGGTGGCCTCACTGTGTCCACCCAAGGACACACTCCCAGCAGGCCTCACTGAGTCCCCCAGGCCCCCAGACAACTGGAGGTTCTGGCAGTGCTCCTGGCGAGGGAGGCGCAGGCGGGAACATCCCTGTGCAGCCGGGGGGTGGGATCTGCGTGGGGATCTGGAGGACAGAGTGGAGGGAGAAGAGGCTGAGCCACCTCGAGGTGGACCCCAGCGTGGCTCCTCCTGGACTTCCAAAGCCCTCTGCGGCTGCCGCAGGTCCAGTTGGTCTTCTAGGCTATGGTGACAGCCATGGCTGCCTAGCCCAGGGAAGCCAGGGACCCCAGGCCTTGAGTCCTTCTGAGACCCGTCCACTCTAGAGAGTTCGGTCTCCTCGGCCCTCAGCATGGTTGGGCCCTCTCGTGTTTGCCTGGTGCTTTGTGGCTGCGAACGCTGCTTGTGTTTGCTCCCTCTTCTGTCTACAACGGAGCCTCCGGAGCTCAGTGCTGCGTGCACAGGGGAGGCTGTGACTGACCCCAAGTCCTGCGTCGTGGCTTGAACCTGCTCTCCTACCTGTACCAAGCCTTGTCCTGGAAGCATCTCTGCATCTACGCCACCTCTGCCTTCTGTCAACTTCTCACGTGCCACGTCACAGAGCCTCCGTGACCTCGGGCTCTGCTGGGTGCTTCATGCACCAGTATTGAACGGACCTGCAGAAAAGATGCCCATTTAACTTAGAATACCGGCAGTTATGACTCAGGGACTCTGCACCCAACAGCCGTGCGTGAGGAGAGCGGTGACCGCAGACCACGCCCAGGAGCGCCACGGGCTGGGCAGGTGGCCGCCACTGGGGTTTCCTCTGGGCTCTGTTCTCTCCCCAGGTCGGAGACAAAAGCTGCTCCAGTCACTCCAGCAGCAACACGCTGTCCAGCAGCACCTCCAGCAACAGCGACGACAAGCACTTCGGGTCGGGGGACCTGATGGACCCCGAGCTGCTGGGGCTGACCTACATCAAAGGGGCGTCCACAGACAGCGGCATCGACACCGCCCCATGCATGCCGGCCACCGTCCTCGGCCCCATCCACCTGACAGGCAGCAGGTCTCTGATCCACAGCCGGGCTGAGCAGTGGGCCGATGCAGCCGAGGTCCCAGGGCCGGATGACGAGCCGGCTAAGATGTACGCCATGCATGGTTTCACCACCGCCATCTCCGCCAGCAGCGCTGCCGACGGCAGCATGGGCGACCTCAGTGAGATATCGTCTCACTCCAGGTGAGCCTCTGCAGGGCTGCTCTGGGGGTGAGGGGCAGAGGCCTGCGGCCACTGTCACATTGGCCCAGCTCCCAGGCTCATCTCTAAAGTCTCACTGTCAAGGTGAACGTGTTGAGTCGTGTGGCTTCATTTTCCATTCTCTTTAAACTTGAAGGAAAGTCAGTGGAGATACGGACTGCTCCAGCCAGGCCACTGAGGTCCCTCCCAGTGCTACTGTGGCCCCCTGCCTCCCGCCACACACACACCTTTGGAGAAGAGGCAGGGCCTGGTGCCACAGCTGGGTATGAGGGGAGGGTGCATGCGGGGACCCAGGCCCCCAGGTGCAGGCGCGCAGCCCACCCTGCTCCTGAGGCAGGCCGCAGGACGGACCTGACGTCTCGGGCACCCTGGCTGTGGCTCTGCGTGGGACAGTAAGCAGCACGCTGTTGAGCTCAGCAGTTGGGGCTTTAAACAGAGATCAGCTGAAGCTGCAGCTGTTGCTGGTGGAGTCAGGAGTGTTTTCCAGCTCCTGTCTGACTTTCTCCACCTTCAAAGCCAGGCACAGACCCTCGTCTGTTGGTTTGTGGACGGGATCGAACACCTCCGAGTGACATCTGCGGTGCTTTCTCCATATTTCTGAGGCCTCCCTGACTTGCCCCAGGTGCTCCCCAGCTTCTCCTGACTGCTGTGGGCAGAGTTGGAGGAACTTGTAGCAGGTGGTCCTCCAGGTGCCTTGTGCTGGGATGAGCGTGGTCCTGGCCCAGGAGTTGATGAGACAGTCCTCTGTTCCTCGGCTTTCTCTGCAGGTCCGCCCCTGGCCACTACTGAGGGACACTGTGTCACTCAGGCACATGTTACCAGTTAGGGAAAACTCACTGGTTCCTACAACCAAAGTGGGGCTTCCGGCTCATGTCACCAAAACACCCAGCACTGTCCAGGTCTGCTTGACCCAGCATCTCAAAGCATGTGGCCTGAGACTGGGTCCCAGTCCTTAGGCTCCATGTGACAGCCTTCCAAGATCACAGCTTTCCCCTCACCACTGAAAGGCCTCTGCCCCCTGCCAGCCTCCTGTGCTCCTACCCCTGTCCCCAGGCAGAACGTGGTTCTCCTCTACGGTCTGCAACGACCCCCACCCCCTCGTGTCCTTGGCTTTCTTCACTGTGGCCTGGGATGGCATTTCTAGGGCAGCAGGGCTTCTGCAGGCCGGGAGTCTGACCAGCAGACCATGCATCTGAGCAGTGGTGAACACAGCCACTGCCCACAGGGCAGCCCAGTGTTGCCTGGCAAGAGGGGGGCAGACCCCAAGCTCCTGGAGGCCACCAGGAATTGTCCTCTGTTGGGGCCGAGGAAGGGAGCAGGCATGGAGCTGCCTTCTCCGCAGACTTTCTTACAGTGCCGTATAGTTCTGCTCCGTGCTCTGACCAAGTTTGGTACTTAAAATCTGAATCAGGATATCCGAGTGTGGCGCTCCAAGTCATCCTGCCTCAGTTTCAGCACAGTTAGGAGTCGCCTGTCCACTCGGCAGAGCCGTCTTGGGACTCGCAGCCTTCCAATGTCCTTCTCAGGGTTAGGGTTTTGTGAAGCAGCTGATTGACTGGCGAGAGTGGTTGGTGTTGGATGGTTTGCTCTTGGTGCTGAGCAGCATGTCCGTGGAGGCTGCCTCAGAGCAGGTTCGCTGCAGACAGGGGAAGGGTGTTCGTGGAGTTTGTAGGGTCTTCTAGTTTAGCGGATCTCGTGGCAGGAAAGTTGGGAAGTGCCAGGCTGGACGCCCGTGGGGCCTGAGGGCCTTCACGCTGGATGCTTCGACTGGCCCTGGTCATGGGACCCTGACGGCAGCCCTGGTCGTGTGCTCTGGGATCCAGCCCTCGGGTGGAGCCTTCCGGTGCTTCCTCCCCTCTGCCCTGGGCCTGTGCGTAGGTGGGTGGGCTGAGGTCACAGCACTGCCTGTCCTGTGTCCTTGGCCACCAGGCCTGCTGAGGCCCTGGACACCTCAGGGTGCACGGCCCTTTTCCCGGGTCCACTGGTGTGCAGCCGCTGCGGAGCTGAGGCCCTGCCCAGAGTTGGTGTCTCTGGGAGAAGCCCAGGTAGCCCCTCGATAGAGGCTGGGGCCATCTGGCTGAAGTGACCCCTGCCCCCAAGCACTCTGTGTCCCCCACCTTGCCGAGGTCAAGGACACCTGTTTATTTCCCCCCAAGAAGCTGCTCTTCCTTACTGCCCCCTCCCCTCTGGGTGTCCCGTGTGAGGCTACTGGGCATGCCTGCTTGTTCCCCTGTGTCCCTAGCACTTGGGAGGCCTTGAGGACTTGCGGAGTGATAAAGGAACTCGAAGTGCTCCAACACGCGTGTCAGGAGGCTCAGTAGCAGCCTCCGGCCCACCCGGGACCTCAGCAGCTCAGGATTGACCTGCTGGTCACAGGGTCGGCCCCAGTCAGGCCCCTCTCGGTTCTGATGGTGGGTTTTCACCCCCCCACACCCTGTCACACCCAGCACATCCTGACCCCAGGCTGCTGTCAGGAGGCAAGGGGCCCCGAAGCCCTCACAGACACCCTGCCCTCACCAGAGGGACAGAGAGGGCAGAGGATGGGCTGGACTCGGGCTTTCTCCTGCACTCCGTCCATTGGAGTGCAGGGCACTGGGATACAAGCCGGGCACCAGTCTTCATGCCAGTCTAACCCTGGCCTTGCAGGGCAGCTGAACCACAGGGTGCTGCCCTGGACTCCCCAGCAAGGCCTGCGTGGCTGTTTTGTGGGCCATGTCATCCACATCACTGTGCCCTGGATGCAAACGGCTGGACATTGGCAGGACGACGCTCGTGGAGATCTGGGAAGAGTGTGTGGAACGTGTGGTGCCGGTGATCCCGGTGATCCCGGTGATCCCGGCGCTCCCGGCACGGGGAAGCCTCCCAGTCGTGCTGCTGCTGGCACAGATTTCTGCCCTCCTGCTGATCACATGGGCTTGGTTCTTGGCATCAACTTTAAAATATGTTACTAATGGGAACAAAGGACGTTTTACATCAAGTCTAACTTAGAAAAATACATTGATAGAACAAACGGAAAATACGCAGGGCTCAGGATCGTGTTGATCATCGCATGTTTTCAGAAATGTCTGGTTTGGTCATTCTAGGGAAACACGGGTGACTGTGCAGACAGTGTATCCAGTCTGCAGCAACGTGATGACCCAGCATCTAACGTCACTGTCCCACGCGCCTGTCCCCAGCGCACTCCTGGTGTAGCACTGCTGGAGCCCATGCCCTGCCCGTACACTGCTGCTCCAGGTCCTGGCCAGCTGTCGGTGGAGGTCCCACTGCTGCCTGTCAGAGGGCGTGTTGGCCTCTGTCACTTCTGCGCTGGCCTCTCCCTGGGACACCTGAGGCTGGTGCCTCTTGAGCCTCCTCCCTCATTCCTCCCTGCCCCCAGGGTTTCCAGCCTGTCCAGCATCCTTCCTATGGTGCACACACCTGGCACGTGGGTTCTCCAGTGAGCCTGTGGTGAAGCCTGGCCTGCCGAGCCCTGCTGTGGGCATGGACCTGGGAAAGGCGGGGCCAGCTGGCTCTGCACCGGCCACTGAGTTTGACAGCCCCGCCCGTGTGTTCTCTCTTCAGCGGCTCCCACCACTCGGGAAGCCCTTCGGCTCACTGTTCCAAGAGCAGCGGGTCTCTGGACACATCCAAAGTCTATATCCTGTCTCACGGTGGCGGTCAACAGCTTCCCGGCCCTGCATCCAAGCCCTATCACAGGCAAGGGGCAGTCAACCAATACGTCATTGGCTGGAAGAAGTCAGAGGACAGTCCACCACCTGAGGAGCCCGAAGTGACAGAATGTCCCCGGTAAGGTGGCGGGCTCTTCTCGGCACAGTGTTAGGCCTTTTTGAAGACGGGGGAAGTAATAATCTAGAAGTTTCTTTTTTATATTCAGCTTTAAATGTTTTCTTAATTTTTATGGAAACGAAAAGGCTCTTCTTGGCCCTTCCATTCACAGAGCTGCCTGCAGTAGAAAGGGCTGGGGTGGCACGAGTGCCGTAGTGCAGCCGGAGTCCGGTCCAGGTGCTAGTTGGCCTCGCCGTGTGAGTGGCAGCCAGGAGCCTGGCAGGACCTCCCATTCGCTTGATGGGATTAGGCTTTGCGGGCAGGGAGGGAGGGAAGCCGTGTGTACCTGGAGAGAGCAGTTCTGACCACCTGTTTATAAGGCTCATGCCGACTGCTGGCTCCTCTGCAGGCAGGTGAGGAGGTCGCCTTGCAGGGTGCAGAGCAGGGCTGGCTCACCCCTGAGTGTTCACAGAGCCCCAGGAACCCTGGGCATGCCAGGGCATCACAAGGTGGCTGAGCCCTGTGGTCTGAGCCAGTGTCACTTGACCTGTGACCCCATCCAGGCTTAGTGGCATGTGCCTGCAGTCCCGGGTACCTGGGGACTGAGACGTGAGGGTCACTGAAGCCCAGGAGTGTGACGCCAACCTGTCAGGATAGCAAGACCCCATCTCAAAAAAGAGGAGGAGGAGAAAAAGACGCGTGTGGTTGCCTCCTGAGTGAGCAGTCATCTCGGGGCTGGAACTGGGCATGGAATCTTAGAGTCACCTCAGGAGCCGTTCAGGAGGCAGGTTCCCTGCTCTTTGTGTTGTAGACGCGAGTGTCAGAGCGGCGTGCAGGGACCCCATTCTCAAGGCTTCTGCGTGCTTCGGGTCGTTCATCCCTTCAGCCCTCGTTACCCTCTGTGAAGCACATGTAGAAGTCTTGGTGACATCACAGCAGCACCCTGTTCCCGAGGCTCCCTGGGAGAGTCAGGCGAGAGAGGAGCACCCCTGGGCGGTCCACCCTAGAGCCGGGGCCTGCACGTCCCCTACTGGTTCAGCAGCCCTGCGTCCAGAGGAAGGGGTGGGCACCCCAGGCAATAGCATGCACACCCAGAGGGCACCCGTCCCTGCCACAGCCCCTGAGGCTTGACCCAGATGGGGACAGGGGCTGCAGAGGGCATTCGTGCTGCCCCCATTTTCTAGAGAGGATTTGATGTCAGAGAAGTTACTTTTCATCACTGACCCAAGTCAGTGCCTGGCAGCTCACCAGTCAGGTCCAGCAGCACCGAGGGTCACCCAAGCAAGGCGGCCACACTGGGCTGCACACGGTGTTTGGAGTTGCACAGGGCACTGTGGCCAGGTTCTGGGAGATACATGTGGGACAGTGGTCAGCCACGCTCGGCACTTCTCCCTCGAGAATTGGGGAATGGTAGTGTCCTGTGTGCACAAATTGGAACATCAGTTCACCCTCCCTGGAAGAAGTTCCACGTGGCTCTGAAATCACCACTTGCTTCTTTGGAAGCTTGTGCAGAGCAAGCCCTCACCATTCCTTTCTGTTAGTGACACAAACGTGTTTCGAAGCGTCCCTGCTGAGGCCTCCCCATCCCCATTCCCACTGCCCTCTGCCTGAGGGCACTCCCACATCCTGGGCCTGGCCGCGCGTCCTGCGCTGGGCTCTCTCCACACCACACAGCCCGGTCCCACTGCCTGGCCGTCCTGCCTGCTGCACTTGGCTGTGCAAACACAGGCCCAGCCCTGGGCCCTTCAGGAGCCGTGCTGTGCCCACCTCTGTCCTCCAGTGACTGACAGACTGGATCCCTGGGGCCTATGCACACACGTCCTGGCACACATTTCTAAAAATCAGTAGTGTGGTAGAGAAGGCCAGTGATTTTATTCATAAACAGAAGACGCTGAAAGAGCCCCCTGTGGCTGCAGTCGTGGTGCGCTCTGCCCCCAGAGACCAGGGCAGCCTGGTTCCTCCTGCGTCCTCCCCAGCACACGGGGCCTGTGGTGGGCGCGCCCTGCAGCCCTGGGGCCCAGGATCAGAAGCCTCTTGGTAAAGTGGCGTTGTGGTCCTGCCGTGAGCCTCTGCAGGAGCCTGCAGGGCCCTGGGTGCTTCGTGCTGCCTGCCGTTCCTCAGGCCAGCCCTCCTCGCGGTGCCGTGACCGTCTTGCAAAGCTGCTGTCAGCCCCGTCAGATCACATGCCAGCGCTGCCTCCTGGGATGGGAGGGTAGGGGCCTTTCCGGCTGCAGGGACAACGCAGGGGCCGTGGATGATCGGCTGGGTCTGAGCAGGCCTGTGGCATGTCCCAGAGGTCTGTGACACGCAGTGAGGTGGCCTCAGTTTTGGGTTAGAGGCATCTCAACCCACAGCTTCAGGTCAGCTCTGCAGCTCGCTGTTGCGGGCTGTGAATTCCTGAGTCCTTACCTTTCAGGCTAAGTGGCAGACTGTCCACCTCTGGACAGTCCACTGCTGATGACTCTCCTCGGGCTCTCGGCTGCCTGGGTTGCCTTTTCACAGTAAACCTTTCCAAAGTTATTCCCAGTTTTCCCTGCAGAAGAGCTGAGGCCAGCGATCCAGCACGGCAGCCTTTGTTATCCGTAAACATACACGTTCATATCCTGATAAGGGAGAAGCTGCGTTATTTATCCAAATACTGGTTTATGAAGCTACGATAATAAAACGTGCTTGCACACACCTGAGGCGATTACTCTTCACCTGCGGCTCCCCAGGTCACCTTCTGCAGCCTGAGAGCCACGGGGTTGGCCGTCAGCCTCGAGAGAGGGCTCTGCTCTGCGCTTCAGACACGAGCGTTGCTTCAGCGGACACGCTTGACCCTGACGAGCTGGTCAGCCTGTTCCTGACAGCTTGGGCAGCGGAAAACACGGCCTTGTTGTACAAGTTGGCATTATTCTTCTCATCCTGCGCGTGGGGCATCTGATTTGCTTCTGCGTCATTCAGAACTCTGACATCCCAGCCCCCTCAGGCAGGATGAGGAGCAGTGAGATTGGCTACACTGGTGGCCACAGTGACCTGGAGAATGGCGCAGTGGCCAGCCTGGCCGGCGTTTCCTTCTCGCTGCCCAGCACCTGATGAACGGCTGCCCCTGACTCCCTGTTCTGTCTGTGTCGGCAGGATGTACAGCGAGGTGGACGTCCTGTCCGCAGCAGCTCACCATCAGGCAGTGGGAGACGCCATTTCGGAAACTCAGCACATCCTGTCCAAAGAGGATTTTCTCAAGCTGATGCTTCCTGACAGCCCCTTAGTGGAGGAGGGGAGAAGAAAGGTGAGCAGTGTCCTGGGTTTTGCGGTTACTGGGACACTGAAAGCAGGTCTATGGCCCCGTGAGGTGCGGCAGGGAAGATCCCCACTGCACCACACCCCACACGGCCTCTCTGAGGCCCTGGTGAAGCTCAAAGCCCGATGGCCTTGCCGCTGTCGGTTCCTAGAAGGTGAACGAGCTGGGGCTCGTGAGGAGCAGCTTCTCGTGGCAGGCAGAGCTGAGGGCCAGGGGGCCGCCACAGGCCCCGGCGGTGATCGCTTATGTGACTCCCTGCAAGTGTTGTGGCTTTGGGTCCTCCTCCGACAGAGGTAGATTGACACTGTCCTTGGGTGCAGCTGGCGACCGGACGTTAGCCACTGAACTCATACTGCCTGATGGCTCCCGAGCCCTGCCCGAGCCCCACATGACCTTTGCATGCACACCATTCCAGAAGTGGGCAGGTCCATCCTGACACAGCCTGCACGTACCCAGGGAGGACTGGCGCTCCACCACCCAGATGTGTGGGGATCCCGAGGGAAGTCATGCTTGACGCGACACCCCCATGTTCACCAGCACCTTCCTGCAGTCACAGGCCGCAGCGATGTTGTTCATGTGGGTGGTTTGGGCTGCATTATAGTTACAGTCTCTTAAGCCACTTTTAAAAATAATGTGAAGTGAGGTAATAGAGCCCACTTGCCCCTTTCTGCAAATAAGCGAGACTTAAATGACGGAATATGAGGTGCACAGGAACATTTGGTGCCAGAATGGAGGTAGAACCCCTCCATGTAGCACAGCGCCCCTCCTGTTCATGTAGACGACGAGGAGCACGACAGCCCCCTTGCTGGGGACCAGGGAGATGGTGAGTCTCCGTGCTCGTGTCCCCTGTAGGACGGCTGCAGCAGCCCCGTATGCTCCGAGGCAGCGCACAGGTGCCACCCAAGCTGCATTGGCCCTGCTTGCTGCGCTGGCTCTGGGGGACTTGCTGGTGGAGTGAAGGGATCACCTAAGAACTGGGCCGTAGTCTGTGTTTGACCGTCAGATCGCTGTGGGGTGCCCTCAGCGCAGGCAGACAGCTTTTCTTATAAGGATGAACTTCTTGATGTGGGTTTTGTCCTCCTGTGGCAAACCACCGCCTGCTCATGGTGCAGGTCAAGTGCGGCACCCGCCATGGCCATTGCCCTCATCAGTGGGAAGGCCAGTGGAACGGGAGCAGCGCACAGTAGGAGCTCCTTACCCGCCGGCTGCATTCCCACGTGCACAGCCGCAGCACACTGTGCGACGCCAGCATGCTGGCCTCACTGCTCACTGCTGAGTGGAAGGACGTGGCCACGTACCCGGCTCACTTGACTGGCTCTTCCTTGGTCAGGATCCTCCTTGCCCTGTCTGCACTGCACACAGAGTAATCCGGTGGTGCCTTTCGGTCTTGTCACAATCCATTACCGTGACTCAGTTCCAGTGACTGTCATGCTCACCTAAGTTGCACTTCCAAGTGGACGTAGTAGGACTGCACTGACCTGAGAGTGTGTTTCTTGGCCTGATTGTGTGGCTTAGAGGCTAGGGTTTCAAAGTTAGTTTTGTTCTTTAGCTAAGATGGGATCTCACTCCTAGTCCTTGATAGAGAAATTGTCTAACCCTAAAATGTGGTCACCTCCAGTCGGTGTCAGCCCATGCTCGTGTGGTCTTGCGTAGCTCCTTCCTGACCGGCAGCCTTGGGTGTTTCCAGGGGCGCCCACTGCTCAGGGATTGTTTAACAGTTCAGAACCAGTAAAGCCGCGTGTGCCGACTCGTGATGACATGTCGCGGAGTGCAGAAGAGAGCGCTGCAAGGCCCTGGAGCACCTGCCTTGCGCCCGTGTGCCTGGCTCAACTTTTCCAAGCTAACTTGAAACTCAGAGAAGGGCCAATTGTTGAGTCAGAGGTACTCCTCACCTTTGGTGTTTAACTCCACTCCTGTCTTATTTATCCCTAGTTTTCGTTCTATGGCAACCTGTCCCCGAGGAGGTCGCTATACCGCACCCTATCTGACGAGAGCGTGTGCAGCAATCGGAGGGGGTCCTCCTTCGGCAGTTCCCGCAGCTCCATACTGGACCAGGCGCTGCCCAACGACATCCTGTTCAGCACCACGCCCCCCTACCACAGCACGCTGCCGCCCAGGACGCACCCGGCACCCAGCCTGGGGAGCCTGCGAAGTAAGTGCCGCTCAGGGCTCTGCGGGTTGTGTCCCTGTGCGGGAAGTGTCTTTCGGTGTCAGGTATGCTTTTGCTCTTAAGTAATTTTCAAATGTAAAAGCTCCAGAATGGAAACTTTTTAAAAGTTAGGCAAAATTCCCTGCTGCAAGGAAGCTGAAAACTTAGCGATCCACATTTTTGTCAAGTCACGTAGTGACTTGTGTTCCGTGTCTTGGCTGTCGTACTCCGTGGGGATCTTTACGGAGGGAGACTGTGGTGCAAGAGGCATCTCAGAACTTCATTAAAGAGACGGGGATAAGCTCACTGGCACAGTGCCCTGGGCTCAGCCGCCACTCACACGCACACACACAAGGTGTCAGGAAAACGAACTAGTGTGTCAGGAATAACTTGGTTCTCACAAGTCACACGGACCAGGTGTGTACTTGCCAGTGTTAAGTCGAGGGAGGGGCCACCAACAAGACGCCGCACAGCGTGGAAGGCGCACACTCCCAGCCTGGCCTGCAGCACCTGTGACCACGTCTGCTGGTTTCTGGAGGGTAGTTGCAAAATCTCAGTGTCTGTCCACCAGGAAATAGCAGCCAGTGAAGTCAGGCTCCATAGGGTCCTTAGCATGATCTCCTGAACAAACAGGAAGCCACGAGATCAGCATCCCAGCAGAGGGCAGGCTGCCCAGGCAGCAGGGCCTGGACCCACTCTAGCCTCCTGCAGAGTCCAGCCTCCAGATGGGCCCAAAGGAGACCCCCAGCAGAGCAGCAGCGCCGAGCCTCCTCTGGAGCAAAGGAGCACTTGCAGCCCAGGAGGCTTCCCGCAGCCATCTCCCCTGCCAACCCCCAGGAAGCGCCCCAAGTGTGAGGTGACTCCGGTGCCCCTGGGACCCACAGTCAGTCAGGAGCAGCGCCTGCTGCAAGCTGAGCTGAGGCCCCGAGGGCTGGGTGTGAAGCACAGGTCTGGTACTAGGGCCAGGGTGCCTGTCCGTGAAACCAACCCCACCATATGCTGTAGAGCACAGGCCACGGCCTCCGCCTCCCTGGACTCCGCACTGACCCGTGTCGCATCGACCCCGGAGGTGTGCATCCAGCAGTGGGCCTGGCTCTCGAGGCCAGACCTGCATTTCGCTGCTCCTGCCCTCGGCTCTGATATGGGCCCAGACACAGTGGCCGCACCACAGGTGGTGTCCAGTGAGTCTGCACAGCAGAGCGGTGCACGACGGTCGCTGCAGCTCGCGTTGCAGGCAGGGGCGGGGGATGGTGATTTCCCTGCTTCATCACGGACATGTCACCGTGGTCTCGGGTCTGGGGTGAGAAGAGAAAGCCCAGGGCAAACTCCTCCAGCTGTCCAGGGAGGGGCGCTGTGGGCTCCGGGCTGCCGGCCCTGGGCTTTCTAGCTCAGGCTTGTCAGGGCTCTCCTCCAGTGCGGCTCTGGGCCCCTGTCCCCCATGGCACCTGACGCTGGCACCAGGAGCTTGTCGCTGCTCTGTTCTCCCGTGATCTCTGCAGCTCAGGCCGCCTCTCGCTGACCCAGTCACACCCACCCAGCAGGTGAAATGGTCACTCAGGACATCACAGGCAGACCATGGGGAGGGCTGTGTTCCAGACAAACTCCAGAGAGGAGGAGGTTTCCACCCTATTCATGTCCCCAGCCCGTTCTGCAGGTCCAGCCCCCCAGAGCATGCTAGAGCCCCTCTTCTGCTCCTGTGGAGGAGGTGAGGGCTGCCAGCTGTACTTGGACTGTGGAAGGTGCACCAAGACCCTCTCAGACCCTGTGGTCACCTATGCCACTTAGCAGTGGTGTCTGCCTGTGCGTCATGACAGGGTAGGAAGCAGAGGCTGGTGAGGTCCACCCACCACCCCTTCTGGACTTTGGCCTCTCAAGACCAGCTTTAGAGAAAGGGCCACATGTCCTAGAAGCTCAGGGTGCCTAGGATAGAATCAGCTTCATTGCTCAGCCCAGGACACGTCGGGGGCTGCTCCCTGGAGTGTGGGGCGGTGCCTCTCGGCCCTGCCGGAGTTGGCGCTGTCCCCTGTCCCTCTGTTCTTTGCCTTCCTGTGCTCTTTGTCTCTCTGCCCAGCTGTGGTCAACCCGGGAAGGGTGTAGTGGTGGCGAGGGGGCAGGAGGCACTGGCAGACGGCCTGGGTTGGTGTTCGCCTTTGGGAATGCCAGGGCTGGAGGGAAGGGTGGCTTCCACACAGGGCAGAGGAAACACACCATGGGGTGCACACAGGGCTTGCCCTGGAAATGTTGGGAGGACCCAAGGTCAGGCTCCAGCCTGCCTGCCCTGCGCCCCTCGGAACTGCGGCCCCTGCTCAGCTTCCTGAAGAGCTGGCCACTTGGAAGTCCGCAGCGGGAGTGGCTGCTCCTCGCTCTGGGGCTCCTTGCACTTGGTGCAGAGCCCTGCTTGGGGCAGAGAGGGGTGATCTGCCCAGGAGCAGAGGGCTCTGGGTTCCGCAGCTCTCTGCCCTGGGGAGGACCCTAAGGTGAAGAAGGTCCCGAAGGCCCCAGAGTCAGCCCCTGCCTCCCTCCCAGCCAATTCCAGCCCTGCTGCCAGCCTGCCCTTGGCCAGGAGCCAGCACTACGCCTGGAACACACAGCGTTGCTGTTCTGTCTGGGATGGGAGGGGGTGCACAGAGCGCCCCTCGCGGGGTGCTCCTTAGAATAGGCTGGGAAGAAACCGGTGGTGTGTGGGCACCAAAGGCCGTGGCTTGAGAGGGCATGGTCGGGGTCTCACTGCCACAGCACGAGCTCTGCCCGGACAGCGCTGGTCAGGAGAGGGACAGGTTGTTGGTACCCTTCAGTCCAATTGCCAGCATCTCACGGCTTCCCAAAGGATGTGGGCACAGGAGTCACAGGCGCACTGGGTCAGCTGTGTCCCTTTCTTAACTTAATTGCAGACTCAGCCAGCCAGGTGGTCATTACTTGAGTGCTCGTTAGTAGGTGTGTCCACATGCAGCGCTCTGGCGGGTCAGGAGTGTCCTTCCCAAGTGCACCCTCAGGTGCATAACGTGTCCTTGACCCCTGGCGCTGTCCTGAGGAGACACCCAGGACCTTGCGGGCAACTGATAGGGAAAAGATCCAGGGACCCCAGTGCTACATGGGGCCTGAGGCCTCTGGCCGAGCCTACCTGCCCCTGCTGTGTCCTGTGGGGCAGGGTCCCCTCTGATCCGTGAACCGGGACAAAACGGGTCTCACTGCTCTTTTTAGTAAGCTGGTCTGGCGGGCATCTCGAATTTCTGGTGCTCAACTCAGAGTACGTTGTGCCTCAGTAAAACCTGTGCACGTCTGGAAGGAGAGGCTCTTCCTCAGTCAGCCAGACTCCGTGCTCGGACACGGCTGGGACGTGCGGTCAGCGGCCCCAGGTGGCCTCCGGGACTGCTGCTTTTGACCGCATCTCTCCAGCCTTTGGGTGGCTGCAGCCCAATGCCAGCTTTTTCACAGGGAGCAGGATGTCTCTCGTAGCGTCCCGTGCCTCTTGAGGAGAGGGTGGCAGTCCCCATGATGGACCGTGGACAGCAGTGCCCGTGCTGTGACTGACCGAGAGTCTGGTTTTGTTTCCTTTTAGATGAGTTCTGGTTTTCTGACGGGTCCTTATCGGATAAGTCCAAGTGTGCCGAGCCTGGCCTGATGCCCCTCCCAGACACAGCCACGGGCTTAGCTTGGTCCCACCTGGTGGACGCTGCGCGGGCATTTGAAGGTAAACACTGCAGCCTCCGGGCCTCGCATCTGCCCCGGGAGCACTTTCCTGCAGGACCTCTGGCAGCTTGGGCAGAGCCTGTGTGTCCAGTCACCTGGGTCAGGCGTTGGTGTGTCACCCATCCTGGAGGAGGCTCGGGCCTGAGGAGCTTCCTACAACTGGCACCTTGTGGAGTGAGCACCGGGCCCAGGACCCAAACCTGAATCCCAGGGCAGACGTGAACTATGGCCTGGGTGGGACAAGTCGCCTCTCCTCTTGGCCCTGTTTCCTTGTCTGAGAAGCAGGGTGACCACATAGGATGCACTCCATGTCTTTCTTTGAGGCCTGGTGAGGTGACGTGGGAGGGCCCTCAGGAGGCCACAGTGCTGGGTCTGGCAGGCAGAACCCTCAGGGACTTAGTGCAAATGTGGATGTCCTGTGACCCATCGCCCTGCAAGTGAGCCACCATGTGGGCCTCAGCTTCCTGCTCTAGAGCTGGGTCCCTTCCCTCAGCCCTGCCATCTGCTGCCTGGGGGACACCTGCCCAGCTTGCTCCTGGTGCCTCTGGCCCGCGTGTGATGCAGACCCAGTGGCCCAGGGCCAGGACTCAGAACGTCTGCGGTCTATCACGTCACGATGGCAGGTTCTGCCCCTCACACCCCTCTCCTTTGCACCTGTGGCCTGGCAGGCCTCCGGGAACCGGTGGGATTTGTCTCAGGAGAGCACCAACAGCCTCGTCCCTCGTGAGTTCAGCCCGCTGCTGCAGCCACTCTCCAAGGCCTGGGCGGCAGGGAGCTGGTGAGGAGGAGCCTGGTGCAGCCTGAGCCCGCTGCTTCCCTGACCGCACAGAGCAGGCTCTGGAGGCCCCGGAGCTGTGCTCCCGTGGAAGCATCCTGCGACATGCCACCCACTCGTTTTTCACCGTCAAGCTCAAAGGCAGCTCAGGGTCTCAAGGGTCCAGACCCCTGGGCCATGCTTTGATCTAAGGTACCCCAGTGCGTTTGGAGCAGGCCTTCAGAAATGGAGCAGATCTGCCTGTGGAAATGAGGCCGTGGCCTTCACAGAACCCAGGGCGTCCTTCCTCCAGCCGGCGTCTCCCTCACGGCCCCCACGTCTCGGCTTGTGATGTGTGTGCGTTTGTCTAAGAGCTAAAGTCGACATTGGGCACACAAGTTTAGGATGCGGATTTGCATCCTATTCAACGGGAGGGCAGACAAATTAATCCGCCCGATTACGGCTTCCTGTCTGTCAGCTCTTTCGTCGCTGTGATCAAAAGACCCGAGGAGCAACACAGAGCAGGAAGTGTTGTTCGGGCTCATGGTGTCAGAGGTTCAGTCCTCGGTTGGCCGACTCCAGCTCTGGGCCTGAGGAGAGGCGGCACATCATGGTGGAAGGTGTGTGGAGAAAAGCAGCTCAGGACGTGGTGGCCAGGAAGCACGGTCACAGAACACCTCACGGGCATACCCCAGTGACCTGCCTCCCCCAGCCACACCCTTCCTGCTGCCCAGTTAATCTCTGACGGGGTTCCAGCTCTCATGGTCTGGCCGTCTCACCTCTGAATATCCTTATGTCACCTCTCACTGAGCTTTGGGGATTCGCTGCATGTCCAAGCCACAGCATCCACCTCAACGGGCTTAAGCTGTTCGTATGAGGAGCGGGACATAGGCCGTCTGACCAGGGGTGAGTCGCCAGGGGTCTGCACACGGCATTCAGGAAGCCCCTCAGACCATCAGTGGCCACAAGGCAGTGAAAACAGTTAAAGCAGAAAAACAGAAGTGACACAGCCAGAAGCTGTGCCCTTGGGGAACCTGGCTATCCAGTCGTGGTCCTGCCGGGAAGGACCAAGGACTGCAGTGCAAGCGTTGTCTTGTGTACGTGAGCGATGACGAAAAAGATGCTACCTATTAATTCTCTGGACTTCAGCCAGAGTCATTCCTAAAGAAAGCGTGGTCTTGCAGGAGCATCTAAGAGAAAGAAGATGTGGAAATTGGCTAATTTACTTCAGAAAGATTCCACAAAAACTAAAAGAAAACCCCTAACAGGAAAGGAAATGAAGTTGGTCTAAAAGAAGTCCTGGCAAATGAAATTTCAGTGCATTTTATAATAAAATCAGTAATGAGTTTTTTCTTTGTTGCAGATTCATTAGCAGATTTGACCCCAAAAATAATGAGCACAAATGAGCAAAATTAGGAAGAAGGAAATGAGCCTGGGAGAGGGTGTCCCCGCCCCTCCGAGCAGGCTCTCAGACCCCAGGCTGGGCGGTGGTGGTCTGGCCACAGGAGGGGCCTCCCCCTGGCTGGGGGCAGCAGCCCTCGTGGTCCTTCAGGACCTTACAGTCCTCTCCAGAAGGCACACCTGGCCACCCAGAGCCCTCACCTGGTCAGGACAGGACCCTGCCCTTGCTCAAGACCTGGGTCACCTGGGCAACCCAGCCTGCAGAGGCTCAGAACTAGGAGTTCACCAGGCAGCAAGTCTGCCTAGCGAGGCGGCTCAGAGCAGCCCCCGCTCAGCACGCATGCCACCCACCTTGGTGAGCTGGGCACAGGGCTCCGCCGGACCCCACAGAGGCCTTTTGTCTCCACCCTAGCACAGCTCCGGGCCACTGGCTGGTTCCTCCCGAGCCTCATGCCAGCATGCCACCTCCCCCACCCACAGCGGGCATCTGTCCTCTGTCCATCTCCCTTGGTGCTCTGTCTGGATGATCTTGGAGGAGAGAGTTAAAGGGATTATTAAGAAATGTCAGGCACTCCGTAGGAATGAATCCAGTCGATGAGGTGACTGGTTACTCTTCTTGGGGGGCATAAGAAGTAGTTGAAGGCCAACATTGCAGAGGTCATCTGGAAATCCCCACGTCCCAAATGCCACTTGAAACTAGTAAGTGTACAGTTAGTTGTTCTCAGTTTCAGAGAACAATGGCGCCCTTGTATAGATTTTTCTTGAGATTTGAAAGCAGCCTTCTTACATAATAGGATTCTTTTCTGATTAAATACACACACAAAAAGTGAACCATTAGACAATTGTCTGTAATATTGATGTGGGAAGCTCAAATGAAAGTCAGTGGTAAAGTGAAAAGATAATGCCTTGTTCCTGGCGAGAGCTTAGCTGATCTAATAAAAGAAAAACTTTAATAAGTTAGAGTAGGTGAAGTAATTAAAAGTGATCATACCAGTTTCCAAAAAAAGTATATCTAACAGAATTAGGACGTATTTCTAATAAATGTTTGAATAAAAGATTGAAATTTATAATAAAAGATTGAAAAGATACCTCCAGCCAACACAATGGAACACACCTGTAATCTTAGCAACTCAGGAGGCTGAGACAGGAGGATCACAAGTTGAGGCCATCCTCAGCAACTTAGTGAGACCCTGTCTCAAAAAAAGAGCTGGGGATATGGTTCAGTAGTAAAGGGACCCTAGGGTAAATTCCTAGTACAGAAGAAAAAAGACACCTCTGAAGCTTAACAAAGACTGTCAGCTGTGTGATTCCTGGTGGAGCCCTGAGTCCAGAACAGAGCCGGCGTCCTTTGGAGCCATGTGCTTTAACTTTTTACTGGAATCATTGGCATTCTGAAATTTTTGGAGATCATGTAGTAACTCAATGGGCATCGTTTCAAAGTGCTGCTGATTTTCCAGTTACCTATTTCTAGGCTCACCCCAGCGGAGCTGTTGTCTCCTACACTGCAGGTGAGCCAAGGCTCAGCCGGGTGGCTCTGCTATTCTGCATGGTGTCACCTAGAGTCACTCACGTGGCTGGAGCCCAGCTGGGACCTGCTTGTCCCAGGGAAGCCACTTGCTTGCAGTGCGGAGCTCTGGGCTCTGGCAAGGACCTCACCCCAGGGGGTGGTCACACCCTTCACAGGAGGCACAGGGGACCCACAAAGGTGCCCTGTGGTCGCCCAGCCTGCTGTTGGAGGTCCAGGACGGTGTGTCCACACATTCCGTGGTCAGAGCAAGCCTCCAGGCCAGCCGGACCCTGGGTGGGCACGGGCTCCGCCTCCTGCGAGGGTGGTGTGCTGGGCAGGAGGGGTGACGTGTCTCTGTGTGGCGGGGTCTCCCACCGTGGCAGCCGCAGAACCAGAAAGGTGGCATCATGTGTTCTTTGGAAAGTGAGCACCCCTGGGATCACAGTGAGTGGGTCCAGGAGAGTCTTGATGTGAGAAGGGCAGGAACGGATCAGCTGTACAGCAAGCATGGCCGTCCTCTCCAAATTGATCTGTAGATTAGAACGATTTCAATTCAGCTCTCTGAAGATATGTTAAAGAACTTAATTGCATCTACTCAGAAAATAGTAGAACAATGTTCAACCAAGAAATCGATTGTAAATAATAATTAAAACTGTTACAATGATTCAAAAATAGAGTAAGTCCTTTTAAAGAAAAATGCAGAGCATGCATAGAAATCGGAATATATTTCAATTAAATGGGAAAAGGAGTTAAGTAGGCCTTTGGATTTAGGAACTAGAAAAGTTGATTTTAGAAACAGTAAAAATAAAAATACCATTTGGAAGCAAAGCAGTGCTCTGGCGTGGAATGATGGGAGAACCCGTGAAACGTGGCATGGCCCCTAAAGGGTTTAATACCCGGGCCTTTTGCAAACCTTCGGGAGAAGATCTGGAGGGGAAGTGCTGGGCACTCTGCAGGCTTGTGATCCCTGTGACTGGCAAAGCCAGGTGTCTAAACTGCACAGGGGCCTCGCAAGGAACACACCACCCCCAACAGCCTCAGAGCCTCGTCACAGCCCGCGAGTGGCCTTCAGCCTTGTGCAATGCAGACCGCGAAGGTCCGCCTGTCGAAGATGAGACAGACAAGGGCCCCTGTCTCCGCACGAGCAGAGGACAGCCCTCACTAAGCTGGAAGACGTGCCCACCAGCCACCAGGAATCTCGTTCCTGAGAAGAGGCCCCCAGGAAATTCTTCAAAACATTGTGGAAGTTTCCAGTAGAGAAATACTGTGTAGCATCATGAAAAATTAGTAACCAGATTCCACCCGAAGGCCACACGTCAGAGAAAGGGCGTCCCCAGGTGCAGAGGAGATGGCCTGCTGCAGCGTGTGCTGCAGGCCCACGGGGAACGGGGACCTGGCGGGCCACGGGCAGGCTTGCTGTCACATGTGCCCTCCAGGGACTCCAAGGTAGGATGTGCTGGTCTAGGCAACAGGGTCCTTCCGCCCGAGGGCAGCGGGCAGCAGGCCTTTGTGCAGACCACAGCGCGCACAGCGTGGACGGCCGGGCTCGGTCCTCTTGCAAGCACAGCGTTCCCGTCATGCAGAAGCACTTGTGCTCCATGGAAGCCACACTTGGGATTTTGATGCAGAAGGAGCCCCTGATGCTGGGCAGGGGCAGCAGCGCAGCCCCGTCAGCCCTGTGATCTGAGGTGGGAGCAGACCCCGCCCTGTGTGCGTTGCTAAGCCACGAGGTGGTGGGCTAGCGTGTTAAATGTGTTTTCAGCTTAGAGCCTGTTTCGCTTGGGACAGGCTTGTGGGATGTCACCCACCCTAGGCCCAGGCGGCTGTCTGCAGTCGTCTCCACCCCCCTCAGGGACAGAGCCTCTGGCAAACATGCTGTCTCAGATGACAAGGCAGGGAGCAGGAGCGGGTCTCCAGACGCCTCGGATTTGAAGCAGCTCTTGTTGGTCAGAGCATCAGGAGCAGTGGTGTGATCTGAGCGTGTGCGGCACAGGTACAATCCCAGGTACGCTCAGGAGCAGCCGTAAAGGTAGAATAGCAAGCGATGTCCACGTCTGGTTCCGCTCCCAGCCAGGGAGACCTGTGCTCGTCTCCGTTTTCCACGGCTGGCAACCACCACCATCTCCCCAAAGCGATGAGGGTGCAGTTATGTCATGTGCCAGGCAGGGCAGCAGGAGTGAGGCGACACGGAGCACCTCCTCCAGAGCCGCAGTCTGCTTCCCGTGTGCCCGTGTGCCGGGGTCTCCGAGGTCACATAGGAAGCAGAAACTTCGTGATGAGAACTTTTTCAGTCCCAAAGCTTCAGCTTGAAGCTGATCACACGGTGAGGTTAGCGTGTCTGAGGTGCACGTGTGACACCTGGGTGGCTGCTCGTGCCAACACGTTCAAAGGAGAGAGAGGAAGAGTGACGGCTGCGAAGAGGAGTGCACAGTGGACTTCCATGGAGGGACTCACTGTGGCTCAGACCACGTCACAGCTGCTTCAGGCCAAGGTGATCGCTGTGTCCTGAGTGAAGGTGGAGGTCGGGGCGCGTTCTTTGCTCCTCAGAGGTGGATTCCAGCCATCATCTTGCCGAACTCCCCAGCGAGTTGCCACAGACTGAGCCAGAGCAGCCATGCTGGAAGCCCAGCGTGGGCTCGTGCTTCCTCCTGGTGCCGTGAAGCCTGCTTCCTGCCCCGGACGAGCTCAGACCTCAGAACCAGCCTTTGATTTCTTACTGTCTCTGGCTTGTGGTTTCAGCAGAGATTTTCACAAAGGCTCTGCTCGTGGAGATGAGCTCTCAGTCCAGCCTCTCTGGCAACTTGCACTGCTGTCAGAAAACCCCAGACAAACCGCTTAACAGGGGAAGTCTCATCCTGACGCGAGCTTGGAGAGGCTTCAGCTGTGGGGAGAGAGGGCGTCATGGCAGGAGCGTGTGGTGGAACAGAGCTGCTCCCCTCTTGACGGCCTGGAGGCTGAGAGGCAGGGCCAGGGTCCCAGTGTCCCCCTGCAGAGCACGCCCCGGCACCTGCTTCCTCCAGCCCCACCTCCAGGAAAGCTCCAGCTGGGGACGTCCTGGGTCCTGCTGTTCACACCCCTACCTGCACTATGGTCCTGGTCCACCCCGGGCAGCAGGTGGTCACCAACCCAGCCCACCCTTGCAGGCTTGGCCTGACGCCCTCGGTGCTGCAGAAGCCCGTGGGCTCTGGGAGTCACTTCTGGCAGCCTCTCACCTCGGCCCGAGGTCGACAGAACAGCCGTTGGCGCCTCTCCGTCTTCTCAGTGAGAAGTGTGCTGAGCAGGTCACAGGTCACAGGAGTAGGGTCTGAATTGTTTCAGGGTGGACTGCTTTTCCTGTGAGCCCTGCTGGTGTCCCCTTGGCTGGACCTGCTCAGACAGGAACGGGGAGAGAGACGCTGGTCCTGCCGCGCTCGCGGGGCCATGATCCCGGCCTGTCTTCCTTGTTTCCAGGTCGGTAGTCGCTTGATCATTGAGTGTTGATGGTCACAGAAACGAGGCCGAGGCCTCCCCTGGAAACCTCGGGAGGGCCGGCCACTGACACAGGAGCTCCTGCGGGGGCTGCTCGTACAGCACTGCCCTGTGGCCGGCCTCCTGACGGGGTCTGAATGGCCGCCAGGAGCCAGTCCTGTCCTGGGGTCGTTCATCGGTTAGGTGGCCACAGCTGACGCAGGCTAGGCCTTGGCACCCAGGGGTGTAGACGCAGCTCTGGGAGAGGCACATTAGGGGGTGGGAGCTTGCCAGGTGATCCCTTGGTTACACACGAGGACAGAGTCAACAGAACGCTTGGAAAAACTGAGGAAATTAATTCTTCAACCACTTGGGGCATTTCTTTCTGTCAGTAGTGAAATTCCCCACGGAGTGAAAACAGCCCTTGGGCTAGCGTGATGCGCTCTCTCTGGGGCCCTTGCAGACAGAGCTGCAGCGGTCAGCGCCTCCCACCCGTCCCCTGGAGCTGCCCCCACTTCTGCCATGCACCGGGACCACGTGCAGCCTGGCCAGGGCCCACGCTGCGCTGTTCCTCACGTGCAGAAACCCTGACACCCAGCACTAACTGGGTGACATGGTCGCTGTCTTGGGACGTATAGTTGCAGAATGTGCATCTTACAGAAGACGACACCTGTGGGACTTTCAGAAAGGGTCACTGAGAGACATCTGGGTGCCTGTGGCGGGCGTTAGCAAGCCGCCCCCTGGCAGAGCCCCGTGGTGGTCACTAGGGGGCTCAGCATGACCCATGCACCAGGCCCGGGGCCACTGCCCTCCTGCACCAGGCCCACAGTCCCAGCGTTCTTCCTCCACAGGGTGGTCCTTAATTAACTGGAGTGTGTGGCCCTCCCTAGGCCAGACTGAGGGGGGAGCAGAGTGCCCAGCACCCGCCTGTGCACAGCTCCTCCCGTTAGTCAGCACATGAAAGGGCTGCCGCAGCTCCAGCGCTCAGGCTGTGCGTCTCGGAAACTGGGAGTGGGAGCCACGGGAGGGGAGCGGCCCTGGTTGTGCTGCTGCAGACGCGGGTCCCGACCTTCCTGCCAGCTTCAAGGGGGCTGGCTCTGCCAGTCCCTCTCACCCTCCTAAGTGCGCGCAGTGAGTCGTTCGCGCTTCTGCTTGGGTCCACGTGTGTGGCGTCCAGGGGTCCATCGTCCACTGCAGCCCTGCTTCTGACCATGTTAAAACAGGCCTGCGTGACCTCAGGTGCTTTGGGCACTCGGCTCCTCCCCGTCTCTTCCGCACTCGTGAGCAGCCACATGCGCACTCTGAACAGGGCGGCGCGTCCCGGGAGGGCCCGTGCCGGGTACTGGGGCACCCTGTTCATAGGAGAATTCTGGATCTAATTTCAGGTCTTGACTCAGATGAAGAACTGGGGCTGCTCTGTCACCACACGTCCTTTCTAGGTGACTCTCCGCGGCTGCCTGGCCTCCTTGCTCTGCAGCCTGTCGCGTGTGTCTGCATGTCTGCATGGCTCCTCACACTGTGGGTGGGGGCACCGGGCACCTGGGCCTCGGCCGCCTGTCCAGGAATGTGTGCAGGTTTGGGGAGCTTGCGGCCGCCCGCATCCCTGGGCCCGCTCATCAGCTAGTCACCATCCGCTCGCCATTGCTCGCAGCCGGCAGCCCTGGCATTCCTTGGGACGTGGAAAGAAGAGAGCAGATTGGCTCTGGCAGGTCCAGGTCTGCTGACTGTCCTTGTGGCTGTGGTGTGCGTCTGCCACACAGCCCAGCAGGCGGCCAGTCTCTTGCTTTCACGTTGGCAGCTTGCCTGAGTTTTTTCCTTTGTTTTCTTTCAAACAGGGAAATAACTGATTTTAAGGGGGCAGATTTCATTTTGTACCAAATTTATCTCTACAAAAAAAAAAAAAAAGCAGTGTCCTGGAGCTGATCCTAACTCCTCTTCCTACGTTTCTCCCCACCCCAGACCAGAGAGTGGCGTCCTTCTGCACCCTGACAGACCTGCAGCACGGGCAGGACTTGGAAGGGGCCCAGGAGCTGCCCTTGTGCACAGATCCAGGCAGCGGGAAGGAGTTCATGGACTCAACTAGGTATGTGGAGCCCCGTCACCCTGGGTAACCCCAGGCCTGAGTTGTCCAGGGCAGGACCCGGTGGTGCGGGCGGGTCCATCTGTCAGGGCAGATAAGCCCTGCCACAGTGGTGGGCCTCACTGGCAGAAGGGAGCAGGAGGGGCCTCAGGGTCAGCCTGAGGTCAGCCTAGTGACCACAGCAGCACGGGCAGTGCCACCACACAGCCTTCCAGCTGCTGGGCCCTGCAGTCCTGCCCAGGCCCAGGTCAGCCCGTTCCTGTCCGGAGTTCAAGACTGTAGCCCAGGAAGTGGCCGTTCCCTCCTCCTCTGTACGAACTGAGCTCTTTGACTTGCCGTTCATTCCCTTGAGTTTCATGATACGTTCGTGATGGAGAATAGCAAGCGGGGGGACAGAGTCTGCCCTGGCCCAGGGCTCTGTGCTGGCCTGTGGCCCCGTCCTTGGCTCTCTTCCCAACCTCTGTGACAACAGAGCGAGTCTTTCTTAGAGCCGTGCGAGGACACGCTCCAGTAGGACATGACAGCCCTGTCTCCTTGATGGGCTCCCCGCACAGGAGCAGTGCTGAGGGCCAGCTGCCCAGAGCCATGTCCCCCGAGCCTTCTAACAGACCCTGTTTGCTAGGGAGCGCTCTCCGTCCACACTGACCGGGAAAGTCAATCAGCTGGAATCAATTCTCCGACAGCTGCAGACGGACCTTCGGAAGGTAAGGAGACCAGGACCCTGGGGCATGCGCGAACCGGGGCCCAGGTCCCATGAGGAGGAGCCAAGGTGGGGGCCGGCTGAGGGGAGCGGGGCCCAGGAGGTCCACATCAGCCTTAGGGAAGGCCACTTCAGCCTCCCCAGGGACCAGGGACTTCTAGCACAGCGGAGGGCCTGGTGGGGGTGGGAGGGCCTGAGGGCAGGAGCGGCCCCTACCGGCCACGCCCCGCAGGGCGGCTGGGGATCAGTGCTCACATTAGATTCCACCCGCAACCCCAGAGGCTGACTCTGACGACCTCACCTCTCTGTTTGGGCGAGGTCCCCCAGCCCTGGAGAGCCCAGCTCTCGCTGTGTGTCGCAGACTCCAGATGTGACTGCTCTGAGCTTGCGAATTGTGCTCACGCAGGTCTGAGTGGCACATTTTAAAGGTCAGTGTGGAAATACGGTGTAGCCAGAAAGCGGGTGAGGGAGCCGAGGCCCACGTCTCCTCACCGGAGCACACCCGCAGCCTGGGGCTCCGTCCTGTGCCGGCAGGAGGCTGCATGGGGAGCCCAGGTGTGTCAGGCTCCCCTCCCAGGCGCCCGTGGCCACCTGCCTCTCCTGGGGGGCCGCTCGGGAGCCAGAGCTCCGTGGGCTGAGCACAGGGCAGTGGGCTGCCCACCCCACCCAGGAGGTCGGGACAGGTGAGAGCAGGGACTGCTCCTGAGGGCGCAGGCCAGCCTGACCGGGGTCCCTGCCGTGCAGGAGAAGCAGGACAAGGCCGTGCTGCAGGCGGAGGTGGAGCACCTGCGGGAGGACAACCTGCGCCTGCAGGAGGAGTCGCAGACAGCCGCCGCCCAACTGCGCAGGTTCACCGAGTGGTTCTTCAGCACCGTGGACAAGAAGTCCTAGCAGCGCCTCGCGGGCGCGCCCGCTGCCTCCCTCTGCAGCGCGGTTTCCGCGTGTGCTCTCACCAACGCAGCGTATGCTGACCCATCCCCTGCAGCGCCCTCACCCAGCGGGACGGCCCGGCCCCTCCAGCGGCCACAGCAGGGAGCAGGGACGTGCAGATGAGTGTGACTCGCAGGGCGGGAGCGCGACCGTGTCCACCGAGACCCTCCTCCGGCGCTGCCGAAATGGGGCCCAGCTGGGCTCGCCTGGCTCACCTGGGGGCAGAGCGTGGGCTCCATTTCCAGTGGTGGCCGGTGGTGGCAATGCCCAGCAGCCCCAGCCGGCGTGAGCCTTGTGAAGTGGACACGGAGACGAATGGTCGGACGGACACTTTGGTGGTAAAGGTGCTCTATTTTTCTGGATGTACAGTAGCTTTATTTCCACAGCCACATTAACATAGCAATAAAGAGGGAGGCGTAGTGACAGTGGAGGCCCCGGGCGCCCTGCGGCCTGGCACTGGTTCCAGTGCAGTTACTCTAGAGACTTGTTTGCAGGAACAAATGGTGCCTGAATATTAACAGTGTTCTGATTTTCTAAAAAGATACCTATGCCTTGTAGACGGCTCGCCGAGTGGTCCCCAGTCGCTCGCCTCGTAGCTCACGATGTCCAGCTGCTTTGCTGAAGCGAGCGATCGGCTCACCCGCAGAGCTGCCCGCGTGCGCGAGCCCGGGAGTCGCGTGGGCAGCGCCACGTTCGTGTACTTGTACAGAAGCCTGATGACGTGTCGTATTTAACACCCTTATTTAAGCTTATTTAACCTTAAATTGTTAATTTTATAAGATGTGGTCTTACCTGCACTGTGAGGCAGAGAGGAGGCAGTGGGCAGCTCGGGGGACGGGCAACCCCGCACAGGACAGGCAGCGGGGAGAGTCCACAGCCAGGTGCTGCTGGTGCCGAGTCCTTCAAATCGCTTTACCATTTTTAACTGTTACATTGGAGATGAATATACATTTTGTTTTTTTAATAAATGTTCAAAAGAAGTCCACGTAAGCAACAACCTTGTCAGGTGGATGTAGACCTTTTATGATCTGTCACAATCTGTGGATTTATTTTGGGTCATTTGAGATCTCGTCGTATACTAAATACCGTTTAGCTGCCTTGTCGAGAATCCCAGGCTAATTAAAGTAAAGAGTAACTAGTATTTATTAGTACCTGCTGTGTGCCAGACTCTCCTCTGTGCTTCTTTACTCCTGCGTCTTATTCAGTCCTGACAGCATCCTCGGAAGCTAAGGCGTGGGGTCCCTGTCTTGCCGCCGGGTTACCTGGGGCTCAGCTTACGTAACTTACCCAGGGTTACCTTTTTTATTAGCATCTTATTCAAATAATGTGCTGTTCTTTCAGTGCATATAATAAAACTAGTTCAGAGTCGTCAGGAAGAGGTAACCTGGATCTGGGTCCAGCCAGGGCCAAAGACCCGGAACGGGCACCTGGTGGCGAGGGGACACCACAAGGGATGTGGCCCTCAGCCTTCCAGAGATGAGACACCTGCAGACCTGGGCAGGAGCAGGTGGTTCTGCCCTGAGGAGTCCCTGTGGGGCGTCACCTGAGCGAGGGGCACACTGAGCAGTGTCCTCCGTGTCCCCGCAGACGTGAGCCTGTGCCGTACAGCGCCTCAGGTGCTTCCGGGATCAGGACGCCAGGCACCAGGCCCGCCTTCTCATCCTCCCTCCCTCTCGCCTTCTCTGTCTCTGTGCCAGGAGCTGAAGATCCCACAGGGCTCCAGGGTCACTATCTTCACAGGGCAGGGGGTGTGGTCATTTCAGAGTCAGACAGGTGGACACCAGCAGTGCACACATGGCTGCGTTTGCCACCTGCCCAAGCACCGCGTTGCCGGAGCCCCAGGCCTTGGCCAGCTTCCTTTCTACATGGCAGCCTGGGAGCAGGTGCCAGGGCCACACCCTTGGAGGCGAGGAATCAAGACCTTGATGGGGCGCCAGGGTAGGCCCTCGGGGCAGGGAGAGGGGACCGCAGGGTCTCCAGGCCCTGAGGCTGACGTGTTCGAGGACCCCTGTGGAGCAGGTGGTGAGGACAGGCCACTAGGGAACCACGGGCATGCTGGAGTTGGACCTTCTCCTAAGTCAAAGCCCTGAAGCAGGAACATGGTGTGATGTTGATTTTAAGTGGATTATTCTGACCTCTGAAGGAGAAAGGATCCTGTAAGTCCTCAGACTTTCTCTGTACAAGGCATCTTGTCACTATTTCGGGCTTTGGGAGTCACAAGCTGTCTCTGTAGCACATTTAGATTTTGTTTATTTCCCTTTAAAGAGGCGAGACCACTCGGCTTGTTAAGCCACGCCGTGGCTCAGTGTGCCAACCCCAGGTTCAGGGCACAGAGAAGCAGCAGAAGAGCAGCCCAGGCTGGAGGCGGCAGGGAGGAGAAGGGCCGCAGAAAGCTGGGCTTGCAGGCCGAGCCGAGCTGCTGGAGGTCGGAGGCAGGAGGTCTGACCTGGGGATGAGCGCTGACCTCCGGAGGACTCGCGCCCTGGTTGTTGCGCGTTTGGCTTTGGTGAAAGCAGGGCGGATGCTGTGCTCCTGGCGGGGCCTGGGGCAGTCTCCAGCACGCTGGTCAGAGGCAGGCCAGCCAGGGAGGTCCACGTGGAGGAGGGGAGGACCTGACAGGCCCAGCCGGGGGCCCACCCTCTGCCAGCTCACGCAGACAAGGCCAGAGGCATTTTTTTGAAAAAAGCTCCCCTGTGGTAGCAAAGAAGGAGACGTCTAGGTCCATCTCCAAAGGCCACGCTGAAAACAGCCGAAACGACGTGGTCTGTCAAGCCCTCTTCTAAGGGACATCTCCAGTTAGCATCAGGGCCAGAGGAACCCCCTGCACACCCAGGGTAAGGGAGTTTCGAGCAGCATGGAGTCAAGGTGGACAGCAGTGGCCATGAGATGCCCCTCGCGACTGACTGCACTGGCTTGCTGTTAGGTACAGCCAGAGTGTCGGAATGTGCCCACTAGGAATTACTCTGGGGGAAGCAGGTGTTCTCTCTGCTCGGAGAGCCCCGTCCTTCACCGGGGCCTGCTGTGTGACAGCTGAAGCTGATCGCATGTCCGGGGTCTCCCCGGCTGTTCTCTGAGGCACGGGAGGCATGTTAAAGACGCAGCCGCCATGGAGGAGGCGGTACGGCCCTGCCTCCTTTGGAAGTTCCTGGAATTTGGCCCTCACCAGGAGATGCAGGGTCAGCTGCATGTTGCTGACCAGGAGAGTCACTCAGACTCCTGCAGCCCGGCCACAGCCTCGTGCCTGGATGCCTGAGCCCTGAGTGCAGACAGCAGAGCACTTGATGGGAAGTCACTGCGCCTGGCCCGGATGTCAGCCCAGGGGACCTGACACCACTCGGCCTGGGTGACAGCAGGTCCCGGGTTGGGGAAGCCATGGGGATGAAGGGCGACTTGTCCCTGGAAGGGGGCCACTGTCCTGCAGAGCCTGCAACTCTGCCACAGCTGTCCCCACCCTGCCGCTCCATGAGTGCACCTGCGTGGACTCCAGAAGGGACAGAGGCCCACCACAGGCAGGCCTGTAACCCCCAGCTGGGCATGGGCTGAAAGAGCTGCGGACGAAGACCTCACAGTCCTTGGCTCACAGGAAACTAGCCCAGTTCCTCCGAGTGTCTGGATTTTGTGCTTAGAAATCTAAGCCCACCACCACAAGCAGGTGCACGTGCCACCGGCTGCCAGGAAAGGTAGGTGTGGTCCAACGGGTTCCGTTCCACACCTGGGCAGAGGTGGGGTTGAGCTGTTCATTGATTGAGACCCACAGGCAAACCAGGCAGTGTGGCCAGTGAGCTCCAAACTAACCCAAGGGTGCGCCGCTGAGCTGCACCAGCAGGGACGGGGCAGGGACGGAGACACGGAGCTCCCCTGTGTTTTATCAAAGGCTTAAATGGGTATTGCATTTAAAATGCCACATCCTTGTATTGACCCACAAGATCCAGGGACTTTTAAGTTGCTTTTAAAGAATTGGAACCCTGTGAGTCGTCCAGTTCATCTTGGGTCTCCCAGCCCCTCTTTCTACCAGGCTTCATCCCCGGTCAGTCTGCAGGATCTGCTGTCCGTGCCGAATACCAGGGAGCTGAGAGTGCTCAGTAGCCCATTTTTTTAAAAAGCAGATGGACATGAATACCCTTTGGCTGCTGAACTGTCACTGAATTATTAAAAGACAAAATTGCTTCAGTGTCCTGGCCTTCAACCCCACTGGTCAGCTGGAGGCATTGGTGGTGGGAATTTTGGTGTCAGCTGCTCTCCCAGGCCTCTTGTGAGCCTGCAGAACCCACAGGAGGCTGTGCAGGACTCAGCGGAGGCACGTTGGGGAGAGGAAAACCCAGCCAGCACTGGTTGTTGGTCCATGTCTGCAGGAGAGCATCAAATAAGGCAGCCTGGGCATCTGGACCCTTGCCCCTTGTCTCCTGCCCATCGTCAATGGGGAACAAGCGGATCTGGCCGAGGCTCCACCAGGTTGGAATAACCAACAGCAGCGGCGTGCTCCCTGGAGGCTGGTGAACGCTCGTGGAGCCCTCTGGGCTGGGGCTTGCCAGGCTGCGGCGCCATCCACAATGGCTCCATCCAGCCCTCTTCTGTGGACACGTCCCAGGCACGAGCATCCTGTGTCCCTGTGAATGAGGGACACAAGAACCCAGTGGGACTGTGCCACCTGCTGTGTTCTGCCGCTGTCGCGAGGAGGGCCGCATGGGGGAGCCCTGACCACGCCACCGTGCGGCTGGTGAGGGCCACACCGCCGACCCCGACTGCTGTGGTTGAAGTGAGTCTGACCGAGTTTCCCTCCCTGGGTAACAGGTTCTGTCCTTCACAAGCAGAGCCCCTGGGTGGTCTGCCCTGCCCAGGACAGACTGGCTTGCTGTCCTGATTGCTCACGTCGCGGTGTTTAAGGATCACTCAGTTGTTACCCAGCAGCTCGGCCATGTCGGGACAGAGGCTCTGAGGACGACCTTTGCTGACAGAGTGGCGTCTGCAGGGCTCTGAGCTCACCCTGGGAACACACGTGCTCTGGGGCTCCCCTGGACACTGACACACACTTTCACAAAGGTGTCCACCAGCTCGTGTTGCCGGCCAGTGCTCTGCTCGGAAGTCAGACCCAGCCCATGGTCCACATGGAGCCCGAGGCCCAAGGCCGCCTTCTCTGGGACCCCAGCATGCCTTGCCTGGTCCCTGCCCACAAGTCATGGCTTGTGATGAATCTTATTCGATGACTTGGGTGGAGTAGGACACGTGTTGGCCAGGATGAGGGCCTGGGAACCCTGGAGCACTGCCCATGGGAAGGTACACGGGTGCTGCTGCGGGAACAGGACAGGATCCTTCAGACATCAAACTAGAACCCCCGTGTGGTCCAGCAGTGGCACTTCCAGGTGGGAACCCGGGAACAGAACACAGGCTCTCCCACAGGATTTCTGCCTTCACGTTCATAGCATTACAGCAGCCAAAGGATGGACAGCCATCCGCAGATGAAGGGTGAATGAGATGAGGTCCGAAAGAACGTTATTCAGCCTCAGAAGTGAAGGAGTCCTGACCTGCGCTCCAGCGTGGAGGAGTGGTTGCCCCACAATGCTGCTGACTTGGACTCCCCTGTGTCCATCACACAACTAAAAATACACATTAAACAAAGGAACATGGCCTGAGTGGCCACCTGGTGGAACCTGGGCTGGGCACGCACAGGGGCGGAACCTGGGCTGGGCGCA
>JAJEJO010005044.1:316040-343132 GCA_020662805.1 Glaucomys volans | reverse complement strand
ATAAAAGACATTCTAATTGGGGTAAGATGAAATCTTAAGGTGGTTTTGATTTGCATTTCTCTTATAACGAGTGATGTTGAACATTTTTTCATAAATCTGTTGATTGCTTGTAGATCTTCCTCTGTAAAGTGTCTGTTCATTTCCTTGGCCCATTTATTGATTGGGTTATTGGTGTTCTTGGTGTAAAGATTTTTGAGTAAAAAGTGATGTCTTTTATTTATTTTTTTGGAACCAGGGATTGAACTCAGGGGCACTCAGCCACTGAGCCACATCCCCAGCCCTATTTTGTATTTTATTTAGAGACAGGGTCTCACTGAGTTGCTTAGCGCCTTGCTAAGTTGCTGAGGCTGGCCTTGAACCCATGATCCTCCTGCCTCAGCCTCCTGAGCCGCTGGGATTACAGGCATGCACCACTATGCCCAGTTTAGTGCTCTTAGAAAAAAAACTTCGACTTGTGACATCCTACATCGCTAGATATGATTTGCACAATTAAGGAAGATAATGGAGGGCTGGGGTTTGGCTTAATGGTAGAGTGTGTGAGGCACTGGGTTCAATCCTCAGCACCATATTTAAAAAATAAAGTTATAAAAAACAGAAAGACAATGGAACTCGGTTTGGTGGCATTCACCTATAATCCCAGTGATTCAGGAGGCTGAGGCAGGAGGATCACAAGTTTGGCCAGCCCCAGCATCTTACACCTTGACTCAAAATAAAATATAAAAAAGGGCTTGGATACAGTGACGCAGCCATGGCAATGTTTATAGCAGTTCAGTTCACAAAAGCAAAACTATGGAACCAACCTAGATGCCCTTCAACAGATGAATGGATAAAGAAACATGTATATTACACAATGGAATATTAACCTTAAAGAAGATTGAAATTATGGCATTTGCAGGTGAATGGATGGAACTGGAGAATATCATGCTAAGTGAAATAAGCCAATCCCAAAAAACCAAAGGTCGAATGTTTTCTCTGATAAGTGGATTCTGAACCATAATGGGGGTGGGTGGTAGGGAAGAATAAAGGATTGTACTGAGGGGAGTGAGGGGAGGAGTGGGGCGGGTGGGGATGGGAAAGACCATAGATTGAGAGACATTATTACCCTATGCACATGTACAAAAAGAATTTTTTAAAAATATCACTGTCAAAAAAATGAAAAATATATAATAAATTTAGGGTAAAGAGAAAAAAATATATAATCAAGCAATTGTGTAGAGTACTATTTTGTTTGTTAAATCCACAATTTTACAAACTTATTTGACTGTAGATGCCTCAAACCCACAGATTATTCTTAATGCCCATGGAATATGTTTCTGGAAATACTGTTATGAATATAAATGCAAATATCCTAAACAAAATATTAATAAATAAAATTATGCACTATTTTAAAAAAGGAGGAGTGCTTGGAACATCCATGCTTATAGCAGAACAATTCACAGTAGCCAAGCTATGGAACAACCTAGTGCCCTTCAACAGACGAATGGATAAAGAAATAAGCCAATCCCCCAAAACCAAAGTCCAAATGTTTTCTGATATGGGGAAGTTAATCCAAAATAGGGGGAGAGATGAAAAGTAGAAGATCAGTGGAGTAGAAGGGAAATGAAAGGGAGGGAGAATACATGGGATAAGGAAAGAACTGTGGAATGAATCTGACCTAACTTTCCTATGTACATACATGAATATACCATAGTGAATCTCACCATCATGTGTATCTACAAGATAGGACACTAATTAAAAAAAAACAACTATAAGCAGATCAGTAGTAGAGGGGGAAAAAACCCTGGGGTAGGAAGGGAGGTAAAGAGGAAGTACTGGGGAATGAATTTAGAACAAATTATATTCCATGCTTTTATAATTATGTCAAGACGAACCCTAACATTATATATAATTAAAAACCAATTTTTGAAAAAGGGCTTGGAATGTACCTCAGGGTAAGGTGTCCCTGGGTTCAATCTCTAGTACCCACTCTGCACCCTGCAAAGAAAAAAAAAAAAAAGACTGTGTGTTTTCTGCAGTGTATGAAACCCAAGTAGTAACAAAGGGCTCAAAGATACATGCTACATTTAACCTGTCTACATTACTGGCTGTAGTATTCTTCAGCCATCTTCAACATATCTTTGAAGATTCAGATTCTCAACTGTTAGAAACATCTAATGTTACCCCTGCAAAGAAAAGGGGTAACATTTCCATGTTGACAGCTGCTTTAGCTCAGACCTTTGGAATTAGTCACCCAGCCCCGCTGACCATATCCAGTTTATCAGCAAATCCTGCTGGTTGGAAGTTAAGCTGGTACCACCCAAGGAGAGCCCTCTGGATTATTGCAATAAGTCACCGCAGGCTTTCTTGCTTTTCCTTGCCCCTCAAAATCTAGAGATGTGGTGTCTCCAAACAGCCAGAATTAAACTTTATTTTTGTGGTATCGGGGATTGAACCCAGGGGTGCTCTCCCACTGAGAAACATTCACAGACCTATTTCTTTCTTTCTTTCTCTCTCCCTCCCTCCCTCCTTCCATTCCTTTCTTCTTTCCTCTCTATAATTTGCAAGACGCTGGCCTCGAGTTTGGGATTCCCCTGCTTCAGTCTCTGGAGTAGCTGGGATTACAAGATTGCGCCACGACGCCCGGCCAAGTATGAACCTTCTAAAACATCTGCTCACATCACTTGCCTGCTCAATTTCTCTAGTACCTTTTTAGTAAGGTCTTTCGTATACCACCTTATTTAAAACTGCAACGCCCTCACCACCCTCCCCACGCTTTTCCTCTGTTTTAAGTCTATAGCACTTATCACTGCGTATCATAACATTCGACTTGTGTTTTTATGGCTTCCCATTAAAAGATGGAGGTGTTTGTTTTGTTTCCTGCTGATTTTTAGATTATGACAGTGCAAAAACAGAGGAAGCATTTAATATATATTCGTTTGCTAAATGAATTAATGAGCTTATTGTATGGAAACTTATGGTAATCAAGAAGCTCGGTAGATCACAGCTAACAATCGAGTACTTACTATATCTAAACTTTCTGCGCGTTTCATTTAATCCTTACAACCAGCTATGATGTAGTCGATTATTTCCCTTTTAGAGTAGAGGACCAGAAGGTTATTCCACACCACTGTTTTAGTACCATCGGATTTTGTTGCCCTGTGCCTGATTCTTCATAACGGGACTCGTTTAGCTGTTGATTAGCCTTTAAGGACTTGGCACTCATTTTAAGAGATCGCAGGGTGTGGCGTCCATAGCAACCGTGGCGCCACGACGCGCTAGATCAGGAACCAGAAAGCGAGATCAGGTAAAAAGCCCAGTCTTCCATACTCATACACGCCCACCAAATCCTGAACTCAGAACCCTGTATTAAAACGCCGACCTGTCCTTGGAAGTATATCCGGGACTGGGAATATAGCTCAGTTGGTAGAGTGTTTGCCTGTCAAGCACAAGGCCCTGGGTTCAATCCCCAGCACCGCCAAAAAAAAAAAAAAAGAAAGAAAGAAAGATATATATCCAAGTAAAAACGGTAACAGGGTGATAAAACAGCCACCGAAAACACTCCGCTTCCCGCACCAACAGGCATCAAATGACAAGGCAGGTAAGGTAACTGTCACAGCCTCACTCAGCTTCGGGAGGGGCTGGCTTTGCCCCGGCCCCTTTAACAACAACACCGCCCACCCGGAAGTGGGGGCGGAGCTACTAAGGCGTCTGCGCCCAGCGAACGGAAGTGGCTGTTGGAGGCTTTCAGGTAGCTTTAAATTCCTGTTGTCTTGAACGCTGGTCCCTTTCCACTGGAGTCGGGCTTTGAGCGCCTGATGGCCTTAGACGTCAAGTCTCGAGCAAAGCGCTATGAGAAACTGGACTTCCTCGGGGAGGGACAGGTGAGGCGCTGGGACTGGATTGGGAGGACCTTGAGCGGGCAGCATCGCGCCGCTTCACACCTTTGCGGGTTTTCTCGTGGAATCCGGAGGACTGGCCCGGCTGCTGGCTCTTCTTGGAGGAGGTGGTGGTGGGGAGGCCGCGCACATTCACCTGGTGCCTATTGAAGATCCTATCGACATCCTGGAAGTGAACCCTGAGGCTCGGTCCTTCGGAAGAACGGGCTGGAGCGGGACTTGGACCGCCCGACCACATTCCAAGCCGCCGCGAGTCCTCAGAACCCTGGGTTCTTCAGTTCCCCAAATGTAAAAACATGGCAAAGACGCACTTACTGTTATTCCTGTTTTTCTTTATAGTTTGCCACGGTTTATAAGGCCAGAGATAAGAACACCAACCAAATAGTCGCCATTAAGAAAGTAAGCCAACTTTTATGTTGTTTTTTCCTCAAGTGTCCTTGAAGATATCTGTATGAGTTGATTAGTGGCCGTTTTACTACTCTTGACTGCACTCTCATAATGAGAAGTTACTCATGTCATTTCCAGAGACAGTAGCATTAATTAGTGCCTTGTGTTTTAAGGAGGGAACTGTGGAATTGAACGAGTTTTTGTTCCATTAATGTAAATTAAAATGAAATGAAGAGGAAGCTGTGTTTTACTTTTGGTGCATGAACTCGGATGTTGGCTAAAGGATCAAGTATTGCCCATCTGTTCAGTCCTCAAAAACTTTCTTTCCAGGTCATTAGTTCTGCCCCACCTGCATCCACACTCTATATGCATATTTATTTTCTTTGCACAGATTTACTTGAAAGGTTTTCAGTAGCACTAACAACACTGATGTAACCAGCTGTAGTGACCCATGCCTGTAATCCCTGAGACTTGGGAGGCTGAGGCAGGGGGATGCAAGTTCCACACCAGCCTCCGCAACCCTGTCTCAAAATAAAAATAAAAAGGGCTGGGGAAGAAGCTCTGTGGTTCAATTCCCAGTACCGTAAAACAAAGAAAAACCTAATGTGCATTCTAAAATGACTTAAGTTGCTTTTAAATTTAGATTCCTTTAAAAGACTTCAGTCATAAGTAGCTAATATTCTGTATGCCAGGCACTTTGACCTGCACTTTTTCACTTGACCCTCCGAACAGCCTGTGAAATAGTTAAAAGAATTCCTATTTTGCACTCAGAAATTGAGATTGAGAAAGGTTAGTCAGGTGACCTGTGAAGGATACAAAGCGAGGGCTGGGGCTGTAGCTCAGTGGCAGTGCTTGCCTACCATGTGTTAGGCACTTGGGTTCGACCCTTAGCACCACATAAAAATAAACAAAGGCATTCTGTCCATGTACAACTACAAAAATAAAATATTTTTTTAAAAAAGAATACAAAGCTAGTAATTGCTGAAGTAAAGATTTGAATTCTGGTGTTCTAATGTGAGCCAGGTTCATTGCTCTTCCCCATGCTACTAAAATTGATAACCCTCTCAAGGAGAGGCTGTTTGTCTCATCGATCTCAGGGACTGTTAGTGGGGTAAGCGACCTCCATGTTCTTTTTTTTTGGAACCAGGGATTGAACTCAGGGACACTCGGCCACTGAGCCACATCCCCAGCCCTATTTTGTATTTTATTTAGAGACAGGGTCTCACTGAGTTGCTTAGGGCCTCACTAAGTTGCTGAGGCTGGCTTTGAACTCACGATGCTCCTGACTCAGCCTCCCAAGTCGCTTGGATTACAGGCATGCGCCACCATGCCCGGCTGACCTCCATGTTCTTTTGTTCATGTTGCTACTTTTAATTTGTTCTTCAAAAACCCTAACTCCTTTGACATATATCATCAGATCTCCAAATTCCAGCCTCAGAGGCACTCTCTCTTATTCACTTAATATCTGGCTTTCTTTGTTTTTAACCTTAGTTATTCCTGCCATCCTTATCCTTGTTCTATTATTATTACTTCTCTGATGTCCTTGTTTTCCAGCTTATGTTTTATGATCCACCATTATAGCCACTCCCTTGTAAAACACTTAACTCTTCTGGCTCACTTGTAATCATTTCAGTTCTAATCCTACTTTATAGAACTTGATGTGGCTGATTGGTTATTATTAAGGTTTCATTCAGATGTGTTCTCCACATAGAGGCCTTCTGTGTTCAGTCCAGCTAATATAGGTATGCCTCCTTCCTTCTCTGTTGTCTTTACAGGTGTTCCTTCTCATCAAAATTTATCAAAATTGAAATTCTCTTACCTGAGTTTATTGTCTATTTAATTCCAATTACGTTATAGCTAGGACTATGGCATGCACATTGTAGGCACTCTAAAAATGTATTGAATTAGCTGGGTGTGGTGGTGAGTGTTGGTATTTCTAACACAGGAGAGGTGGAGGCAGGGGAACCACCTGAATCCAGGAATTTGAGGCTAACGTGTGCAACTTGACAAGAGTGTGTCTGAAAGTTCATATGTTTTTTGTTGCTTGTTTTTAGCATTAATTAGGACTTAAAATCCAGCCTTTTTCTCTGTGGTAGGTTTTCCCTCTTAAAGGTAGCTTAAATTATATTTAGTTTTTATTATATTTCAAATGATATATTTTTATGGTTTTAAAAGTCAGTTAATAGGCCAAGACTTTTAGCATGACTAATTCCTGTACCCTGGTTTTCTTTTTATTTTTTTAAAAATACTTTTAGTTATAGATGGACACAATCTTTATTTATTATGTAGTGCTGAGAATTGAACCCATTGCCTCATACGTGCTAAGCAAGCTCTCTACTACTGAGCCACAACCCCAGCCTTACCCGTGGTTTTCACTCCTCAGAGCAACCACTTTTCAATTTTAATTTTTCTTTTTATTTACCTCCATTTAAAAAATATGCATAGATCTTTTTTTTTGAGTGTTGTGTTTATCTTTTGTTTCCTCAGTATTAGGCATTGTTTTTACTTTCTTCCCATGATTTTGGAAGATTTGGTGCTTTGGACCTTCCTGTTCCAGTATTTGTAATTTCTACTCCTGTTCTTTTGTTACAATGTATATTTAAGTTTACAAAAGGGAAATCTTCAAATAAGCTACTCTTTTCCCTTTCACTTAATGGGTCTTGGACTTCTAAATATCTCTCATCTTCCTCATTCTTTTAAAATGATCCTACTCAGGCTAGAAATATAGCTTAGGGGTAGAACAGTGCTCAGTATGCCCTGGTGGGTTCAATCATTAAGACCACAAAAAGATCACATTTATGTGTCCCATGTTTCTCTCTCTTTTTTTTTTTTAAGTTGTAAATGGACACAATACCTTTATTTTTTTGTGGTGCTGAGTATTGAACCCAGTGCCTCACACATCCTAGGCAAGTGCTGTACCACTGAGCCACAACCCCAGTCCCTCCCATGTTTAACTTAGTCAATTCCCTATTAAGCGTTTTGGGTCATTTCTCATTTTTCAGTATTTGTATCAAATATATGTATCTTTTTTTTTGTGTGTGTGTGTGTGTGTGTTGCTGGGGATTAAATATATGTATCTTAATACAACGTATAGTGTTTGCTTGCTTTTAAGCTGTATATACATATCTACACATGTATATATTTATGTAATATATACTCTATAGTTTTTTTTTTCTGAATCATCACTATTCATCATATCAATACATATAGATCATGGTTTATTTATGCTCATTGATTAGATTGAACCCTGTGGCTCACTTTATCACTGAGCTATATCCCCAACTCTTTTTCCTTTTTTATTTTGAGACAGGATCTGGCCAAATTGCTGAACCTGACCTTAAACTAACTTTCTTTTCTTTTTATCCTTATATATGATAGTAGAATATATATATTTTTTTTAATTTACTTATTGATTCATTGAACACAAATGGAGTACAGCTATTGTTTCACTGGTTGTATACAAAGTAGAGTCACACCATCTGTGCGTTCATGCATGTACACAGGGCAATGGTATCTGTCACACATTCTGTTATTATTTTTACCCCCCCACCCCGCCCCCACCCCTCCCTTCCCTCTATGCTATCTATCCTTCCTCCATTCTTGCCACCCTTCCCCCCCACATGCATCATCATTCATTTATCAGAGAGACCATTCGGCCTTTGGATTTTTGGGATTGGCTGATCTCACTTAGCATAACAGTCTCCAACATCATCCATTTACCTACATATTTTGACATATTATACATATATAGAGTATAACTTTTCATTCTTCTAGTTGTACATGATGAGTTCTCAAACTTTCTGTCCTGCTTTACCCTTCCAAGTTGCTGGGATTAAAGTGGGATTATAAGGGTATACTCTACAACATCCAGCTATATAGAAATTTTTTATTCAAACTCTGTTGCTAATAGCCCTTCTATGTACAGTCTTTTTTTTTTTTTTTTTTTTTTTTTATAACAGGATTTGAATCCAAGGGTTTTTAACCATTGAGCCACACACATCTGCAGCCCTTTTATTTTTTTTAATTTTGAGACAGGGTCTTACTAGGTTGCTTAAAGCCTTGCTAAATTGCTGAGGCTGGCTTTGAAACTGTGATCCTCCTGCCTCAGCCTCTTGAGCCGCTGGGATTACAGGTCTGTGCCTGCCACCATGGCTGACTCTGGACAGTCTTTTTTTTTGACCAGTCTTAATGAGTCATCTTGTATGTGTATTTTAGCTTCTCTAGAGAATGTATCTATATTTGAAACCAGTTATGAATTTTTGCTTCAGAGTATTAACAACCATCGTCTTCACAGATAAGGTCAGATTGCTTTCTGACGTGTCTAAATCTTTCACCACACTCTCAACATTATTTGTATTGTCAGACATTGAGACATTTGTTATTTAGTGAGTTGAAAAATGGTGTCTTTGTTGTTTCAGTTAATGTTTCTTTGATTATTGGTGAGTTTGATCATCTTTTCTTAGAGATATTGACTCCTTGTTTTTCTTTGAGGTTGCTTATGTGGCGCGCGCGCGTATGTGTATGTGTTTCTGTTTTTGTGTGTAACTGGGGATTAAACTCAAGAGCCCTCACAAATTCCAGGCAAACTGCTCTGCTCTGTCTGTGCTACATCCTCAGCACAGTTTGCTTATATTTTTTCTTTGTGTTGATATTTTTGAAATTTTTCATATATTCGGAATATTCATCCTTAGAAATATACATTGCAAATATCTCCCCTTCTTTAACTAAGCTTTAGTTTATTTATGGTATCTTTTAAGGTACTCAAAGTTAATATGGTAAAATTTGTCATTTTTTTCCCTTTATAGGTTCCCTTTTTGTGTATTTTCCTATTTCCTCTAAGGAAATTCCTGCAAGGAATTTTCCAACAAAAATGTTTTGCGTGTGTACTGGGGATTAAACTCAGGAGCACTAGACCACTGAGCCACATCTCCAGCCCTATTTGGTATTTTATTTAGAGACAGGATCTCACTGAGTTGCTTAGCACCCTTTTGCTGAGGTTAGCTGGAAGTTGGTGATCTTCCTTCCTCAGCCTCCTGAGCAGCTGGAATTATAGGCGTGCATCACCGCACCTGACTCCTATAAATACTCATTTTAACATTTCGGTCTTTATTCCATCTGTAACTTTTCTGTATTATGTGATGTGAGGATCTAATATTTTCCCCCAGTTGTCCTAACACTATAGATTGCCTGTTCTTTTTTTTTTTTTTTTAAATATTTTTTAGTTGTCACCGGGCGTGGTGGCGCACACCTGTAATTCCAGTGGCTCGGGAGGCTGAGACAGGAGGATTGAGAGTTCAAAGCCAGTCTCAGCAAGGGCAAGGCACTGAACAACTCAGTGAGACAAATACAAAATAGGGCTGGGGATGTGACTCATTGACCAAGTGCCCCTGAGTTCAATATTTGGTTCAAAAAAAAAAAAATTTTTTTTTAGTTGTCACTGGACTTTTATTTTATTTATATGTGTTGCTGAGGATCAAATCCAGTGCCTCACACATGGTAAGCAAGTGCTCTTCCACTGAGCCCCAACCCCAGCCCCTGATTGCCTGTTTTTTTATCCCATCTTTACTGGTAATGCTGTTCCACTATGTAGTTGGATCTATTTCTAAGCATGCTATTTTGTTCCAGTGACTGATTTTTTCCCCCCATCTCTGCTGAAGTACTACAAATATCTTTCATTAGTTTTGTTTTGTAATAGCAAAATTACAAAAATCTGTAAAGTCTCACACATGTAGTTTTTTCTTTAAAATTGTCTGGGCTACTCTACAATCAAATTGGGAAGTTTGAAATAGGAAAATTTAAATAGGAATTAAGAATTAGATGCTTCTGTATCATTATTGTTAATTTGAAAATAACCTTATGGTTATGTAAGACTGTCCGTGTTTTAGAGTTGTCCGCTTAATTGTATAAGGGTAAAATGACAAAGATTTGGATTCCCTTTAAAGTATTTTAGCCAGCAAAAGAGAAAGGATGCATGAAGTAACTAAGTGTAGCAAAATATTAGTAACTGATGAATCTGGGTGATGAAGTAGAGAGCTTCATGAGATTAGGTTGTTTTTTTTTTTTTTTGGTACTGGGGATTGAACCCAGGGGCACTCCACTACTGAGCCACATCCCCAGCCCTATTTTGTATTTCATTTAGAGACAGGGTCTCACTGAGTTGCTTAAGGCCTTGCTAAATTGCTGAGGCTGGCTTTGAACTCGCGATCCTCCTGCCTCAGCCTCCCAAGTGCTGGGATTACAGGCGTGCGCCACCACGCCCAGCGAGATTAGTTTTTAAAATGTTTAATAGATCTTGTATTAAGTCTACATAATTATCCAATTTTTGTTTGTTTTTTCTTCTCTATTAGATCAAACTTGGACATAGATCAGAAGCTAAAGATGGTAAGTATTTCAAATATTCTGACAAATTAGGAAATGTTTTTACTCTCATTGAGGAAATGAGCAAATTCTTTTTTTTTTTTTTTTTTTAACCAGGGATTGAACTCAGGGACACTTGGCCACTGAGCCACATCCCCAGCCCTATTTTTGTATTTTATTTAGAGACAGGGTCTCACTGAGTTGCTTAGGGCCTCGCTAAGTTGCTGAGGCTGGCTTTGAACTCGCGATCCTCCTGACTCAGCCTCGAAAGTCGCTTGGATTACAGGCGTGCGCCACCACGCCCAGCTATGAGCAAATTCTTATTAACAGTGGTTCTGGATAGAGTTATTGTAGTGGCCCACCCACCCAAATATAGACAGACTTAGAACAGAGAGAGGACATTTGAGGATTTTCACTATTTGAGTGTTCAGAGGAACATTCAAATACTTAAGTAAATGGAAGGCAGCAAGGTGGCTTGTCTTACTGTCCTCATTACTGTTCAGGTGTTGTAAACCATTGCCTTTTCTATTTCAGAGCTTCTAATTACTTTGAAAGTTGAGGCTACCTCTTCAGGGAAATACACAAAGTTTACTATGGAATGCACATATGGAGAAAAGATTTATTTCTTAGTCATCACAAAATAGTTCCTATTAAAAGCACATGCCTACAATCCCAGCTACTCAGGAGACTAAAGCAATAGAATCACAAGTTCAAGGGCATTCTGGCAAACTCTCAAAATGAAAAGGGTTGAGAGCGTTCCTCACTAGTAGAGGTCTTACCTAGTATGTACAAGGCCCTGGGTTCAATCTCCAAGACTACAAAGGAAAAAAAGGAGGGGGCCAGCATCAGATCTTATTTTGAGTTTTATCCTTTGTGTTGAAAAAGATACTGTCTTATTACTTCTTTGCTTCTAGCACAAATAATCTGCCATGTATATGCTTCACACCTATATGTGTACCTTGTCTCATGTTCTTCAGATTTGATAAATATGATGCAGATATATTTTTTTTTTACTACTCGTCATAGTCTGTTAAACTATTTTAAGAAAATTCAATTCGTCATAAAAATTGTCAGCATTGCCCTTATTTTTCTATGTAATATTTGTTTCTATTTTCTGAGACCAACCTTTCCTAAAAAATGTATTTGTTGGATAGTTGGAGATTTGAGAATCATTGTTCATTTTTTGTTTTGCCTTTTCCGTAGGTATAAATAGAACAGCCTTAAGAGAGATAAAATTATTACAGGAGCTAAGTCATCCAAATATAATTGGTGTGAGTATGATCGAGTTGTTTAATATATGGAACCCTGCCTTTTTTTAATATGGTGGATATTGATTTTGATTGAAGGATTAGTTGTTCTACAGGAGCATTGAAAAAAGCTTTAATCTGTCTGAAATGTATTCTCTATCATAGGCAGTGTCTTTAAAATCATACTACTGATGAAATAAATCAAATGTTAAAAAAAAAGTTGACATATGCTCATTTTGCCAGAAATCATTTTGAATCCTGTAGAGCACTAGCACAATGCATTCAAAACCTTTTATTTGGCCTGTGTGCAACCTTGAGTAAGTTCTTTTTAAACTACATACTGGGCTAAGGCTGTAACTCAGTAGTAGAGTGCTTGCCTAGCATGTCTGAGGACCTGGGTTTGATTCCCAGCACTGCAAAATAATAATAATAATAATAATAATAATAATAATAATAATAATAATAATAATAAAAAAAACATTCCCTCCCTCGTCAGTTTGTTACAAAGCTAACTATTTGAATACATGTATCGGAGAATATACTCATTCACTTAATGGTAGCTACTGCTATTTAGAGGATTTTTTTTCCCTCTTTCTTTTCTTTTTTCTTTTTTGTGGAATAGGGATTGAAGGGCCTTAGCACATGCTAGGCAAGTGCTCTGCCACTAAGTCATATCCCCTAGAGGATTATTATTATTATTATTATTATTATTATTATTATTATTTAGATGGGTCTCTATTTCAAGACTGGTCTTGAACTCCTGGACTCAGGTCATCCTCCTGCCTCTGCCTTTTAAGTAGCTGGGAATATAGGCATATGCCACTGCACCTAGCATGGATTTTTTTTGATGGGATAGCCAGGATTGAACTCAGGGGCACTCAACCACCAAGCCACATCCCTGGCCCTTTTTTTTGTATTTTATTTAGAGACAGGGTCTCACTGAGTTGCTTAGTGCCTCGATTTTGCTGAGGCTGGCTTCAAATTTGCTATCCTCCTGCCTCAGCCTCCCGAACTGCTGGAATTACAGGTGTGTGCCACTTTTTTTTTAAGGCACTGTGCTTGGGAATTTTTTTGAATTGGTGACTGAGGCGTAGTTTTCATTAATTAATTTCTTATTAACTCCCAAAATCTAGGGGGAAAGCTTTTAGGTATTTAGTATTTTTTCCAAAAGTAGTTTAGGGACTCAGGGAGTAGTTCAATGGTAGAGCACTTGCCTAGCATGTGCAAGGTCCTAGGTTCAATCCCCAACACTAAAAAGAAAAACAAAAATTTAAAAAAAGTTTAATATTTTTGTGTCTCAAAATACTAATTCCTGTAGTACTATTCAAAAAAGGACAAATGTCAAATTTAATAAAAGAATTTGAGCTTTATAGGAAATTACCAACAGTAAATGCTTGTTTAAAATTTTTAAAAATTAATATAATAAAGAGAATCACATTTTAACTTCTCAAATTTTTTGCTTTGCAGCTCCTTGATGCTTTTGGACATAAATCTAATATTAGCCTTGTCTTTGACTTTATGGAAACTGATCTAGAGGTAAGATTAGATTCCTGGAGAATATTTTTCTCCAGTTTATCAAAGAACCTAAATGCTTATGGTCTACCTAAGAAGAGACTAGTATTAAAAAAAATGCTTAATTATATTGAAATCTGGATGGACTCTGAAATCTAGAGAATCTCTGTTCTTATGATTAGCTGTTTTCATAGTGCTTAAATATAGAGATTTGGATTTCATTAGTTATTTCTGTCACTACTTTCCACATAGCTTATTCCATTGTTTTTAGAGAAATGAGCATTAGACCTGTCATAATTTTGAGCTTTTCCCTCATATTTTCAGATTAAAGCCATCTTTTTGAAAGCCAAGTTGCCTTTTAAAAATATAAAATCTCATGCTTTTCTTTAATATTAGTTGAGTATCAAAAGAATGATAATTCAAAGATATAGAATAACTGGAATTTTCATGCACTACTGGTGAGAATGCAAATGGTACAATCAAGAAACTATGCAAGAAACTGGAAACAGTTTGGCAGTTTCTTATGTAATTAAGATAATTTTCTTAATTTTCTTATGTAATTATGTAATTTTCTCCAGTTTATCAAAGAACCTAAATGCTTATGGTCTACCTAAGAAGAGACTAGTATTAAAAAAAATGCTTAATTATATTGAAATCTGGATGGACTCTGAAATCTAGAGAATCTCTGTTCTTATGATTAGCTGTTTTCATAGTGCTTTTATTAAACATGTTTTATTGAACACGTCAAAGAAAAAAGGGATTTCATATAACAGTATCAAGTAGTAAAAGAAACACCCTAAACATACATACTGGTGGCAATAAAGTCTGTAGTCTATGGTGATAGGTTTTTCTGTCATCAATGTCAATTGTGATTGTTACCACTAATTAATAAGATTGTTATCTAGCAATGCCACTGCTATATATTTATCCAAGAGAAACAAAAACATTGCCAACACAGAAATTACTTGGTGCACAAATGTTTAGCTTTATTCCTAATTGTCAAAACTGTAAACATATCAAATGTCCATCTAGTGCATGTATTAACAGTCTGTTGTAGCCTATATAATGGAATACTACTCACAAATAAAAAGGAATGGTAACTGTAGGAGTAAATTGACTTTTGGCACAGCTCACAAATAAAGCTATCTGAACTGAGTTTTCCATTGATTCAGTTGTGTTTTTTTTGTTTCCTTCACATTTGGGCATACTTAATGGTGGTTTAGGCAGTCCAGCTTATATCCTTAGAGTCTAATAATCCCTGAAGTAAAAAAGTGCTTTTGTTCTTCTTTTTTCCTTTATTTCCTGCCTCTTTTTTTTTTTGAGGTACTGAGGATTGAAATCAGGGCTTTGGTGCTTGCAAGGCAAGCACTCTACCCAGATGAGCTGTATCCCTAGCCCCTACCTCTCTCTTTTTTAACCCATTTTTCCCCATTCTTAAAAATTGATGGAATTGTAGTTAATACACAATATAACAATGTAATTTGGCCAATATCACTCCCCAGAACTTTCCCCCTCCCTTCCTACCTCCCTCTTCTTGTTCCCTTTCCTCTACTGATCTCCCTTTGATTATCTTTTTTGTTTGTTTGTTTTTTGTTTTTTGTTTTTTTGGGGGGTGTTGTGGATTGAACCCAGGGCTTTGTGCTCTTAAGGCAAGCATTCCACCAGCTGAACTATTTCCCCAGCCCTCCCTTTGATTTTTCATGAGATCTGCCCCCATTTTCTTTTCCTTTAGGTTCGGGTTTTGTTCTGTTTCTAGCGTAAGTACTTGACTTGGTTGATTGGTTTAGTCTTAGGTCATGCATCCTTCCCTGAGGCAGGCAGTCTCCTGGCCAAGAGGCTGCAGTATGGTTATGACCATGACTGCGTCATGTGCCTACTTCTGAATCCCTCAGATGGTGGGGGTGGGTCAGTATTTTCTTAACCATGTGGACTGAGCTGGGAAGAGTGGTGTCCTAAAGGAATACTGAATACAGAAGAAGGATCAAGCAAAAAGACGACTATCCCTTTAAAACAAAGTTGTAGGTATGAAGCATTGCTTTCTTCTTAAGCTAGAGATGCTTTCTTTTCAAACTAGAGATGATCCACCTTAACTAGAAATTTTGACAGTGCCTTCAAATGCAGTTTGGGTAGTCTCTCCTGGAGATTCTTCTGTGTGGATGTAATCATGTTAAATCTGTACATTTTTTTATATGGTAGGTAGAGTTCATTTGAAATGAAGTGTACGTGTGTGTGTATCTGCTTTATAGGTTATAATAAAGGATAATAGTCTTGTGCTGACACCATCACACATTAAAGCATATATGTTGATGACTCTTCAAGGGTTAGAATATTTACATCAACACTGGATTCTACATAGGGTAAGGTTTTTAATATCGTTTCTTTAAATTTGTCAAATTTTATGTGGCCATTTTAGTATATAAATGTCTGAATATCTAAATTGTTGAACAAAATAAAGATACAACTGAACCATTTTATTCCAGCTTCTTCTACTTTGTGTTCCTTCAATTGCAGCAGATGGTGCTGTGTGTACTTCAAATTTCTGTATGAAATTTAGAACTGGAAGAGATCCATTACTTTATCTTTTTCATAGATGAAGAGCTAAGTTGCTAAGTTACCCCCAAATTTTTTTTTCAGGGTCAACAGCTGATAACTGACAGGGTCTTAGAATCTACTACTTTGGGCTTTTAAGTCCAATATTCTTTGTGCTATACTGTTGTTATAAGGAAAACATAGTGAGAGTCTGGATTAACTTCTGCAATGCTGAAGTACCTTTAAAAATCATATTTCTAGTTGCTCTACAATTTTAAGTTATGAAATAAAATTTATGAAATTGAATCATTTTTAGAAACATTTAGCTGTTGGAACATGGCTGATGATTTATCTGGGTAGGATGTGCTGGGCTCACTATGTGATACCCTATACAGCACAGAGACTTCAAGAGAGTCCCCACCAGCAAGAAGACTCTCACTGGATGTGGCCCCTTGACCTTAGGCTTCCTAACCTTTTAGAACTGAGTGGCAGAGACCTTGGTACAGTCGTGGAAAGATGAATAAGTAAACAAGAAAAAGCAAGCAAGAAAGAGTGGCTTTGGAAACAGACTCTCTGACATCAGATATGCTGAAACTTAAGTATTTGTAAGGAGAAAAGGAAGAAGAATAACGAAGTCATCTTTCAGTATCCATGGGAGACTGTTATCACAATCCCCACAGACACCAAAATTTAGGGATGCTCAAGTCCCTTATGTAAAATGGGGTAGTATTTGCATATAACCTATGCAATCCTTGTGTATACTTTATTTATTTATTTATTTTTTGGGAACCAGGGATTGAACTCAGGGACACTCGGCCACTGAGCCACATCCCCAGCCCTATTTTGTATTTTATTTAGAGACAGGGTCTCACTGAGTTGCTTAGGGCCTCGCAAAGTTGCTGAGGCTGGCTTTGAACTCGCGATCCTCCTGACTCAGCCTCCCAAGTTGCTTGGATTACAGATGTGCGCCACCGCGCCCGGCCTTGTGTATACTTTAAATCATCTCTAGATTACTTATAATACCTAATATAAAGTAAATGCTATGTAAATAGTATACACAGCCATCATAGTAAACTACATAGTAAATATTTGTTGGTTGGCTGAATCATGGATACAGAACTTGTAGAAGATAATGATTTTTACTTTGCCCTCAAATTTAGAAAACAATCTGTTAAATGCAAGTCTATATGTATTTAAATCACTTTAACTAAAAACATCTTTGTAGATATCAAATTCTTTTCAAATAAGGGGGAAAAATTTTTCAAAAACATTGTAAAGTCCAAATTCTGAAAAGAAAAAAAAGTATGTAGCTTTGTGTCTCAATGTGATCAATATCATGTATATGCTTCTCTATCTACTCTTAAAGTTACAGAGTAGTAAGGTAAATGCATCCCCTTGTTTTCATCTGTTTCTCTTTTAAAGGAATCATTATTTGTGTTATATATTCTGTATTTTTCTCCTGTAATCCTTAAAGTTCTCTATAAGTAATTGTTGTTGTTTTTTTGGGTTTTTTTGGTGGTGCTAGGGATTGAACCCAGGGCCTTGTGCCTCTCAGGCATGCACTCTATCAACTGAGCTATATCCCCAGCCCAGTAATTGTTATTTCTAATAAATGATTGTCCTCATTTTGTAAAAAGAAAAACTAAAGCATAATGAGTTTATTTCTCAAAAAATTTCAATGAGGGACCAGGAAATATACGACCAGGATAGTTGTAAAGAAACTGTTTCCTCTGGCTTAATTCACTTGAAAATAAAATTTCCTGGGTCTTTTGTCTCAAAAAAGAAAAAATCATCTAGATAAGTACATAAGAATATATAATTTTAAACTAGTAATTCCTGTCTTAAATTTGGATTATTTTTTAGGTTAATACTGGTAGCCTTTTGCATAGATTTTGAAGAATATGTTCTTCATTTTTCTATACGTATAATGTTTTTATTTTCTGAAGTTCACATCTATTATTGTTATTAAGTTCATAGTTGCAATGACTTATTGGGTGCTTATTATGAGCCAGTCATTCCACTAGACCCTTTAACAGAAAATATTAAATTTAATCTTCACAGTCTATGAATTAGCTAAATTGGTGCTTAGTAAAATTAAGTACCTTACCCAAGATCTCACTAAGTAATATTATAAACCTTATTTTGCTTTGGGATTTTTACATTTGTGGAAAAAATATTGACTGTTCTTTAAATATATTGACTGTTGCTTAAAATTTGAGTATTACCCTGTTTTCTGTGTTTAAAGATAAGTCAGCTAAATATATTACTGTGGTATTCTCCCCAATCCTGCTTATTTGTTTGTTTAAAATCTTGGTGATACAGGATCTGAAACCAAACAATTTGTTGCTAGATGAAAATGGAGTTCTAAAACTGGCAGATTTTGGCCTGGCCAAATCGTTTGGGAGCCCTAATAGAGCTTATACACATCAGGTTGTAACCAGGTAAGAATCCCTTAAATAACTGAAAGTTTATTGGTTATTGTTCACGAATGAGCATCAGTTGACTTCTCTGACATTTCTTGGCAGAGTTCAGGAATCATTGATGATGTCTTCTTAAAAATGCATCCCTTTCTTATTATATATGTTTTACTGCAGTGAATAAAACATACAACTCTGTTTTCAAATGAAATTGAATTAACTCAATTCTTAGATATTTACCTAATAACTTGTTTTTGTGGTGTTGGGAATTGAACCCAAAGTCTTGCACATCCTAGGGAAGCATTCTGCCACAGAACTTCATCCCCAGACCCTTTAGTAAATTTTGAGAATGATTTATGCTGCTTTTACTTTTTTCTTTTTTCTTTTTTCTTTTTTTTTGTGCTTTTACATTTTAGATAATTTGAAACTTGAATGGCCTTTTTCTACCTAATCACCTGATTTGGTGATCCCATATTCATTAGATCCTGCTCAGTTGCCAAGATTGGCCTTAAACTTGTAATCTTCCTGCCTCAGCCTCCTGAGTAACTGGGATTAAAGGCATATGCCACCTGGCTTGCAGGAGCAGTATTCTTGAAAATTGGCAAGTGTCTGTGGTATATTGTAGTCATGATGAAGGATTGATTTGTGGTGACATTTGCCTTTAATCCCAGCAGTTTAGGAGGCTGAGACAGGAGAATTGCAAGTTCAAGGCCAGCCTTAGCAACTTAGTGAAATCCTGTCTCAAGATAAAAGAGCTGGGAATGTAGGTAAATGGTAAATTACCCCTGAGTTAAATCCACAGTACATCCCCCAAAAAACCCCAAACAAACAATAAAACAAAACCAAAAACAGGCAAGGATAGTTTGTCTCTAAGAAATGTCTTTAGTAATCCCATTCTCAAATGACCTTATTTCTTTTTGTACTTCAGATGGTATCGGGCCCCTGAGTTACTGTTTGGAGCTAGAATGTATGGTGTAGGTGTGGACATGTGGGCTGTTGGCTGTATTTTAGCAGAGTTGCTTCTAAGGGTAAGTCTTAAATTGGTGTACATACTTTAGTATTGTCTGTGTAGGAATCATCTTCACATCATTATGCCTGCAACAAAAAGCCTAGAAACCAACCAAATGTTTTTTTAAAAATCCTCAACTGGAAGCAGCAGGGCACACATATAACCCCAGCTACTCAGAAAGGAGCTCGAGACTAGTCTGGGCAACTTAGCAAGAAAGACCCTGTCTTTTTTTTTAATTTATTTTTATTTATTTATTTTTTGTTTTATTTTTATTTTTTTTGGTACTGGGGATTGAACTTAGGGACACTCCACCACTAAGCCACATTCCCAGCCCTATTTTGTATTTTATTTAGAGACAGGGTCTCACTGAGTTGCTTAGGGCCTCCCTAAGTTGCTGAGGCTGGCTTTGAATTTGCAATCCTCCTGCCTCAACCTCCCAAGTGCTGGGATTATAGGCGTGCGCCACTGCACCCGGCTATTTATTTTTATTTTTTTAAAGCCTCTTCCAAATACAACCTTTTTATTAATGCTGATATGAAATGAGAAGACCTCCATTTAGAATAAGGGTCTTATAGTTCTGTTTCAGAACATAGAAATTAACTTGTAATAAGGCAGTATTTCTGTACTGACTAAATGTGTTAGGATAAACTTTTGTCCTGGAAGGTTTTTTCTTTGAGGCTATTTATTTATTTATTTATTTTTGGTACTGGGGATTGAACCCAGGGGCACTTGACCACTGAGCCACATCCCCAGCCCTATTTTGTATTTTATTTAGAGACAGGGTCTCACTGAGTTCTTAGGGCCTCGCTAAGTTGCTGAGGCTGGCTTTGAACTTGCGATCCTCCTGCCTCAGCCTCCCAAGTGCTGGGATTACAGGCATGCTCCACCGCACCTGGCTGAGGCAATTTAAAGTATACTTTAGGAGATATATCAACCATTGCAGCTGCTACTCCAGAGGACTTTTTTTTTTTTTTTTAGTTTTTTCCCCCCACAATTTTAGTCCATATTTTATTAGTGCATTATAGTTGCATATTCATACTTGTTAATGTATTATTATATATTCATGCTTGTACACACTTTAACAGCATAATTTGGCCAATATCATTCCCAGACACTTTCTCCCTCCTTCCCCTCGTCTTACCTTCAGGTCCATATTCTCTATTCTACTAATGTCCTTTTGATTTTCATGAGATACCCAACCCTCACCTTTCTTTTCTTTTTTCCTCTCTAGCTTCCACATAACAGTGAAATCATGTGATTCTTGACCTTCTGAGTTTGGCTTACTTCCTTTTAACATAATAGTCTCAAATTCCATCCATTTTCCTGAAAATGACATAATTTTATTTTTATTTATGATTGAATAAAACTTCATTACGTATATATACCACATTTTTATTGTCCATTTTTCTGTTGATGAACATCTAGGCTGACTCAAGGACTTTAAACCTTGTGTGAGGCCATTATTTTCATTCTTTCACTATAGTTTAGCTCCCAAGGAAAACTAGCTCTTCTGAAAGATGAAAGCAAATGAGTATTCAGGGATCCTGAAACTGGGTATTTTTATCCTCATTCTAGCCCCTGCTCGCTTACTCTTCAAGTGTTTCAAGAAATGTGAAGCCATAACTAGATTGCTTTTTTATTTCCTTAAACACAAAAAATAGCTTCTGTGCACCAAAGAGAAAAACTGCACTAAACTAAAAAGATGTTTAAGAATGTAGGGCTTGGGTTACTGCTCAGTTGTAGAGCACATGTCTAGAGTGCTCCAGGCTCTGGGTTTGATACCCAGTCCCAGAAGTGGGGTGGGAATACCCACCAGTCCCTTCACAGGGGTCCTAGTGTGAAAACCTTATTACCTCACAAAGGCCTCACCTCCAAATAACAATCATCATATGATTTTGGGGATGAAGTTTCAATATGAGTTTCTGAGGGACATTTAAACCATAGCATTGCTCCTACCAAGCATCTTGAGTGTGTATCATACCACAAAGCACTAACCCAGGAAAAGATCAAAACTCAAAGCAGTTTTCTACTGAGTGCTTAATGCTTTCAAACCACTGTAAAGGAAAAAATAAGTCACACCATCATAAGTCAAGGACTGTATTTACACAGAGAGGAATAACATCTTACATAACTAAAGATTAGGGTAAAGAATAGCATCAGCCTTCTCAACAGAGCATTAGAATCTGGAAAACTAACCATGTTTTGAGGGAAAATGATTTTCAACCTAGAATTTTATTCCCATTCATATTTTCAGTTAACTGTGAGAATAAATAAAATTTATTATTAAAAATTTATATTTCTTTCCATTTGTAGAAAGTTACTGGAAGATGTGGTCTACTATAAATGAGAATAAACCAATAGAAGGGCATGGGATCCAGGGAGCATGAGAATCAACATAAAAAAACACTAATAAATTCTCTGTTGAATAATGCAGTTCTGAGAAAAGAGGCATGAGAGAACACAGGCCTAGAGAGCACTAGTCCAGATTGGAATAGATGAGATGAGAGCTTAGCAGAGTTGTTCTCTCAAAAGAAGGAAATTTAAAAAAAACAAAACTGGGGGATTACAATAAGTTTAATCATGTAGATTCAATCTTGTGTATGACATTGAATAACTGGAATAGCAGCCTTAGTACCAAGAAAGATGCCAAAGAGAGGACCGCAGGAGTTTCAGAAGGAGGGCTTGGAAACCATTGCCTCTTGGATAACCAAATTGTATCAGGAGAAACAATCTTAGTATTGATTTTTTTTTTTTTTTTTTTTTTTGGTACTGGGGATTGAACCCAGGGGCACTCCACCACTGAGCCACATCCCCAGCCCTATTTTGTATTTTATTTAGAGACAGGATCTCACTGAGTTGCTTAGGGCCTCGCTAAGTTGCTGAGGCTGGCTTTGAACACGCGATCCTCCTGCCTCAGCCTCCCAAGTGCTGGGATTAATAGGCGTGCGCCACCACACCCGGCAGTATTGATCTTAATATTGATTTGACACTAAACAAAAATTAGTCACAAAAGGGAGAGGAGTGATGGTCAAAGCACCAATTTTTATTTTAAGTCTCCTGTACTAGTTAGGTTTTAACAAGGTTTATGTATTAATTTAATGCAAATACAATATTAAAGACACAAAGCTTGCCAGGTGTGATGGTGCACACCTATAATTTCAGTGACTTGGGAGGTTGAGGCAGGAGGATTGCAAGTTCAGAGTCAACCTCAGCAACTTAGTGAAACCCTGTCTCAAAATAAAAAAGGCTGGAGATGTGGCTCAGTGGTTAAATACCCCTGGGTTCCATCCCCAGTACCAAAAAAAGCCCTAAAACTATTAAAGCTGGTTGATGGGTATATCCAGACTTATTTTACTACTCTTCTGCTTTTGCATATTTGAAAATATTCATACTGAACAATCTTTTGTCCTAAAAGGAAGAGCTGTCACAGAATAGAACTTAAGCTTTGTGATTTTTGTTTTATTTTGTGGCAAAAAATGTAGTATGAGAGTATATTGGTAAGATAAAATCAGCCATATGTTAAGAACTATTAGAGGGCAGGCACAGTGGTATAAGGTGGTATAGCGGAGCTTCCTGCCTTAGATATCATATCATTTTTTTTCTATATATTACTGCATTGTTTTTCCTCTAGAAGGATTCTTTATCGTAACCATAATGCCATTGAAATCTGAAGAAAGCAAACAATAATTCCTTAATAAAATAATTCCTTGATCAAATACCCAGTCTGGTATTGGAGATTTCCCCAATTTTCTCATAAATGTCTTGTTGAAATTGAGATTGAAAATCCACACATTTGGGAGCTCATTTTGGTTTTGAGTTTTTCTGGGGAGGGTTTGCAGTTCTGGGAATTGAACTCAGGATCTCATGTATGCTAGGCAGTGCTATACCACCCCCAGTCCTAGGTAGCTTTCTGGGATATAAAAAGAAAATATAAGTGTATTAAATAGTACTTTTAATGTTATTTGATATCCTTATTATCAGTTTGTGTAAATACAGTACACATGATGGTAGTTTTGCATAATTTATAAAAGGGGCAGGACAGTGCAAAGCAAGCAAAGTACTAGGTTGGAGCTAGTTGGTAAGTTTTCACTACTTGGCTGGTTGGTTTGAAAAGCAGAGTGCATTATAGCTTTGGTGGGTAATCTTCAGTTTACAGGAAATGAATGTGGAACATTTTTTTCTTTATTGATTTAGTTTGAAGTTATGAGTTTAATGACTTTCTCTTATTTCTTTCTTCCATTTTCTGGCCTATAACTTAAGTTAGGGAATCTCAGAATTCTCATAAGAAATAAAGCAGATTCTCACAATTGTAAAAGCAGACACCACTAGCACCCTAGGGCTGAAATCTAGATGGTGTTGAAGGGAGCAGAGAAGTTGCTGAGGATCTGTACTGGTAAAACTTACTAGAAATCTGCTTTCTGGAATATGCTGGAAATATGTGCTCTAGGGTGCTGACAAAAGCTGTTCAGGAAAAAAAATGTCTCTCTGGAAGCACTCTGCTAGGTGACTGCCGGCCTCCTGTACCACTATAGCTGTGCACTGGAGAAATTGTTCATGCCTCATGCTGCAAAGGCCTAATGCTAAAGAACCTGAGGATACCGCACTGGTGAGCTGAGCACACAAACTGAAATGAGGAAACATAACTTGTTCTTTTGCTTAGGGTGTCTCCAGCATTCACTACTGACAAAACTTCAGGGCCCATTAGTTAAAGGAAAATATTTTAAGGTTCCAGATCTGTTTACATAAAGAAAGCAAAGGGTAAATATGGAACTGAAACACAATAAAGTGATAATTGGCACCTGGGATGTTTTTGTGGGCTTTTTTCCAGCCTTGGTACTGAGGGTTGAGCCTTGGGGCACTTTACCACTGAGTCAGCCCTTTTTATTTTTAATATTGAGACATAGTCTCACTAAGTTGCTTGGATCTTCATTAAATTGCTGAAACTGGCCTTGAAATTGTAATCCTCCTGCCTCATCCTCCCCAATCACTGGGATTACAGGTATGCGCCAGTGGGCCTGACTGATTTTTGTGTTTGTTTTTGCTGGTAGAAGTACACAATAACAGAAATGTTATAGACCTGGCTCTTAATTTTATGTCTTCTCAGTCTCTAAACTTTTTCAAAGGACTGAAAAGTTCTGGAGGCCATTGTTATTCAAAGAGTAGAGAATTAAATTCCTTTTTTCTTTTCCATATATTTCCATAGATGTTTGAGAAAAAATGAATTAGAAAATCAAGTCTATGCATAGCAGAGATTTTGATTATTTATCAACTCACTAGTTTGTTTATTTGTTTTGGTACCAGGGAGTACCAGAGGGACTTAACCACTGAGCCCACATCCCCAGCCCTTTCTATTTTTTATTTTGAGACATGGTCTCACTAAGTTGCTTAGGGCCTCATTAATTTGCTGAGACTGGCTTTGAACATGTGATTCTTCTGCCTCAGCCTCCCAAGTGCTGGGATTACAGGTGTACACCACGGGGTCCAGCTAGCTCCCTCGTTTTCAACTTGTCATTGTTTGTCTTTTAAAGTTTGCCACTATACCTCTTCAGAGAAAGAATTTGTTCAATAGTTTAAGATTGGAGTATTCTCTTCCCTCCCAGCTTTGTGTCTGCCCTAGAATAGTTTTCTTCTTCAGTCTTAGATATTGCTCTGGCTAACTCCTATTCATCTATTCATTATTCACCTGTCACTGCCACTTTCATAGAAATCTTTCCCTGACCCATCTTGAATGGGCTAGGTGCTATTCCTCTGTGGTCTAGGATCCTGTATTCTCACTTAACAACACATTGTAAATAAATGCCTATTTACTTACATCAGCAGTGTTCACCACCTCCACTGCAGGGGAGGGCAGGGACAATTTTACTCCTTTGCTGTAGTGTTTAGGTTATAGCACAGAACTGATTGCCTGGTAAAAATGTATTAAAAATTTACAGAGTGAATAAAATGGATAGTGAAGGTACTGTTTACTTCAGTGAATATAGGCAGGATCTAATGCCACATACATTATATCTCAGACTAAATTTAATATTACATAGATTTTTAGCATTTTCTTATTAAATTTACAGTATTGTTTGTATTAAAAACTGTCACAAACCACCTTGAAATGTTTCTCTCTTGCTCTTTCTCAGGTTCCTTTTTTGCCAGGAGATTCAGACCTCGATCAACTGACAAGAATATTTGAAACTTTAGGCACACCAACTGAGGAACAGTGGCCTGTAAGCCCTTATGAATTGTTTTTAATATAGTTAGGATATAAATTTATTAGTTGTTATATGCTTTATATATGTTGTCATGTGATTATTGAGGAAATGTATTAAATGTTTACATTAGTATGTTACTTAAATGTTACTTAGTTTACAAAATTTAAAATGATTAAAAAGTTTATAAAGGAATAAGTTGAAATTATGGCATACCCTTCAACTTTTGATATACATAGAGCCCTTTTCTCCAGAAATTCCCTCCCAGGTTAATCATTGTTTGGTGTAAAGCTATGCTGTGAGTTTGTACAGTCACAAACACAAACATATATAATAGGGTTGCATTTTATCTCGTTCTTTAGCAACATTTGGGGACTGGGGATATAACTCAGTAGTAGAGTGCATGCTCAACATGAATAAGATGCTGGGTTCAAACTCCTGCTCCAAAAAACGGAAAAAAAGGGATCACACTTCCAATTTTTGTTTTGCAACTAACTTGGCTCTTGTTGTTCAAATAAAATAAAATATCTATTATTGATCTTTTCCTTTTTAATAGCTGTATATCTTCTCCCTATGACTATTTCATGTTACTTAACTAATGTCTTCATGGATTTAGTTATATTTATATGAAGTTACTAATATAATTTAGATGTTTCAATATTCTGATTATTTTATTTCATTACATTATCTTCAAAAAAAAAAGGTGTAAAGTTGGGTATAGTGATATACATCTGTAGTCCCAGCTACTCAGGAAGCTGAGGCAGGAGAATCATGTGCCAAAGAGTTCAAGGTCAGCCTGGGTAATATGGCAAGACTCTGGGGTCTCAAGAGACAAAATCTGTCATAAAATTTATACCAATTTGAGTTGCTAAATTTTATATTGTTCAATAGTACATTTTCACTTTTTAATTTTTTTTCATTGTAGATGGACATAATACCTTTATTTTATTTTTTATTTACTCATTTTTATGTGGTGCTGAGGATTGAACCCAGTGCCTCATGCATGCCCAGGCAAGCACTCTACCACTGAGCTGCAACCCCAGCCCTTCACTTTCTTTTTTTTTTTTTGGTGGTGCTGGGGCACTTATTTTTTAAATTAAAAAAATTATGTAACTTTGATTTTTCTTCCCATTCTTGCTGCATGTCCTGAGGGATAAATAAATGTTAGAAATGAAAAATGTTTAATCAGATTCCTTATGTTATAGTTAAAACTATAATGAAAATTATCTGAAGCTGTTATCTGAAGAGTTTCTTTAGTACTATTATTTCCTTAGTTTCCTAATCGGAAAGTTTGATATATGTTCTAATTGTAAAACATTCCCTAAAGGTCATCATTTATTGAAATCTTACTATATGTCATTCATGGTGGGCTTTTCATAAATTATATTTAATCTACTTAACAGCAGTACAAATCAGATAGTTGAGGCTTAGTGAGATAAGCAATTTATCCACCTGGCATGGTGCTGTGTGCCTGTAATCCCAGGGGCTCTGGAGCCTGAGGCAGGAGGATTACAAATTCAAAGCCAGCCTGAGAAACGTAGCAGACTGTCTCAAAATAAAAA
>JAJEJO010005044.1:281187-313935 GCA_020662805.1 Glaucomys volans | reverse complement strand
CCTATTTTGTATTTTATTTAGAGACAAAGTCTCACTGAGTTGCTTATGGCCTCACTAAGTTGCTGAGGCTGGCTTTGAGCTGGAGATCCTCCTGCCTCAGCCTTCCAAATGCTGGGATTACAGGTGTGCACCACCGTGCCCGGCAACATATCAATTCTTATGATTGGGTTTTAAATAATTTATCTGCAGAGGAAAAACACCCATGGCTTTTATAATTGTTAAGAAAGGTATATATTAGTTGAATTCTTATGTATTAATTTAAACTTTGTGGCAAGCCTTGTACTGAAAATGGTTTATTTAGTGCCCCCTTCCCACATCATCAACCCCAATAAATTGCAGTTCAGATAGTTAATCAGGTCATTGTCAGAAAGTGGTAATGGGGAGGAAGGGTATAGAAACTGAAAGATGTTTTAAATTTAATCTAAACAACTGATAGTTGTTTAAAAGAAATAAGAACAAACAATTTGGAAGACCAATATCTGCTCTTAAAAGAAGGGAGCGGAAAAATGGAACAATAACAATAAAAAATGAATGAAGAAAGTTATAAGATCTGTAGATTTTTTTTTTCAATATTTTGTTTTAGTTGTAGGTGGACACAATACCTTTATTTTTATGTGGTGCTGAGGATCGAATCCAGGTGAGCATTCTACCACTGAGCCACAACCCCAGTTCAAGATCTGTAGATTTAGTAAAAAGTATTTTCTTGCTGAGCACAGTGGCACACACCTGTAATCCCAGCATCTTGGGAAACTGAGGCAGGAGGATCACAAGTTCAAAACCAACCTCAACAAAAGTGAGGTGCAAAGCAACTCTGTGAGATCCTGTCTAAATAAAATACAAAATAGGGCTGGGGATGTGGCTCAGTGGTCAAGTGCCCTGAGTTCATTCCCTGGTACCCAAAAAACAAACATTTTCTTTGTTTTTATTAACATACACATTAAGGACTGGGGATATAGCTCAGTGGTAGAGCTCTTATCTAGCATGTGACTGTGGTTTCGATATCCAGTACTGGAGGGTTGCGGGGGACCAAATTACAAGCACACCCAAAAGGATAGAGTCACAAGTTACAAACTCTTAATTGGGGCACAGCAGTGCAAAAATGCAATATAATATAATGATTTGACCTTACAAAGGAATGAACTGAAATTAAAAAATAAAGTGTCACAGGTCTTCAAATCTCATTAAACTACCAAATCATTGTTTAATACATTTATTTTTTAAATAAACTCCTCCTGCTCCCTCCATTCTCCCTTCTCTCTCAGTTCTGGGGATCGAATCCAGAAGTGCTTGACCACTGAGCTACATTCCCAACCCTTTTATTTTTTATTTTGAGACAGGATCTTGCTAAGTTGCTTAGAACCTCACTAAATTGATGAGGCTGGCCTTGAATTTGTAATCCCCCTGCCTCAGCCTCCCAAGTCTCTGGGATTATAGGCATGTGCCACTGTACCCTGCTAATAAACCTTCTGTTTTTAACAGTAAATGGTACATTAGTACATACATGCTGGATATTTATTTTACCATTAGAATTACTCTTCTAATTTCCAAAAAGTTAACTTATTGATGCCTTTTTACAATTATATTATTTACAACAGAAGAGACTAGGTAAAATTATCTAGAGAGTTGTTTTCATTAATAGTGTAAATTTTACAGAAAAATACTAGTCACAGTAATGAATTTGGGTGGGATTTTGTTAGATTGGGTTTTTTTGGTTTTTTTTTTTTTTCCCAATATAAAAATTTTTTTTCAGTTGTTATTGACCCTTTTAATTACATTTTATTTATTTATATGTGGTGCTGAGAATTGAACCCAGTGCCTTACACATGCCAGGCAAGTGCTCTGCCACTGAGCCACAACCCTAGCTCCATAGATTAGGTTGTATTTTGATAAAATTATTTTTTTCCTGTGTTAGAATTTGAACTGCACACGCTAAACACATTCTCTACAACTAAGCTATAACCCCAGCCTAACAGAACCCTTAAAAATGGGTTTTTAGGGGTTGGGGATTTAGTTCAGTGGTAGATCACTTGCCTAGCATGCACAAGGCCCTGAATTCAGTCCTTGGTCCTGGGGGGTTCCGGGGGAGAGGGGGAATGAGGCAAAAATGGGTTTTATCTCATGGATGTCTGTATTAAAGTTAAAATTGTATACTCCTCCTTTCCTAGATCTTTGCATAGCCCCAAATTAATTTCCCTATAGAATTACTATGACTTTAAAAAATGCAAGTTTTTAAAAGCCTCTCTTAAAAATTTATATGATTTGGAATTTGAATATATGTGGATGTTGTAAAAACCTTGAAGTTGGTCTTTTAGCAACTGCATTTTAAAACTATATGGCTCATAATGTTTAGAGAACCAAAATGTACAATATCTTAAAGTAACAAAATTATCAATCTTAGGATGCTGGATGTTTACTAGTAGTGATTTGCAGGTCCAAATTATACTAGATGTTAATTGTGTTTTTTGGGGGGAGTAGGGATTATCATGTAATGTTTTTAATGCTCCCAGAATTTTTGGAGCATTAATATTTTGGGCATTTTTAGATATTCCTGCACACAGTCCAGATATTCACTTAAAACCTTACTTTGGTATCTTTGAAAAGGCATTGAAAACTAAATACTTCAGTAATCGGCCAGGACCAACCCCTGGATGTCAACTGCCAAGACCAAATTGTCCTGTGGAAACCTTAAAGGAACAGTCAAACCCAGCCATGGCAACAAAGCGGAAAAGAACTGAGAACTTGGAACAAGGTAAAAAAATTCCTAGTTTTGTAAGAAATGGAATGAATTCAGAAAACTCCAAAGAGCTCATATATAGCTAGTGACTGAAGGAAAACTAAGAAATGTAGCTGCAAGCTATTTACTTTAATTTTTCATACTGGGAATTGAACCCACGGGTGCTTTACCACTGAGCTATATCCCTGGTCCTTAGTTTTTATTTTGAGACAGGGTCCTGCTAAGTTGCTAAGGGTTTCAACTAAGTTGCTGAGGCTGGCCTCTACTTCAGATCTACCTGACAAGTAGCAGGGATTATAGGTGTGTGCCACCTGCCAGGGTTGAGCAATTTTTTTTAAAATTAATTTTAGTTGTATTAAATATACGAAATGTGCTGTTAACTGTTTTGTTTAATTGAGAATAATTCAGGCATTTTTTAGTATACCTCAGAGTTATGAGAGCTATCTGTGGGCATCTTCAGTTTCAGAGTATAACTATGCTTAATGTTTAAGTACTAGTAAGTTAAATAATGGAGTTGGAATGCAGGGACTGGTTAAAAATCATTACAAGACTAACTGTGAACACTTTTTTTTTTTATCTTGCTTTCTAGGAGGATTGCCCAAGAAGCTAATTTTTTAGTTACAGAATCCCTGGATGGTATTTTGTTACTGAAGGAAATAGTCCAAGCAAATAATGGAAAAATAGTAAATATTAAGTAAACACTGTAGAAATGAATTTGTAAATATTCTACAGATGTAAAATATGTAAAACTGTCAGTTATTTTTATTAAATGTATTTTAAAATAAAATTAATTCTTGTTTTTCTGAGTGCAGAAATGAGATTAAGCTTGCTTCTTTGAAATGTAGAATTGAAAACACATTAGGGAAACCTCAGAGTTTGTAGTAATATGAGTAACTATGGCAATCTTTAAGATCTCAAAATTATATGTGAGTGACAGTCTGTATCTCATAATGAAATTTTTTTACTTGAAATTTTAATTTCTTCTATATTAATATATGTAAATGTAGTTGTCCTGTATGCAATAGTATTTACCCTTGCTCTATTTATGGACTGTAGTATTTTTCCATTGCTATATAAAAATTACCGTAATACAGTAGTTTAAAATAACACAGATTTATATCCCACAGTTCTTCAGTCAATCTGGCATGGCTTAGCTGTTTTTTTTTTGCTTATGATATCACAAGATGAAAGCCAAGGTGTTTGTCAGGTGGGCTCTTATTTGGAGACTGTAGGGGCAGCAAAACTCCACCATATTTTAGGGTCCTAACTGGGTTCCAAAATATGGTTGACATAGATAAATAGGAGAAAAGCATACAAATCTGTTTAAAGACTTACTTGGTATGGGAGCCCTCATAAAGAAATGAAGACCCATAGAAGCAATTAGAGTTAAGCCACATATTTACCAACAAAGAATAGTAAAGAGGTAATAAGGCAGAGGGTCTCGGGCCAGGGTTGTTAATTTGATAGATATGTAGCCAGGAAGATGGGAGTTAGTTTAAAAAGTTTTGTTTGTACAGAATTCCTTTAGCTTCAACTTTTCTTATCTTTGATGCTACTGTTGCATATTTCACATAGGAATGTCTCCTCTTGCTTTTAAGAAACAGTATGAAAGTCAGAGTGATCTTGCACCTGCTGTTTTTCAGGTCTATTTAACTTAAATAGTCAGTATGCTAGAGAGGTATTTTTTTAAACTCTTTCAAGAGCTTAAAAAAATTCTCTAGGTAAGAATTTGTTACGAAGTACATGCAGTTCTTATGGTTCTAATTCTGGTGCTCCACTGGCCCAGGCTCTTGGTAGCTGCCAGCCAGTGACTTCTCTTACCTTCTTAAGGCCACTCATTCCTTATCATATGGCACTCACCATCATAGGTCAGCAAGAGCATCACATGCCCCTTGGACTTGAGCTTGTCTGATTTCCTTATCTACTACCAAAAAAGAAAACTTAAAAAAAAAAAAATTAATAGAAAACCCCTGATTGGGTTATCCATATATTAAGAAACTCACTAAGGAGTTTAATTACCCTTTCAAAGCAATACCTGGATTAGTGTTTGAATCATCAGAATAGGAATCTTGAGAGGACCATCTTTAGAATTCTGCCACATGGGGCTAGGGATATAGCTCAGTTGGTAAAGTGCTTGCCTTGCAAGCACAAGGCCCTGGGATCCATCCCCAGCACTGCAAAAAAAAAAAAAAAAAAATCTCTAATGTACATGTTTAGAATTGTAATTGTGAGATCATAAAGTATATATATTTTCAATTCTTCATATTGCTATATTTCTCCAAGTACTTGTATTAGTTTGTTACATCTACACCAGGCAGGTAGAAAACCATACCTCACAACAGTCTGGAAGGGAGAAAGAAGAGATTTTTCTTTTCACTCCTGTTCCAAATGATCACATTCGTAGACACTTAGCTGGCCTGCATATATTGGTTGCATCATCTGACCCCTTTGCAGCCATTCAGGAGCAAAGGTCCCATACCCATTATGTTTTTCATCCAAGCAGGAAAAGTCAAAACTCAGAGTCAGCAGTGGGCTGACTCCAAACCTGCACTGAGTTGATTGACAACTGCAACAAAATTGAAGCATCCCCTTGGAAGAGTGGTACGTGACACTTATAGAAAAGCACACAGCTAAGAGCCTAGGAAATAATAGGTCAAAGGAGTGTGAGGACACTCATAAAGTGTGTCTAATAGATACATTTTGTTTTGTTTATTTGCTATATCTTAGGTATTACAGTATATAAACACAAGTCCATACAGGCTATGCCGTAACTTATATAAACATTTTTGTACTGATAGACCTTTGTACTATTTAGGGTCATTTGGTTTTGTTTGTTTTTGTTTTTTGTTTTTTGCAGTGCTAGGAATTGAACACAGGGCCTTGTGCTTGCGAGGCAAGCACTCTACCAACTGAGCTATATCCCCAGCCCTGGAGTCATTTGTTTTTGTAAACAGAAGAGCAGTTAGTAGCCATTTAATATATCTGCACAGAACCAGGCATGGTGGTGCACACCTGTATTCCCAGTGACTAGAGAGGCCGAGGCAGGATGGATTACAAATTTGAGGCCAGCGTCAGCAACTTAGGGAGGCCCTGTCTCAAAATAAAAAGAGCTAGGAATGTAACTCAGCAGTAGAGTGTCCATGGTTTCCATCCCCATTACCACAAATAGAAAATATCCTCATGGGACTAAATACAAATATAAAAGAAATTCCTATGTACAGGATAAAATCCTAGTTGAATCAGTTATTATGAGCTTCGTAGATTTTTTTTTTTTCCAGTATTGGGGAATTACCCTAGTACTGCTTATTTTTCATTTGTGAAGTTCTGTGGAGGTATGTATAGATGTACTTTAGTTTTAAACAGCTATATAGATTTCATAGTACAGATGCATATTACTAGCCTAATTATTTCCCTGTGAACAAACATTTTGGGCAAACATTTAAGTATTTAAGTTTTTCCCATTTTCTTTTACTTGTGCAAACAATTCTTCAGTGAAATTCTGCCTGTAGTGGCTTTTGTGACAGTTGTGTGCTTTTCCCTCCATGCTGGGGATGGAACACAGGGCCTCACACATGCTAGGCAAGTGCTATGTCACTACGTCATGTACCCAGGCCACTTTTCTTTTGTTTGTTTTGTTTCTTGAGATGTCTCACTGAATTGCCCACACTGACCTCAACCCCCAATTGCTGGGACTGCAGGTGTTTGCCACCATACCCAACCTACTTGTATGGTTTTAAAGGATAAGACTAATAACTCAGAAGTAAGTATGACTTAAGAACAATATTTTCCATTATTAGTTCAGCAAGGTATTAGATGCTCCTGGAAAAACACAAAACAAAACAGTAATAATCAAAAAACAAAACAGTAGTAATCCAAAAACTTGGGAACTATGTAATTTTCCAGTCACTGTTTTCCTTATAAAGTAGATGATCAGTATTATTAAACAAGATTGCTTACATGACTGAGGTGGCACATACCCGTATTCCCAGCTACTTGGGAAGCTGAAGCAGGAGAATCTCAAGTTTGAGCCCAGCTTTGGCCACTTAACAAGACTTTGTCTCAAAATGCATAAAAAGGGTTGGGTATGTAGCTCAGTAAAAGTGTGTCGCTCAAAAAAAAAAAAAAAAATATATATATATATATAAAAAATAGAAAAATGGAAACATTTAAGTATCAAATATTTTTATTCTCATTTTTTACTGGTACATTACAATTGTACATAATATTGGGATTTGTTTGTATTTGTGTATGCACAAAATATAACAATATAATTTGACCAAAATCATTCCCCAGTATTTCTCTTTTTTTACCTCCCTTTCCCTCCCCCTAGTCCCTTTATTATACTGATCTCCCTTGGATTTTCATGAAACCTCCACATCTTTTCCTTTTTTTCTCCCTAGCTCCCACATGAGAGAAAACATACGACCCTTGATTTTTCTTTTCTTTTCTTTTTTTTTTTTTGAACCAGGGATTGAACTCAGGGACACTTGGCCACTGAGCCACATCCCTAGCCCTATTTTGTATTTTATTTAGAGACAAGGTCTCACTGAGTTGCTTAGGGCCTGGCTAAGTTGCTGAGGCTGGCTTTGAACTCCCGATCCTCCTGACTCAGCCTCCCAAGTGGCTTGGATTACAGGCGTGCGCCACCACGCCCAGCTGACCCTTGATTTTTCTGAGTTTGGCTTATTTTCTTACTCTTCTCAAGTTCTATCCATTTTTCTGCAAATGACATTATTTCATATTTATGGCTGAATAAAACTGCATTGTGAATATATATCACATTTTCTTTATTCGTCCATTGATGGACACCTAGGCTGGTTTCATAGTTTGGCTGTTGTGAATTGTGCTGCTATAAACATGGGTATGCATGTATCACTGTAGAAGGATTAATTCTTTAGGATATATACACAGTGGTATAGCTAGCTTATATGGTGGTTCCATTCCTAGTCTTGAGAAAGCTCCATACTGGTTTCCATAGTGGTTATATTAATTTACAATCCCCCTAACAGTGTAAAATTGTTCCTTTTTCTCCATCCTCTCCAGCATTTATTATTTGTGCTTTTTCCCACATTTTTTATTGATGCCTTATACATGTACATACTGATGGGATTTGTTGTTACAATCTTGTACATGCTCACATTATACAATATAACAAATAATTTGGCCAATATTGCTCCCTACTGAATTCCTTTTGATTTTCACAAGATCCACCCCCATCGTTCTTTCCCTTTTCCTCTCTAGCTTCTGCGCATGAAGAGAAAACATACAACCCTTTACTTTCTGGGTTTGACATACTTCACTTAACATAATGGTCTCTAGTTCTACTTATTTTTCTGCAAATGACAATTTCATTTTTCTTTATAGCTGAATAGGACTCTATTGTGTATATATACCAACTTTTATTTATTCATCCGTTGATGAACACTTCAGCTGGTTCCATAGTTTGGGTCTTGTGAAGTGTGCTGCTGTAAATGTGGGTATGCCTGTGTCACTAATATGATGACTTAATTCTTCAGGATAAATACCATGGAGTGGTACAGGTGGGTCATATGATGGTTCCATTCCTACTCTTTTGAGGAACCTCTGCACTGATTTCCATAGCAATTGTACTAATTTACAATTCCACCAACAAAAAAAAAGTGTTCCTTTTTCTCCACATCTTCTCTAGTATTTATCATCTGTATTCTTGATGACTTCCATTCTGTCTGGTGTGAGATGAAATCTTTGTGGGTTTTTTGTTTTTTTTTTTTTTTGAGAAAATGAAAAAGATGGTTTATTGCTTTGCTAGCAAAGGAGACACAAGGGACTCCTTCCTGTCCTAAAGGCTGTGATTTTCCCCATCAACAGGAACAGGGGCTTTTAAAGAGGTGATGCAAAGACTACATTCCACATGTTCTCTGTTGGAATTGTAATTCACTTGTGAATTTGGGAGATGGTCATTTCTTCATTTCTGAGATCTTCTGGTACCATCCTCAAAGTCTGGATTACTTCTCTATAGTTTGATTTGCATTTCCCTAATTGCTAATGATGTTGAACATTTTCCATGTATTTCTTTTTAGAAGGGTTTGTTTAGTTCATTTGCCCATTTATTGGGTTATTTGGTTTTTGGTGTTTAGTTTTTTGAGTATTTATATATTCTGACTACTCCTCTGTTAGAAGAGTAGCTAGGCAGGATTTTCTCCTTTAAGTTCTGTCTTCAAATTCCTGTTTTGTTTGCTGTGCAGAAACTTTTTAATTTGATGTCATCCCATTACCTCTTTTTTTTTTTTTTGGAACCGGGGATTGAACTCAGGGACACTCAGCCACTGAGCCACATCCCCAGCCCTATTTTGTATTTTATTTAGAGACAGGGTCTCACTGAGTTGCTTAGGGCCTCGCTAAGTTGCTGAGGCTGGCTTTGAACTCACGATCCTCCTGACTCAGCCTCCCAAGTCGCTTGGATTACAGGCGTGCGCCACCACACCTGGCTCCCATTAACTCTTAACATTATTTCCTGAGCTTTAGGCTTACCATTGAGAAAGTGGTTGCATATGCCATATGTTGGAATGTTGACCCTCTGTTTTCTTCTAGGAGTTGCTTAGTTTCTGTTCTAATTTCTACTTCTTTGGTTCATTTGAATTGACTTTTGTGCAGGGTGAGAGATAAGGATCTAGTCTTATTCTTCTATGTATGGATACCAGTTTTCCCAGCACCTATTGTCGAAAAGTTGTCTATTCTCCAGTGCATGTTTCTGGCACTTTTTTTGGCGGGGGAGGTACCAGGGATTGAAGTCAGGGGCACTTGACCACTAAGCCACATCCCCAGCCCTATTTTGTATTTTATGTAGACAGGGTCTCACTGAGCTGCTTAGCTCCTTGCTTTTGCTGAGCCTGGTTTTGAACTCATCATCCTCCTGTCTCACCCTCCCCAGCCACTGGAATTACAGGCATGCGCCACAGCGCCCAGCTGTTTTCGTCACTTTTGCCACGATCAGATGATTATAGATGTGTGGGTCTGTATGTCTGTGTGTCTTCTGTACTGTTGGTCTTTGTGTCTGTTTTTATGAGTACTGTGCAGTTTTTGTTACTATAGCCCTGTAATACAATTTGAAGTCAGGTATTGTGATGCCTCCAGCATTGCTTTTTTGCCTTAGAATTGCTTTGGTTATTCTGGTTCTTTTATTCTTCCAAATATATTTTAGGACTATTTTTTTCTAGTTCTGTGAAGAATGTCATTGGTATTTTGATGGCAATTGCATTGAGTCTGTATATTGCTTTTGGTAGTATAGCCATTTTAATAATATTAATTCTGCCTATCCATGAATATGGGAGGTCTTTCCTTCTGCCAAAGTGATAATCTAAATACTTATTTTGAATTTAGGAGAAATGTGTGAAGATAACCTTTTTTTTTTTTGATCCCCCATGTTTTCTCATCCTTGACTATTACGCTATTGCTTCAAAGGTAAGTTTCACAAATGTCTTCACGTGATTCTTTATTTTGTCTTTGTTCCAGTACAGTAACCAGTGATCTCAAGTAAGATTATGATGTCCATAACCTAAATCCAAAGTTCTGAGTCACTCAGACTGTACTGGAAAGTAAAGCTTGCAGCTTTTTGCTTTTTAAAAAGTATTCTCTTTTTAATTCTCAAAGTTTCCTAATAAGGTAGTACAGTCATGTATCACTTGAGATGAATACGTTCTGGGAAATGCAGTTAGGAAGTTTTTTCCTTTGCAAACATCATAGAGTGTGTTTATATAAACTAATACAGCTCTGACATCATTAGGCCAATATCAACTTATGGGATCACTGTTGTATGTGTCTATCAGTGAGTAAAATGTGGCATGTAGCACCTGACTATTAATAAAATACCCCATGACTAGAAAATTGCCCTATGTATGCCATTTTTCAGTGACCCCAATAAACTAATCTGACGTCCAGGTCATGGTTTATGGAAAATCACATGACAGCTAAAAGCTTAAACCTTAGAATTCATCTTGGCTCAGGCCCTGATTAGATGTCACCTGAAGCAGCTTCAGATCCCTCAGACTGTCTTTCTGAACCGTCACCTCTACCTCACAGTATGTCTTGAGAGGAAGAGCTATAAAGCATCTTGTATATTTGGTGACACATCTGTGTAGGGTTATTTAAAAAATGTTACCACTCTGACAAACTTTGAAAATAGCAATGACTTCTGCCAGAGTCCTATCAGCATAAACTGGTTTTTTTTTTTTTTTGAACCGGGGATTAAACGCAGGGGCACTAAGTCACTGAGACATATTCCCCAATCCTATTTTGTATTTTATTTGGAGGCAGGGTCTCACTGAGTTGCTTAGTGCCTTGCCCTTGCTAAGACAGGCTTTGAACTCACAATCCTCCTGCCTCAGCCTCCCGAGCAGCTGGGATTATAGGCGTGCGCCACCGAGCCCAGCTCCGTCATAACTCTTTAAAATTTAAATTAATTAAGGAAATGTTTTGTGTTGGGGGGGTTCCAGGGATTGAACTCAGGGGCACTTGAACGCTGAGCCACATTCCCAGCCTTATTTCATATTTTATAAGAATTGTACTAATAAGTATAACTACTTTCTACATAAGTATAAATAAGTAATTTTTGGTTTTCTCCTAAATAATTTGTTTACAAGACATTGGTAAACACTGAAAACTTCATAAAATATGTTATTTTATAAATAAAACATCAACATAGGATAGTAATAAATTTCTTACAGAAAATGTAGAAAAAGTTTGATTAAGCTACCTCCTAACATTGAAAACACAATTTTTTGCTCAAGATGTAGCAACATGTACACAATTCTCTTTCAAAGCTTCTTTTTGTGGTGCTGGAGATTGAACCCAAGGCCCATACATGGCAGGCAAGCACTCTACCACTGAGCCATATCCCCAACCTCAAAGTCTCTTGATTTAAAAATCTCAGTTCTAATTTCAACTGGTTCATCTTCAAAAAATGATACTTGATGGTAAAGAATGGGATCTCTTAAGAGTTCTTGTGTGATTTGGATCTATTTTAGGTTGTTGAATTGAACAAATGCAGCCCACAGAACTAAAAATTTGGACACTTGAATGTACAGGATGATGTAAAACAGAGAATTCTGATGTTTTAGGCCAGAGGTTTTTTAGTAGAAAATTCTCTTTCAGATTTTTGTTTTTATTCTCTTTTGAGGCAGTGTCTTTGTCTTCCAGTGCTTGTGCAAGCATGTAACTAACTTTTCTTTGATGAGCCAATGCTTCTTCTTTATCATTTAACTGCATGTACAAAAATTAAAAATATACTGGTTAGTCAATAAGTCAGAATATAGAAAATAATATTGTTATTTATACATAAATTGTTTTTTTATAGATTTGTATGTAAAATGAGTACTGAAAGTCCTTGGAGTTAAAGTATGTTTTTAAAAACCTCAGTCTCTCAACATCTTAGTTATCTGTCAAATGGGGATAACAATGATTTCAGGGTTTTGGTAATGATTAAAGGATAGGGTATGTGAGGAAGTTCCTTGAACACTTAACTGCCTGATTAAATAAGTGGTCTTGTCACGATCTTTGTATGTAAATGCAGGCAACTGAGTTGGCTGGAGTGGGGACTTTTCAGAGGTGGAGCTTTAAACCTGCACAGGGGAGGAGAAATGGAAAGAGCATGCAGGGAGTTTAAGGAGATGATCACCTGAATTTGGAGAATGATACCCCAAATGGGAAAAGGGCATAAAAGGAAAGTGTGGAGAGATGAAGTGCTAAATTAGTAAGAAGCAGAAGAGATCAGCTTATCCACAACCTCTAACAAAAAGAAAGCAAATGTACTAACCAAATCTATTAGCATCCTAAAGACTGCTTGAGGATTATTCTGGTCTTCAGTTCTCTCAGAACTGTTTTCTGAAGGCAACATACCCAACAGTTTCTGCCCTAAGGTCTTCTTACTCTTTTGTGATGAATATCCTAAAGAACATGAAAATACAGCTGAGGCAAAAATACGTCATTGGTGTAGTTCCAGTAAGGAGATAACTGTGAACCCAGGCTAATTTCTAAATCAGTCCAGATGCTATCATCTTCAGGAGACCCCTTCTTCAGACTCCTGAAGAAGACAATGTAGTGGGAGGAGTATGGACTTGAGAGCCAGGAGGACATCTGCAGGTGACAGGGCCACAACTGGAGAAACTCAGGGCCTACCCTGAGTTTTTACAGCACAGTTGCTCCTTAGCACCAGCTGTTGGCTACAGGAGAATGCAATCCATGTTATTAAGTCACCATGGTCATCAAGAGTAGCTAGAATTATAGATTTGCATGATAAATCTCCCAATTTTAAATTTCAGCCACTAATCCACATGATTTGAAAAAAAACAAAAAACAAAAAAACACAGACCCAACAAAAATGTCTGCAGACCACAGAGACCTCTAAACCATGCTAACTCTAGAGCCAGAAAGACCTGCACTCAAATCCTTGTTTAGCCACTTACTAATAGTAATTTTTAGATGAGTTTAGTGAGCTTCAATTTCTTCACTTCTAAAATGAGAATAATATGACCTACTTATGAGGATCCTGTGCCATTAAGTACCACAAACCTGGGGGAAGAGGGAGGTGGGGAGTTGTTTAATGACAGCTTCTGTTTGGGAAACTGAAAAGTTCTAGAGCTGGATGTTGGTGATGGTTACACAACTTGTGAATATACTTGATGCCACTTGTAAATGGCTAAATGGTAAACTATATTTTATCGTAATAAAATAACAACATAGTTATGAAAGCAACTAGCCCAAGTACTAACATAATAATAATATTCCACAATCTTAAGTGTGTATATCAATCTTCATTCTTAGAATGTAATTTGTTAAAGAAGGTACAGAATGTGAAACTATACAAAAGAAATTTCTAGAATGGTTTTGGAGTAATCAAGAAATGAGCTTAAAGAAAACTGAGAAAAGATGAGGGACATAGTCCTGTGCACAATCCCGGTAAACCACAGTGCCTGGGGCTCAGACTGCCCTGACCTGTTCTTTGTAGGAACTATGGCAAAGGAGAAAAGCCAGGCAAGTTGAGGCATTGGTGATCTGATGAGAGAATGAGTGTGTCTATATTTCCAATAAAAAGAAAGAAAATGCTTATAACCTATTTCAGAATTGCCTAAGCATAGCAAAAAGGAAGTTGGCACTTATTACTAAACATAAGAAAATCACCTGTAACGTTCACCTGGCCCTCTTTAGATTATTAAAATGCACTAATAAAATGAATTGAAATCTTGTCACTTAGAAACTCAGAAGGGTACTGACATTAGCATAGACTTGTAAGTTTAAAAAGATGAATATGAATATTTTGTGGTGCTGGGGACAGAACCCAGGGCCTTACACATGCTAAGCATATGCTGTACTACTCAGCTATACCCCAGCCTGTATCAATTGTTTTAAATTCTGCTTCCAGTCTCTTAGTGCTTCACAGAGACTGGGAGTTATGCCTTCCAAAATCATAGTTTCTGTGGAAAAATTCTTAAGGTTTGTCCAGAGCTATAAGAAATGTAGTTGTTCTCTGGTCCTGGCTCCTGACATAGAACTCCTAAAACTCTTGTAGACAGGGTGTTAAAACTTGTTCTAACAGTTGGTTGTTTACCACCATTCCTAACAGAATTCCTCAGACCTTTGGAATTTCCTGAGTGATGGCAGTTACCTGAATCTTTAGCAGCCCTAAATCTCTTGGAGTTTCCTAGGTGACAGGAGCTGTGCTCATGGAAGGGAGAAGGATTAAAGATTGAGTTGATCATCAATGGTCAGTGATTTCATCAATCATACATAGGTAACGGAGCCTCCATAAAACCCCCAAAGGACTGGGTTTGAGAAACTTGTGGGTAGTTGAGCATGCGGGTAAGCTTCTGGAAGGTATCATGCTCCAGGAGGGTACAGACATTCTGTGCCCGCCCCCCCCACATGCCCTGTGCATCTCTTCCTTCTGGCTGTTCATCTGTATCTTTTCAATATCCTTTTCTTAGCGTTTTTAGAGTTTTTTAGAGTTCTATGAGCCATTCTAGCAAACTAATTGAACCCACAGAGGTGGGTTATTGACTGGCATCTGAATGGGGGCAAATTTATGAGACTTGAGCCTTTAAGTGCTGAAATGAATATGAATCTGCCTTTTAAGAAAATCCCAAATTTGTCTATGGAGCAACATCCTAATGGCCCAACTTCCATGCAGAGTTGGGTCCTCTGTTGCAGGTGACACAGTAACAGGCTTTCCTAAGACTCCTTTGATCCTGCTTTTTCCTTTTCTTCTCTCTCCTTCAATCTCTTTTCCAACAGAACAAACAAGTAACTAACATTCGATTTCCAAAGGAATCTGCTTTCACGAACCCAGAACACCATAGCTGTCTACACTTTGAAAATAATGCAAGCCAGCTCCTATTAAGGACCTAGCTGAGAAGGAAGGTGTCTGAGTAAGATCACCCACACCTGTTATCCATGGTGGAACTAGAATTCTTGGTGTTTTCTACTGATGCCTACCAATAGAAATGGACCATGTCAGCTTTTATCCCCAGGCAAAATCACCCACCCTGACTTGAGCATTAAGGTAGACCTTCAGCTTTTATCAAGGAATTACTATAGAAAATAGACATATAGATACTAATTTTATATTTATTATAAATTATTGTTGTAGCCAGGTGCAGTGGTACATGCCCATAATCCCAACAACTCAGCAGCAGAAGGATTGTTAAATTCGAGGCTGGCCTCAGCAAGACCCTATCTCTAAATGAAAAAATGGAAAAAAGGAAAGGATAAAGCTCAGTGGTAAAGTACCCTCAGGATCAATCCCCAGTACCAAAAATAAATAATTGTTGAGGAATTTAACTATTATATTTGCTCAATGGACTCTGAAAACCTTAAGTTGGTGACACTTGGAATTTAATTTCAGGACAATGTAACTGCCTTTTTGGAATTGAGAGTTGTGAGATGTTCTGTTTTCTCTGTTGCCCTAACTTTTAACTGATAAACTCTCTAAAGATACAGCTTTTATGATTTGCTTTTATGTCTTTCATAGTTTTGACTGACCTATCTTCTAATTATCCCTGTAAGCCACTTCTTAACTTTTCACCAAGAGAAGAAGGGGTGAAGTAATTAATGAAGCTACAATTCACAACAGTTGACTCATATATTATTACATATATATACTTTTGAAAAAATATTTCAAGCAAAATTGATATCTATTATTGATTTTTTTTTTAAATAATGGGGCACTCCCTTTGAGCTTCATCCCCAATTCTTTTTATATTTTTGAGACAGGGACTTGCTAAGTTGCTAAGGCTGGCCTCAAATTTGTGATGCTCATGCCTGAGCCTCAGAGTACCTGGGATATCAGGGGTTCACCACCTTACCCAGCTCAATTTTTAAAGAAATCACAATTACATGTGAAGTGTCAATTATATTCACCTACAATGGATTAACTGTGCTTCATCGACTTTGATTATAACCCCAAAATAACTGAAGTTACACCTCATTATGGTCATTATGATTCATAGTTACCATCCTCTTGAAGGTGCTTCCAATTTATCTGTTTCGTTGCTTTTTTACACATTTTATCCATTTGTGTCAATCTTAGTGCCTGGTCATTTTTTCTCATTAATTGTTGTTCAAATGCAATTCTGAATGCATCTGCCATCGTGTAAGCTTCTTCTTTACTCTTCTGCATAAGTTCCAACTGGTTTTGAAAGAAAGTTCAGGAAGTGTCAGAGGCAAAACCAAAATAGTTTTTGTCTGTACTGAATGTTGAATCAAATTAACATTTGCTGTCTCCCTGCCTGATACTGATCTATTGCTGGTGTTTTATCTAGTTTACCTGCTTAAATTAAATTAGCACTACTGATTCTAGAGCCTACTATGATCTGGATTACCAGCAGTTTCCTCCTGGGTGCCTGTCAACTATCAGCTAATCCAGTTCTTGGAATTTACTACCCTAGACAAGCCCCAAGTGTGTACTACCCATTCTTCCTACCCAGGAGGAAGAATCCAACTAGAATTAGAAGGCAGGATGTCCAAGGCTGCATTTTAATTTGGCCTTGGGCCACTGCAAACCACTGAATACCTCTGGAATACCTCCCATTACTGATCACAACTCTGATGCATGTAAATGTATGCTTTTCTTAGTGAATTGTTAATGTTTAGCTGTTAGTTTGCCCCTGTTTTCTAGACTTTGAATTCCATTCCTTAAAAAAAAAAAAAGTAAAACATTTTTAAAATTAAGGGCCATGCAAAGGACTTATAATCAGATTACTACAGTGATGCAGCCACATCAATGTTCAGAGCTGCTCAATTCACAATAGCTAGATTGTGGAACCAACCTAGATGCCCTTCAATAGATGAATGGATAAAGAAACTGTGGTATATATACACAATGGAATATTACTCAGCCATAAAGAAGAATAAAATTATGGCATTTGCAGGTAAATGGATGATGTTGGAGACTGTTATGCTAAGTGAGATTAGCCAATCCCCCAAATCCAAAGGCCAAATGGTCTCTCTGATAAGTGAATGATGATGCATAATGCGGGGTGGAAGGGTGGCAAGAATGGAGGAAGGATAGATAGCATAGAGGGAAGGGAGGGGTGGGGTTGGGGTGGGGGGGTAAGAATAATAATAGAATGTGTGACAGACATCATTGCCCTGTGTACATGTATGAATGCACAGATGGTGTGACTCTACTTTGTGTACAACCAGAGAAACAATAGCTGTACTCCATTTGTGTTCAATGAATCAAAATTAAATAAATTAAAAAAAATTAAGGGCCATGTACAGGATTTATAATGAAAGTCCAATTATAATAGCAATTACCATTGCATTAAGTGGTATGCTCATGGCACTCATGGCACTGTGCTAAACATTATATTTCCACTTCCTCTTCTCACTACAACCCTCCAAATTAGTTATTACCCTCAGTTTAACACAGAAAACTGAGACATCCTTCCCACAGTCACACTGCAAATAACTACAGAGCTAAGATGCACACCTAAGTCTGGGTGGCACAAAGTCTGTACCTGGCTGCTCTTCAAGTAATCTCTACATTTATGTCCCCATTAATCAGTGTTACTGTCACTGATTCCTAGTGATTTTAAGCATAAATGCACCTTTTCCCTCTATTTTATAGTAATTTTGGGACCATGTATAATTGAGAAAAATACAAGTTTAGGAAATATTAACTATAGCCTTAGACAAATGACTACATGGCTTCAAATATTATACCAAGCCTAATTATATTTTGGAATCAAGTAAAGTATCATTTATAAGAATGTTATCATATAAAGCTAAGTATAGGTTCCACAGCCAAAGACTACTTAGATGAATTATTGCAGATAACCTCCATTTATTCTACTATTAATAGAAAAAGAACCAAAGTTTCTGCTATTATGATAATGCAATACCTCGTGTTTGAGCTGAAGAACCAGTTTATGAGTAGATGCTGCCATTTTGGCACAAGAACATGGGCTCCCTCCAGGACCATGACAAAGGCAGGCTCCGAGGATTGCAAGCTTAAAACCCAAAAGCATTACCCGTGTTACTAAATGTCATACTGTTTTAGCTGCACACAAATACAGGGCTCCCCAACACACCCATGCACACTACTATAAAACATCTGATCCAGAGAATCAAAGGGAAATAACCAAGATTCAAGATTATTACAAGACTTCCTGAATTTCTTCTCAGTTGAATTTATTTTCCTTTCTGCTATACAGGTTGAGCATCCCATATCTGAAATGCTTGGGATCAGAAATTTTTCATAATTATGGACTTCCTTGGGATTTGGAATATTTGAAAATACATAATGAAATATCTTGGAGACAGGATCCAAGTCTAAACCAAGAAATTCATTTTATTTTTCATATACACCTTAGACACATAGCCTGTGGATAATCTTATACAATATTTTTCATGCACATGCATTCTAACTGTCAGTTCCTTCTGAGGAGACTGCATACTCAGAAATGTCACATGAGGCTGGGCATGGTGGCACACATCTGTAATCCCTGCAATTTAGGAGGCTGAGGCAGGAGGATCCAAGTTCAGAGCCACCATCAGCAACTTCGACCCTGTCTCAAAAAATAAAAAGGGCTGGCAATGTGGCTCACTGATAAAGCACCCCTGGGGTCAATCCCCAGTACCAAAAAAAAAAAAAAAAAAAAAAAAAAAGACATTTAAAAAGTCACATGAGGCCCTAGTGACCTAGTGACCAATTTTCCACTTGTGGCAGCATGTTAGTGCTCAAGATGGTTCAGATTCTGGAGCATTTCAGATTTCAGATTTTTGGAAGTCTATACACTAGTTCTCCATCCTTGGTAGTAGAATATGGGGTGATGGTAAGCAGATCCAACCCAGTCTGCCTGGATGCAAATAACTGGCTGTGTGACTTTGTGTATACCCCTCAGTGCCTCTTACCTTATTTAAAAAGTGGGGATTAAATTAGTATCCACTTTATGGAGTAGATGTTAAGAATCAAATATGTCAATCTATATAAAGCAGTTAGAACAAGATCTAGCACTTCCTAGGGACTTGGTAGGTATTTGCTATTATTATCAACAATTGCTTTTTTTAAGGTTCTCTAGACTACACTTATATCTCATGAGCCCAAGACCTTTGCACCTCACTAGCCAAACTCCCACACTGGAAACCATCAGCAGGCTGTATGGTCACCTTGGGAAAGCAAATGAATTTGTCTAAGCTTTAGATTGATAATATCCACTTTGCAGCCCTCATAGACTAAAGATGAAATAAAATAATGTGTTAAAGTACTCGTACTGTAAGCCCTGACACAGGGGTGAGACACTACTCACATAGCTTCTGCTGCAGTTGTAAAAATAAGAAAAAAATGAGGTGGGACGCAGCCAGCACATCCCTAATGTCCAAGGATGTCATGACTGAAGGTCATGGTAGCAGCAGGGCACAAAGAACTGACCTCTGCAAATCCTCTTACCCTGGCTCAAATTGCTAAGTATGATGCCATCTTTGAACAGATACAAGGAAAAGGAAAATAGAAACTGTCCCTTCCTCTTGTTCAACTTCCTATATGCATACCCACCTCAAGACCTGATACCTCTGTAGAGTCACTTTTATCCTGGCACATATATTCCTGAGCCATCTTCTGCTGTTTTATATCAAGTATGGCAAGGGTCTCCAAGTACTGTTTATTCAAAACTAGGAAGAGCCATACAGGAAGATGTTAGTTATGAATTCTAACTCCAGCCTCATCTAACCCAGTTAAACCAACATCATACAATCATTTTTTCTAAGCAACACACATACAACCAATGAATTGGGCTCCATCCAGAAAACACTCTGATAGAATAGCAAGTATCATGTAAAATAACATACAATACTAGAATTTTTTTTTTTTTTTTTTGACCATGGATTGAACTCAGGGGCTCTTAACCACTGAGCCACATCCCCAGCCCTTTATATATTTTATGTTGAGACAGGGTCTCACTAAGTTGCTTAGGGCCTTGCTAAGTGGCTGAAGCTGGCTTTGAACTTGCCATCCTCCTGCCTCAGTCTCCAAAGTCACTGGGATTAGAGGCATGTGCCACCACGCCCAGCAAACAACAACAAAAAAAGTTAAAAGTTATTTTTAATGCAAAAGCATCTTAACTTTGAAACCAAAGTCTGCTCCTTGTTGGCTTTGGGAAAATTTGTAGGATTTTTAAAAAGGGAACATGCAGAGGCAAATTATTCAGAAACTGCAGATAGTGGGAGGAATAGATGATGAGATCTCATATATTGTATTCATGTTGAATATATGAGCTATCCACACTTTATCAGATTTTGCTCTATTTAAAGTTTTCATAAGAGGCTATCAAGCAGAAAACAGTAAATCTCCCCCCTCATGCCGTAGGGTAAAGTGGCAGGGAAGTAGGAGCGCTGTGAGTAAGGCAGCTTCTGTCCTGATCTAATCAAACACAGGCGACAGCTCCACGGGCTCTACTGCCTGCTCAACTCATCTCGGCTTCACCCAGAGATGTTCGCACAGCTCCGCCATACATAAGAGAAAGGCCTCTCAGTCCTGGGGGTTGATTTGGAGCTTGTTTTGTCCCCTTCAAGCCACCACTTAGTTTCTGCTAAGGGAGAATTAACATCTCTGAAAAATTTATAAAAACTTGGTACCACTTTAATAACCTTCTTCCAATTTTCACTATATAATGGATTTTTATATATGTGCATACATTGTGTGTGTGTGTGTGCCTGTGTGTGCCCCTGTGCTTGCTTGCTCATGTAGACATATAATTTCTACTTGGGTTCCTCAAGCATCATGCTTTACTACTTTGCTTTATACTAACCCTAAATAAAAATAGAGTAGGGAGAAATGGCTCAATGTGGGTATAAGCTTTTACTTTGGAGAGTTCCAATGTTTTGGAAGTAGAAGGGGTGGTTGCACAGTATTGTCAGTGCCACTGAATTTCACTTTTAAATGATAAATTTTATGTTGGGTGGATTTTGACTTGATAAATTTTTAAATTTAAAAAACCTAAATGATGCATTTCTTCTTTTGATTATCCTTAAAATATATTACTTAAAAATAGTAGCACTTTGTTTCTATTATGTGTGTTCTTACTACAGAATACTCTATGCCAAACTAATCTTTCAATATAATATTTTAAAATAATCATCAGAACACCACCCTTTACTTACCTGCATTTTCAGACTTTAGCATTTTAATTTCTTCTGTTTTAAGTTTTAGATTCTCTTTGAGAACTGCATTTTCACAGTTTAGTCTGAAAAAAAGCACCCTTCAAATAACTAAAACATTAACAATGAGAATGATTTTGATCCTATAATTAGAATATAAAAATCTAAATATAATTTTTCCTACTTTAAAGGGCTGGGGATGTTAGCTCAGTTAGAGCACTTGCCTAGTACATCTGAGGCCCTGGGTTCAAACCCCAGTATTGAAGAAAAGAGAAAAGTTTAAAAAAATAATTGAAAATTTTGAGACAGGGTCTTACTAAGTTTCTGAGGCCGGCCTTGATTCTCCTACTTCAGCCTCTCAAGTACCTAGGATTACAGGTATGTGCCACCATACACAATTATTTATACATACATATTTTTTAAATGAAAATATGGAACCGTTAAGCAGTAAGAATCTATAACATTTACAGTTAACTTAAAGAAGAAGAAAGTCTAAACTACATTTGAATTAATGCATTTTAAAGATTCTTTTATTCGGGTACCAGGGATTTAACCCAGGGGCAATTTACCACTGAGCCACATCCCCAGCCCTTTTGTTTTTAAGACAGGGTCTTGCTAAATTGCTTAGGCCTTCACTAAGTTGCTGAGGCTGGCCTTGAACTTGCAATCCTCCTGCCTCAGCCTCCCTAGTCACTGGGACCACAGGTGTGTGCCACCATGCCCTGTGGTACATTTTGAGGCCCTGGGTGTGATCCTTAGTATTGCAAAAAATAACACATACAAACCTTTCATATTTTTGTGTCCAAGATTCCTCTCTATTTTTAAATCTGTTCTGATCAAATTCTATTTTCCACTGCAAGGCATTTATTTCCTATGGAAAGAAAAAAGCACTTTTATGGAAAATTACTACAAATATATCATTTCAGGAAACTGTTAAGAGGTAAATAACTCATTTAATCATTTCACAGAAATGATTTAAAGAGAAAAAAATGATGACCCAAAAGACATTTGTAAAACACACATAGTATTCCTCTTTAGCACTAAAAGAAATTTTGCTTACTTAAAACTCCTTTAATATAAAAATTTTCAAATTGTTTGAGTTCAAAATTTGCAGGACTACAGATTTCTCAGTCTCCACCCCTGCCCCATGCAGACACCATAAGCAAAATTTACTCTTGGAAATCTCAGCCTAAATGACCCTAAAGTGTGCAACAGACACGGGAAAGTGACCATCTAGGATGATCCCTAACGAATTTTATTGTGGTCATTTATTATTAATGCCAGAAAGATGCAGACCCTGACGGGGAAGTACAAGAATAAAAAAGGAAGAAAAATAGGAACTATTAATTTGGCAGACCTCCAACTACTGTAAATGTGGAAATAAAAGAAACTTTAATTTTTTACTCATGTGATAATCTGTTTTAGATTGCTCCCAAAGGGAAGACCATTAGAGGTTAAAGCACACCTAGCAGAGAGTATGCACAAATGGCATATCCCAAAGTATGGTGAGTTTAAGGAAATTCTGTTTAAATCTTATTGGATTGAACAAGTCTATGCTAAAAATGCAAATACCTTCTCCAAGGATCTCTTTTGCTCCATAGTTTTTTGAAGCATTGCCTGGGTATGACTTGTGGCTTTGCCAAATACTGCCTATGAAAAATAAAAATAGCATAAGTCAAATTTCTTTTCTTTGAAAAAAATTTTTTTTAGTTGTAGATGGACACAATACCATTATTTTATTTATTTATTTTTATGTGGTGCTGAGGATCAAACCTAGTGCCTCACACATGCTGTGCAAACGTTCTACCACTAAGCCACAACCACAACCCCCTCCCTCCCTCCTACTCTCTCTTTTTCTCTTTCTTTCTTTCTTTTTCTTTCTTTCTTTTTCTTTTTCTTTCTTTCTTTCTTTCTTTCTTTCTTTCTTTTTTCTTTCTTTCTTTCTTTCTTTCTTTCTTTTTTCTTTCTTTCTTTCTTTCTTTCTTTCTTTCTCTTTCTTTCTTTCTTTCTTTCTTTCTTTCTTTCTTTCTTTCTTCTTTCTTTCTTTCTCTCTTTCTCTCTCTCTCTCTTTCTTTCTTTCTTTCTTTCTTTCTTTCTTTCTTTCTTTCTTTCTTTCTTTCTCTTTCTCTCTCTCTTTCTTCCTTTCTTTCTTTTTCTTTTTTCTTTCTTTCTTTCTTCTGGGGATTCAGGGCCTCACACACTCTCGGTAAGTGCTTTATTACTGAGCTACATACCCAGCCCTTTTTATTTTTTGTTTCGAGACAGGGTCTCACTAAGTTGTCCAGATTGGCCTCAGACTTTCATTATTCCTGCCTCAGCCTTTCAAGTAACTGGGTTACAGGCATGCACTGCCATACTAGGCTAAATTACAATCACTCTGATACACACAGTGAAGTTCACATTTTTAATTTAAGGTAACAGAAAATTAACTAGAGATTTTCACATAGACAACCCCTCTCCCCCTTCTGGAGTGTGAGCTCATAACTGAGCTCAGAACTGTACCACTGAGCCTCATCTGTGGCCATTTTTCTTTTTTCTTTTGAGATAGGAGCTAATAAGTTGCTTAAGGCTTCACAAAGTTGCCCAGGCTGACCTTGAACTTTCAATCCTCCTGCCTCAGTCTCCCCAGTTTCTGGGATTACAGGCATGTGCCACTGTGCCTGGATCATGTTGACAACCTTTTGTGGAGCATTTGATATCTCAAATGTTGGAAGATTTTGATTTGGCTCTTTCCCAATAAATGTGGGAATGAATGAATGAACACACACAGAAAATGTACAAAGCAGGATTATTCATCATAGTCAAAAAGAAGAAACAACCCACATGTTCATCAACTGGTCAATGTATAAACAAAATGTGGTATATCTGCATAATGTTTTTTTGTTTGTTTGTTGTATTGGGGATTGAACCCAATCAAGGAGTGGGTCACTGAGCCACATCCCCAACCCTTTTTATTTTTTTATTTTGAAACAGGGTCTCACTAAGCTGTTTAGGGTCTCACTAAATTACTGAGACTGGCCTTGAACTTTTGATCTTCCTGCCTCAGTCTCCTGAGTCTCTGGGATTAGAGGCTTGTGCCACCACACCCAGCCACACAATGGAATTTTATTTGGCAATAGAAAGGAAGAAAGTATCCATTCATGCTATAACATACATTCACTTCAAAAACATGCTAACTAGAAGAATCCAAATGCCAATGAATCCAGTTATCATATTGTATGGTTGTATTTCTATGAAAAAGACAAATCTATAAGACCTAAGTGTATTGTGATCATCTAGGGCTAGGAGTGGGAATGGGGAATGTCTACTAGTGGACACAAGGTTCCTTTTCTTGAATGTTTGAAATGTTCTAAAATTAAACTGTAGTGATGGCTATACAACTCCAAGTTAGCAAAAGTAGATTGTATTGTATACTTAAAAGAAGTGAAATTCTTAGTATGTAAATTATAAAGCTACTGAAAAAAATCTACACCTAAAAAAACTGTAACACAACTATATTAAGTACTCCTGCTCAGCTTTTTTTTAAATTTTGTTTTGTTGTTTGTTTGGTTTGGTTTTGGTGCTGGGGATCAGCCTGCTCTTGTTTTAAAAGTCAAAAACATATCACTTAATTATTGGAATATGTAAGTGATAAAAGTATAAAATTAATTTATTACCATGCTTTGAAGAATTTTCAATGCTTCCTCTTTACCTTCAAGTTGTCTTTGAGATGCCTCAAGTTCAGTTTTTAAAATTTCTACTTCCTGAGGACAGAAATAAAATTAGTCTTCCTTTCTGCAAGACATATAATCCCCAAACTGTCAGTTTGGCTAGTTCACATTTATCCATAATATACTTACAAATGAAGGCTCTAAATCCCTCAAGACTTTGTAAATGAACTATTCAGGCTAAAACTGAGAACCTAACAAGTGTCAGTTGTAACTAAAAGCCCAAATCTTTTGCTTTTTACCGACTTTGGCCACATGGCTAATGACATGAAAAAAAAATCTTTAGGTCACATAAAATAAGCACACGGTGGCTATCTATTCAGCTACAGTAGCTGTTGTGGTCTGAATTGTGTCCCTGAAAAGGATAAGTTCAAGTTCCAACCCTGGTACCATGACTATGACCTTTCTTGGAAAGGGGGGCTTAGGTTTTTTGTTTGTTTGTTTGTTTATGAAAGTCAGTAGCTTTTATTTTTTGTTTTTCTATTTTTTAAACTTTTTAAAAAATGTTATTGTATTTTTTATACCTTTATTTTATTTATTTATTTATTTTATGTGATGCTCAGGATCGAACCCAGTGCCTTGCACATGCCAGGCAAATACTCTACCACTGAGCTACAACCCCAGTTCAGTTTTTCTGTTTTTTAAAATTTTTTATTTGTTCTAATTAGTTATACATGACAGTAGAATTCTTTTCTGCATTGTGATAAATCATACATAAATGGAGTATAATTTCTCATTTTTCTGATTGTACATATTATAGGATCTCATTAGTCATGCAGTCATATATGTACATGAGATAATGTCTGTTTCACTCTACTATCCTTCCTACCCCCTATTCCCATTCCCCTCCCTTCACTCCCCTCTACCTAAAGTAACTCTATTCTTCCCTACCCCCACCCCTTATTGTGAATTAGCATCTGCATATCAGAGAAAATATTCAGCCTTTGGTTTTTTGGGTTTGGCTTATTTCACTTAGCATGATATTCTCCAACATCATTCATTTACCAGCAAATGCCATAATTTCATTCATCTTTAAAGCTGAGTAATACTCGATTGCATAGGTTTTTAAAAAATTTTAGAGATGGGCTTGGGTTGTGGCTGTGTAGTAGAGCACATGCCTAGCATGTGTGAGGCACTAGGTTTGATTCTCAGCACAACATAAATAAATAAAGGCATTGTGTCTTTCTACAAATAAAAATATATAAAAAAAAACCACTTTAAACAAATGAAATTTAACAGACTTTAATTGAGTGAAGAATGATATACAAGTTGGGCAGTCCCATGAACCAGAAGAGGTCTAGAGCCCCACTCTGCAAGGTGGGCAGGCAACATTTATAGACAGAAAACGGAAATGAGGTACAGAAACATCTTGATTGGTGGTTATGTCTCAAGCCTTTGTCTTATTTGGGCATGGTGCAATCAGCAGGCAACATGTAACTGGCTGAAGCTCGGATGCACTGATTGGCTGAGACTCAGTTGGTTATTATAAAAATATACTGTGAAATGAGGACTTCCATTGTTTACATGCTAAATTACATAGAGATTCAAGGTATATGGGTTGCCTTGGGTCAGATTTAGTTTCATCTAAGGAATATAATCAAGTTAGGATGAGGTTATACTAGATTAGGATGGGACCCAATCCAGTGACTGGTGTCCTTATGAAATGAGGGAAAGCTTTGAACGCAGACACACAGTAGAGAATGACAGGAGAGAGAGAGGCAGAGAATAAATTTACAGAGCTACCAGCCAAGGACTGCAACAACTACCAGAAGCTGGGAGAGGCAAAGGAGTCTCCTCTAGAACCTTTGGAAGGAGCAGAACCTGCCAAAAACTTGACTCCAGCCTTCTAACCTCCAGAAATGAAAGATATTAGTTTTCTGTTGTTAAAAGCCATCAGCCTGTGGTACTTAGTCACAGCAGACCTCTCTCACTCACACACACACACACACACACACACACACACACACAAAGTGGCCTTGTTTCCCAGAGGATGGGCACCCCTTTTATATACCCCTATGCCCACCAAGTTGGGGCACTCCTCAGACCACCTGAGAGATTCTCTTCACTTCTGACTTCAAGGAGGTTAGATTAAGACTGGTTATTTCAAACCTCACGTATAGGGAAAGCACTTGGAAGGAAGTAATAATTATTTATTGTTATTATTATTATTATTATTATTATTATTATTATTATTACTATAATTATATGATGCTGGGGATTGAACCCAGGGCCTTACACATGCTACCACTGAGCCATACCTGCAGCCCTGTGATAATTTTCTCAAAGAGGAGTTTAGAGAAATAGAGACAAAGGGAGAACTGGTGGAAATGTTTCTATAAGTGGCCTTTTAAAGAGATGCACAAAGAGGAGACTGATGGAGAAGTATGTACTCAAGGGAAAAAAAAAAAGCCTAAGGATATAACTATATGGTAGAGTACATACTTGGTTCACACGAGGCCCTGGGTTCAATTCCCAGCACCAAAAAGAAAAATATCTGGAAAGCCAATATTTGCCTTCTACACTATTTTGGTACTATTTAAACAGAATATCTATTGGCAGACTTTATTCACATGAGAATTTTTATATTAGACCGGAGGACCTACCTCTAAAGTTTCATGAAGACATTGCCTTAAATTTTCATTTGACAATTCTGAATTAGAACCTATTAGTGAGGAAAAAAAAAAACTTGAATATTTTCTTTAGTTAAATACAGGATTTTTTTTCCTAAAGAAAAAACTGGGATTAACCAAATAATGATAAAAGTATGTAGCCTAGGGCTAGGGTAGGTCCGTGGTACAGTGCAGGCCTTGAAGGATGAGGATGAGCCCCAAGTTGCAACACGTTCCTTACGAACCACATTTCTTAAATTACAGTTGTTCCTCAATATTGAATGGTTCAGAACCCCCTCAGATGCCAAAATCTGGGATGTCCATTCCCTTATGTAAAATTAAATAGTATTTGTGTATAACCCATGCAATCACCCTATATCCTTTAAATAAATTCCCCATACACCTCATAGTCAGGATTGAACCCAGATGTGCTTTATCCCTGAGTCACACCCCCACCCATTTTTAAAATTTTGAGACAGGGTCTCACTAAGTGGCCAAGTGGCCAACTTGTGATTCTCTTGCCTCAGCCTCCTGAGTAGCTTACAGGTGTGTGCCACTGAGCCCTGCACTTTAAATCATGTCTAGATTATTTATAGTACCTAATACAAAATAAATACTATTTAAATAGTTGTTATTGGTTTTTTATTTGTATTGTTTTTACTGTTGTATTATTACTTTTGGGGGGGGTACTAGTGATTGAACCCAGGGGTCCTTAACCATTTTCAGACAGGGTCTCACTAAGTTGCTTAGGGCCTCACTAAATTGTTGAGGCTGGCCTCAAACTTGCTATCCTCCTGCCTCAGCCTCCAAGTCACTGGGATTACAGATGTGTGCAACTGTGCCTGGAATATTGTTACTTTTTATTGGTATTACTTTTTTTTTTTTTTTTGGTACTGAGAATTGAACCCCGAGTTTTTTAACACCTGAGCCCCACCCCCACCTTTTTTTTTTTTTTAATTTATTTAGAAACAGGGTATCACTGAATTGCTTAGGGCCTTGCTAAATTGCTGAGGCTGGCTTTGAATTCATAATCCTCCTGCCTCAACCTCCCAAGCCTCCAGGATTACATTCATGTGCCACTGTGCCTGGCTGGTATTACTTTTTCTGCTCTGCAGTTGAGTGAATTGGGAGAAATGCCACCCATGGATTAGGAGGGACAAAGGTATTTTTATGTTGTTATTTTTTTTTTTTTTTTGAACCAGGGATTGAACTCAGGGACACTCGGCCACTGAGCCACATCCCAGCCCTATTTTGTATTTAGAGACAGGGTCTCACTGAGTTGCTTAGTACCTCGCTAAGTTGCTGAGGCTGGCTTTGAACTGGCGATCCTCCTGACTCAGCCTCCCAAGTCGCTTGGATTACAGGCCTGTGCCACCACGCCCGGCTTTTATGTTGTTTTAATTTGAGTCAGCTTTCATGGAGAAAGTTTCAGGAGAGGAAATATTACAACCTGGATTATAAAAAATTCAGCCAGACAGGACGGAATGCCCTGGTACAGGCATAGACCCAATTCTGAATTTTATTCTTTTTCTAATGTAAGGCATAATTTCTTTTTGGTTATTATGAATTAAGATTCAGTTTGGCCGGGCGCGGTGGCGCACGCCTGTAATCCCAGCACTTGGGAGGCTGAGACAGGAGGATGGCGAGTTCAAAGCCAGCTTCAACAACTTAGCAAGGCTCTAAGCAACTCAGTGAGACCCTGTCTCTAAATAAAATACAAAATAGGGCTGGGGATATGACTCAGTGGTGGAGTGCCCCTGGTTCAATCCCCAGTACCAAAAAAAAAAAAAAGATTCAGTTTGTTTTGATAATTTTTGAGACTTTGGGATATTCAAAAACAATTGGAAGCATCTGTGTTCTGCCTGGAACTCACCTTTGCCAGAGAGCCACCAGGTTTGCTCCCCTTCCCTCAGGGGCTCAGTCGTCATCCCTTCCCAACCCTGACCTGAAGCAGCAGCACCCTGTTTCCCCTATTTACTATCTTTTAACTTACCACTGAGTGACATTACGCATTTGTGATGTTAGGTTTCTTTTCCATCTCCTCTAGTAGAATGTGAAATACATATTATTGCCTTTGCCAATTTTATTCACTCACATTATTGCTAGAGTCTAGACCTGTGCCTGGCACCTAATGGTACCCAAAAAATGTTTGTTGACAAAGGAAAAAAAATAAAACTACATCATGAGAAAGCAAAGTAGTTTATAATTTATTCATTGCTAACAAACATATTATTAAATAGAATAACTACTGCATATTTTGTGCAATATTTGGAAACATAAACATCAGTTACTTTTGCACCAATGTCAAGAGGTAAAGATGAATTTCTAAAATCTATTATGGTTACCCATTTCCATGCATTGGAAGGGCGACGGCACTCACAAGCAAGAGGAGAGAAACTGAGCATTCTTACCAGTGCTGCTTTGTTGTCTGCAACTGGAAATCCTGGACCCTTGAAGGCATGTGTCTTGCAAGTTCTTATGCTTGAAATATTGAAAAATGGCTCCACTTCTTTCTTTCCCCTTTTTTAGAAATTGAGGAGGGCTAATGTTCTTTCCATCTGGTATTTTTCTAGATGTAAGTAAATGTGAAACTTCCGCTTCATAAATTCCACCAGGTCTTCTTCCAAGGCCATATCCTAGATCCCCTTCTGTCATGTCATCCTCTTCTGTTCCCCAGAACTGCACCTCTGATTCACTTGATGATCTCACCACCTTGCTCATTAGCCTAATGCTGTCTTTATGATAAGGAAAAACAGTAATTAAAAAGCAGCCAGTTAATCCAGCAAATTTGGAAATCATTATGTCAAAGAGATGTCTACATTTCCAGTTCACTGTAGCACTGTTCACAATAGCCACCTCATGGTGTCCATTAAGGGAGGAATGAATGAAGGAAATGTTCCTCTCTCTCTCTCTCACACACACACTCACACACACACTGGAATACTTTTCAACTTTAATCTCTGTATTGTTCCAGTTTTAATATATGTGCCACTGAAGTGAGCACAGTGGTTAGCCTTAAAAAAAAGACATTTTGTAGCCAGGCACAGTGGTGCATGCCTGTAGTCCCTTCGGAGGCTGAGGCAGGAAGACTGTGAGTTCAAAGGCAGCCTCAGCAACTTAGCGAGGCCCTAAGCAACTCAGTGAGACCCTGTCTCTAAACAAAATACAAAAAAGGGCTGAAGATGTGGTTCAGTGGTTAAGCACCCTTGGGTTCAACCCTTGGGACAAAAAGAAAAAGACATTTTATATTTGCCACAGAATGAACAGAATTGGGTAACATTATGATAAGTGAAATAAGCAAGGCACAGTAAGGAAAATGCCACATAATTTCACTTATATATAGAATTTAAAATAGAAAAAGAAGCAGGGAGTAGAATGGTGGTTACTGGAAGCTAGAGGGTGGGACAAATGAGGAGTTGAGGGTTAAAGGGTACAAAGCTTCAGTGACATAGGAAATACCAAGTATATTCTCCTTGAGATATACACACAGAGTGGTGGATATATCAAATAACAACATATGGGGGCTGGGGTTGTTGTTCAATGGTAGAGTGCTCACCTTGCACATGTGAGGTACTGGGTTCAATCCTCAGCACCACATAAAAATAAATAAATGAAGTAAACATTGCATCATCTACAACTATGAAAAATTAAACAATGTATGGGACATTTCAAAATCACTAAATTTCAAATGTTCTCATCTCAAAATATAAGGTTTGAAGTAATGGATATTTCAATTAACTTGATTTAATTAATCCACATCATATTTATAAATCCTAACATCACATTGTACCCCCTAAATATATACAACTATAATTTGCCAATTTATGATTAAAAACAGAGCAAACAGCTCTCTTTGCTTCCTGGCTGTCATGAACTGAGCATCTTTCCTCCTCCACACCCTTACACCATGATGTTCTACCTCACCTTGGGACTAGAACTATGGAGTCTGTGGAACCTCTGAAACCATGTAAACCCAAGGAACTTATCCATGCTTACGCCATCAACAAGAAATAGAACCAGGATTTAAACTCCAGCTGAAAGGGTCACACATCTTAGAGCTAGCTAGGATCCCAGGAGCCTCCATACACCCTTCTGGTTTCATGGGGGAGCAGCCAAATAACATCCCCTTGCACCTTAACCACATATTATCAAGGATGTGTGTTGAAGGACTTGTCATTGAGGTGGTAAGAAGAAAATGTTGTCTCATTAGAAGGGGAGACCCAAAATCAAAGCTTGGCTGGCTGAAAAGGACCAGCTGGAAGAAGCCCAGCAGTCAGCACAGGGCCTGGCACACGGAGCTACTCAAGTGACAAGACGTGTATGCACATACCATATTTCATCTGTTTGCCGAGGGAGCAACATTTGGATTGTTTTCTGCTTCCGCTGTCACATATACAGCAACTATGAATTTCTATGTCAGGTTTTTATATGAATGAAGTTCAGGTTCCTATGCTACTCCAGAGCAACAGATGGCATCCCTTCTCTTTAGAAAAACACGTCACTGTACAGCAGGGCTGCTTTTACTTCAAGGAAGACAGAAGAACCTTACTACATGTGCAAAAGAATTATCTTCAAGTAAAATTCAGACAGAAAAAAATTAAAGCAAATAAATATTAAATTTAATTAAGTTTGGTCTAAAAGTTTCTCTGTATTTAGTGAATTGTAACATAAATTGATATGTAAATAGACCATTACCTGTTCTTTTAACAGGTAGCCAAGACTCAGCCAATCAGAGTCAGCCAACTGTTCAACCAGATCCAAATAAAGCAAATGCCAAGGTTTAACTAAGTTATCTCCACCCTCACTTCTACTTTCTGTATGTCACTTCCTTTTTTTCTGGCTATAAACATAACATGCTTGGCAGGGCAGAACATTCAGAACCATTTTGGGTCCAGACTGCTGTTCAATTCTAGAATCATAAAAGCAAATTAAAATCTGTAAAACTAGATTTGTTGTAATTTTTCTTTTATCATAACATAACAAAACAAAAATAACTCTCAGCATAATCAAGTAGGTCTTCCTTCCTTCCTTCCTTCCTTCCTTCCTTCCTTCCTTCCTTCCTTCCTTCCTT
>JAJEJO010005044.1:244159-281177 GCA_020662805.1 Glaucomys volans | reverse complement strand
CTTCCTTCCTTCCTTCCTTCCTTCCTTCCTTCCTTCCTTCCTTCCTTTTTTTTGCTTTTGGTACTGGGGATTAAATCCAGGAGCACTTTACACTAAAGTGCTTTTATTTCTTGTTTTTAGACAGGTCTCATTAAGTTGTTTAGGGCCTTGCTAATTTGCTGAAGCTTCCCTTGAACTCGCCATCCTCCTGCCTCAGTCTCCATAGTTGTTGAGATTACAAGTGTGCACCACTGAACCCAGCTTCAAGTAGGGCTTTAATGGGGAAATATTTTTCTTTTTGTAATAGACAGGCATGATTATCCCAGCAATTAATTACCACACAAATGCCCCTTGCAATACAATCAGAAGTATTTAACATTTCAACCAGGCCTGGTGGTGCACATCTGTAATTCCAGCAGCTTTGGAGGCTGAGGCAAGAGGATCCCAAGTTCAAATGCAGCCTCAAAATTTAAGGAAACCCTTTCTCAAAATATAAATAAGGAAAAGTGGGAGCTGGGAATGTAGTTTAGTAGTACAGCACCCTTAAATTAATCCCTGGTATCATAAAAAAGAAAAAAAATAGGTATTTATCATTTTACTTTTTAGATAAAAAGGTCCAACCCCTCATTTTAAACATGGCAGTGCATTGCAGGAAAGCAGGAGAGGCTTTTACTGACTCCAACAACCCACCAATGAGGACAGAACAGATTAACCTTTGCTAAGGACACAGAATGCGCTTAAGATAGAAGTTTATAAAGGAAATGCTGCCAAGGCTTCAAAGCAGTACGAAATTCAGAGGTCTCAGCCTCTGCGGTAGTGCACACCTGTAATCCCAGAAGTAACGGAGGCTGAGGCAGGAAGATCACAAGTTCAAAGCCAGGCTTAGCAACTTAGCGAGATCCTGTCTCAAAATAAAAAAAATAAAAAAGGGCTGGGGATGTGGTTCAGTGGTTAAGTGCCTGGGCTCAACCTCTGATGAAAAAAAAAAAAAAAAGTCAAAAGTCTCTGAAAAATGACTAAGTTATTTTCAATGACTAAGTCTCTTCCAATGACTAAGATGATCTCATGTTAGAGGACATTTCCCACCTTCTGTCCTTGTCCTTCTCAGTCCTGTATCTACTTTAGGTGTTCCTGGCACTTGAGGTTTCTGATTTGGCTCTACTTCGTCTGTCTTTTATTTCTGTGCAGACATACTTAGCAGAGGTTTTGTATCTGGGACACTGAAAGATGAGAAGGAAAGTGTCCTTCTTGCTTCTCTCCCTTCCTTTCTCAAATCGTGCAACACCTGTGTTGAAAACATTCTACTATTTGGCAACTCAATGTGAATAAAAACTGAAGTCCTTTTTTAAAAAAATATTTTTAGCTGTAGATGGACAAAATACCTTTTTTTTTTATTTACTTATTTTTATATGATGCTGAGGATTGAACCTAGTGCCTCACACATTGGAGGCAAGTGCTCTACCACTGAGCCACAGCCCCAGCCCAAAACAAAGTGCTTTTGATGGTCAAAGGCCTTGCACTCATCTCTCATCCCATCCCCTGGTTGCTAGACTGGCCGCCCTTTGGTTCTTGAATGGACCCAGGCATTCCTGTTCCTCAGAGCTCCAAGTTCCCTCTGCCTGGACTGCTAGTCTCCTAGATTTTTGCACAGCTATTCCTTTCTTTGGGTCTTTACTTCAGTGTCACCTTTTCAGTGGGCCTTTCTTGGCATCTAAAATTGTAGCTCCTCTTCACTATTCTACTTCTTTCCTTTATTTTTCTCCTTAGCACTAACTTACTCCTTCAAATTTTACTTATTTTTTAAATTGCACTAATAAAATTGGAGCCAATAAAAAGGGGAAGCTAATACAAAGGTGGTCATAGGGTGAAACAGAGGGTGACTTGAGGTCTCCTTCTGATCTGCATCTCAATAGCTACATGCCCCAAAATGTCAGGGCACTTGAACATTTTCCTTCTCCAGAGCCCAAACCTGCTCCAAATGACCTCATGTAAAATGTAAATTCTGTAAGGTGAGCAATTTCTGTCTGTTTAGTTCACCATATTCAGTATCTAAACCAGATCTGAACATAATTTATGCTCAATAAAGACTTGCTATTAAGCAAGAATAAAAGAAGGAAAGAAGAAAAAAACAAACTGAAATACTTGTCTCCAGGACAGGAAGGGAAAACTTACCTCCGCAAGGCCACACCTGGGCACTGTGGGGCTACTGCCTGCACTGCTTCCCAGAAGGAAGTGTCTCCTGGCAGCAAGGCTATAGAGAGGTCATCATCACTGAGCCCTCCTCATCAGACCACTCCAGTCACCTACCTGGTGACAATGGGGCATCTGGAGAGACTCCAAACACTCAGTTTTGTCCCTCCGTCTGGAGTGCAGTTATGACAGGCTTTCACCACCAGGGATTTCAAAACTGCTGTTTTGCTGTAGTGGTTTAGAAATATTTCATCCTTTTCTCAAGTCTTGTTAAAAAAAACAAACCAGGAGCCCAGTGAAAAGAAAAGTAATAAATAAGGAGGGGGGAGAAAGCCTTTCTTTGTTGGGGATGGAAACACACTTGATATTGTTGCTAGAGCAATATTCAACACAGCCTCTTAGATGCATTTTCCAGTTTTCTTTTTTCTTTCTTTCTTTCTTTTTTTTTTTTTTTTTGGTGGTGCTGGGGATTGAACCCAGGGCTTTGTGCATGTGAGGCAAGCACTCTACCAACTGAGCTATATCCCCAGCCCTCATTTTCCAAATTTTTATAGAATCAGTTTGGTTCTTTTCTGTGGCGATTTCCTTAAAATGTAGATCTGTCAGTTGGGCATGGAAGCACATATCTATAAATTCCAGTTACTCAGAGGCTGAGGCAGGAGGACTGCAAGTTCCAGGCCAGCCCAAGGCCAGCTCAGGCAAATTTTGTGAGACTCTATCTAAAAATCAAAAAGTAAAAATAAAAAGGACTGGAGATGTAGCTCAGTGACGGAGCATCTCTGGGTTCAGGAAAAACCCCAGTACAGGAAAAAAATCTAGTTTTATTTGCTAAGGTAGATAGGAAATTATTTACTGAATTAAAGAATAATCACTTGGAAGGCTACCTTTACTTCTGTTCATAGATTCCTGCTTATTCAGTGTGATCTCAGGTCTATATTAAGAATGGTATGGACAGGATTAGGCGACCAGCAACAAAAAATTGGTCAATGCAAGGGGAAAAAAACTCAAAGAGGAAAAAAGCAAGCAATCACAGGGGTGGCTAAGAATGTTTTTTAATGTTTCACATATATTAAGGTGTCATGGGTATATCTTCCTGCTATTCAGAGATGACTATAATGAGTTTTCCCATGTTCCAATGTTCTACTGTGGGGGACAGAAGTTTGGTACTAGAAATGAAACCAACTACTAAGCTATATCCTGGACTCTTTTTTACTTTTTATTTTTGGTAATAGGGATTGAACTCAGGGGCATTTAACCACTGAGCCACATCGCCAGTCCCTTTTATTTTTTATTTTGAGATAGGGTCTTGCTGAGTTGCTTAGGGCCTTGCTAAGTTGCTGAGGCTGGCTTTGAACTTAACATCCTCCTGCCTCAGTCTCCTAAATTGTAGAGACTGGGATTGCAGGCATGTACCACCACAGCTGACCCCAGTCTTTTTTTTTTTTTTTTTTTTTTTTGGGCTGGGGATTGAACCCAGGTCCTTAGTGCTTGTGAGGCAAGCACTCTAAAAAGTGAGCTATATCCCCAGCCCAACCCCAGCCATTTTTTAAATTTTATTTTCAGACAGGGTTTCACTAAATTGCTTGGCCTCTGCTAATTAGCTGCAATTACAGGTAAGCCCCACCACACCTCACTTTCCTATTATTATTATTATATTTTGTACTGGGTATTGAACCCATGGGTACTGTACCAGGAATGAGCTACATTCCAGCCCTTTTTATTTTTTATTTTGAGACAGGGTCTCACTAAGTTGCTGAGGCTGACCTTGAACTTATGATCTTCCTGCCTCAGTCTCCCAAAAGGTTGGGATTACAGGTGTGTGCCACTGTGCCCAGAACCCCTGGTGTTTTTTAAAATGTAACTTTGAGGGCTGTTGGCTATGTCCTATCCTACATTTTATAAGTAATAGTATTAATATACAACACAGTAAAACAACCAAACTTCACTTTAGGACAGATTGCTTTTAAAAAAATGAAACTATTTAGAATTATCAACCTTCTAGTTGGTTTAATGTGTTCAATGTAGGTTCCTTTGGGCACCACTGGAATCAGGTACAGGTGGCCTAGCGGCATGAATCTGCAGTCCAGCTACTCAGGAGGTTCAAGTGGAAGAGTGCTCAAGTTCAGTAGCTCAAGATCAGCCTGGGCTACAAAGCCACACCCCATCTCAGAAAAAAAAAAAAAAAATTTTTTTTTTTTTTTGGTACTGGGGATTGAACCCAGGGGCACTCCACCACTGAGCCACATCCCCAGCCCTATTTTGTATTTTATTTAGAGACAGTGTCTCACTGAGTTGCTTAGGGCCTCGCTAAGTTGCTGAGGCTGGCTTTGAACTCTCCATCCTCCTGCCTCAGCCTCCCAAGTGCTAGGATTACAGGCGTGTGCCACCACGCCCCGCTAAAAAAATTATTTTTGAGTATTAGTTTTTCTACTTAATAAATGAGCAGATGAAATTGGTTTTTTTTTTTTTGGTTCTCTAAGAGCTCTGTTTCTGTATCAGTACTTTCCATAGTGTGTTCCATGGAACACTAATAATCTAGACTATTAGGTATTGCTAAGAATAAAAGGGTCCTTTTGGTTTTACTGAGGGTTGAATTTTTCTATTCAGGCATACAGGACTTGCCCAAAAATAGGTAGGTAGGTAGTGGTAGAGCCAAGACTATAAATTGTATCTGGCTCCTTGCCCAGTCCTCTGGTTACTAGGGAAAGGATGTAGATTGAACTAAAGGCTCTTAGCAGTCTTCCCACTTTTTCAGAAAAATGACCAGCGGCTTATGAATTGCTAAATCCAAGATAAAGTCTCATTCCTCAGCCTCCTCCACCTCTGCAAAAGAGGTGATAATTTTCTTTTCCCCTTTTGTGATGCTAGGGATTGAACCCAGGACTTTCTGCATGCAAGGAAAGCACTCTACCCACTGAGCTATATCCCCAGCTCCAAGCTAGAGTACTTTTAACTCATTATATCCAGGTCCCCGGAAAACCTGGGCTCCTCAACCCCACAAGAAATTGGATCCTCCTTTTTTGTCCCTGATTCCTTCTATGTGCCAGCTCAGACTACTTTCCTCTTCCATTTCCTTCTATATGTTTGGCTTCCACTTTAGCACTCTTAAATACACATTTTCAGCTGGATATCTAACCAGCAATTCAAACACAGCTTGTTCAAAAACAACCATTATCCTTCCTACTCCCCATCCCAGATCTCCTCCTGAATCCTCTATTTCTGTAAATGCATCAATCATGCTCCTCCATATTACCATGGTCATCTCATGCCTTTTAGTTCTCTAGATTCAAAACAAACAAGCAAACAAACAAAAAACAACAACAAAAAACGCTTCCCAAAACCGTTATCATTATTTTGTACATTAACTTCACTGCCCTGGCTGAACTTTTCAATACTTCTCCTGGACTAAACCCATGGTTCCTCACTGATCTACCTCAAGCCATCCTACATAGCTTCCAAGTCAATAATGGCCTAGCACAGATCTAATGACATTCTTCTTGACCTTAAACTTTCCACGGCTCCCAATGGCATACATAATTAAAGTTAGTACCACCTTGTTTTCTACTAGACTCATTTTCACAGTTTCACCTGTCAGTATTCCCCAGGTATACTCTATACCTCCATGTAGGGAATGCACCTGCTCCCAGCTTCCCCCGCAGCTGGTTCACCTCCAAGCCTCTGATGGTGCCATTCTCTACCCCAGACATGGGTTTTCCTCTCAGGCCCTCCTCAGTTCAGAACAATACTCCTGCCAGTAGCCTTCTTGACTTCATGAGTCAAATATAATTTCTACTCTCTGAGTACTTCCAGCTCTATACTGCCCCTTTTTAATAGTCCTTACTTCCTAGCTGACCTTGGGTTTTATTGCACATGCAACTGAACATTCTTCAGGGCAGGAGTATCTCCTTTGCTTTTACAAAACAGGTTTAGTCAGCTTTCACTGTTTCTGTGACCAAAATATCCAACAAGAACAATTTAGAGGAGAAAAAGTTTATTTGTGGTTCAGGGTTTCAGAGGTCTCAGTCCACAGATGGCTGGCTTCACTGCTCTGGGCCAGAGGTGAGTCAGTACATCATGGAGAAGAGACCAGGGAGAAAAGCTCCTCCACATGGCCAGATCAAGGAGGGGTGCAGAGGGGCTGCAGGGAGGATGTTCCCTTCCAGGTGATGACCCAGTGACCCACCTCCTCCAGTCATGCCCCACCTGCCTAAAGTTACCACACAGTTCATTCAAACTAGGATGGACTGATTAGGTTACAGCTCTCACAATCCAATCATTTCATATTCCTGCGTTAATGTAAGAGTTTTGGGGGAACACTTCATATCCAAGCCATAATAAAGATATTTATTGGACAGAATTGGAAGAGAAGACAGACTCCTGTCCAGAAGGCTTGTACTAGAAAAATCTACACCCACTAGCCTGACAACTCTGCATTAGCAAACAAATTGGTCAAACAGACACCTACTTCCTGTCAAGCTTGACAAGGAATTTGAACCCTCCTAGTGAAAAAATGGACTGCTTCTCTACACTGTAGCATTTCGTTTATTGACTTTTTTTTTTAGAATAATTTTAGATTTATACTAATTTGCAACGATACTATTGAGAGCTCCTGTATATTCTCTACCCCAAATCCTCTAATGTTAGCATTAGGGTAGGGTACATTTACCAAACTGAGAAACGAACATTGGTACATGCCATTAACTAAACCACAGTCTTTATTAGGATTTCCTCAGCTTTTCTACCTGGGACTTGTTCTGTTTCAGAATACTACATAGGATTTAGTGCGCCGTAGTGTTAAGTTTCAAAAGTAATAGATTTAAAACAAAGAAGAAAAAAGAGGAAGCAGAATCTTTGAAATCTATTACTTATTTTTTCAATGTCAGACTAGGCCATTTACCGGGCGCGACGGAAAAAAGAGTGTTTGCCAGCTTGTCCACTACCGGCGGTTCCGCAGGTCTGCGCCCTCTCCCGGGCCCCCCCGCTCCGGGTTAGCCCCCGAGCTGCCCGCGGAGCGCCCTCCCAGCGCCGTCGCAGGATCGCTCCCCGCCGCCCCGCCGCCCCGCCGCCCCGCCGCCCCCTCCTCGCGCGGCACCTCCGGGTCGCCGGCGCCGGCGCGTCCCCAGGTCACGTGATCGTGCGGGCGCAGCCACAAATGGACAAGCTCCGAGGTCTTCCTGGTTCGCGGAGAGCCGGGGATCCGACGCGCAGCTTGGTGTCCCTGCGCAACCGATGCTGATCTGTCCACATCCAACTCCAGCTCCTGAGCCCACTATGGGTAGCGGACATACGACGAGGGGCCTGAGATTTAGAACAGGGCTAGGTGTGCGTCAAAACTGAAATTAGACGGCCCAAGCGCCCAGTCGCCAGGACTCCTGCGGGAGAAAGATGGCATCTGAACTGAGGTAGAGGCGGAGTTTGAAAAGCAGGCTGAGGGCCCGGTAGGTCAAAGGAACTGCTGTGGCAAAGGCGTGGCCCTGGTGAGGATCAGAGGGAACGGCCCGTGAACCCAGAAAGTAGCTACTGGGAAGGACCTACTTCAGTTGGTTTTCGTGTAATTCCTAACAACCAACATCCTGGTTAACTGGAGACTGCACGGGTCCATAAATTTGGGTCCAAAAATTACACTGGTTATTAAAGACTACTAAAGAACTCTTTCCTTGCAGTACAAGGAAAGGTACAGCCTACTTTTCCCTTAATTTGCTCCCCAAAAGTGACCATACTCCGGTACATGGCAAACCAGATTTAGAATTGAACTCTTCCTGAGAGACCTTCTCCTTAGTTTTGCATACAAATAGGCAGTTAATTAAAAGCGAACTGATGAAATCTCATTTGCATAGTACATCTTAAATTTGCAGTTTATCTTGGGTATTTACTCAATAAACTTGCTCATATGCAAGACGTGTTGGTGAACAGTAGGCAAGGATGGAATTCCAGATGGTACTTCCTAGCTACAATTAAAGTACTTGCCTATCATGTACATTCCATCCCCAGTTTAAAAAAAAAAAAGTGTTTAGGGGACTGTGGGGCATAGTAATTTAGAAATGTCATTTTCTTAACACCCTTATATCATTGTTTATCCACTATAGGGAACAAATTAGATAAACTGTGACACTTATTTAGTGGATTTTACCAAAAGATTAGGAATCCTTAAAAAAAATGAAATTTTTCTGGAATTAGGGCTGATGGTTACATAATCTTGTGAATATGCTAAACATAATTGCTCTATGAGCCCCCAATCCCCCTCCCAAGTACCTATACCCAAGAGAACTAAACATATACATCTAAACAAAAACTTGTACATGAATGTTTGTAATACCCAAAGTAGATACTCTCCAGTTGTGCAACTAATGGAATGAATAGACAAAATGTGGTATATTCATATGATGGAATGTTAACCATAAAAAGGAACACAAAGCTGAGCATGGTGGCACATGCCTGTAATCCCAGCTACTTGAAAGATTGAGGCAAGAGGATCACAAAAGTTCAAGGCCAGCATGGACTTGAATTGAGACCCTGTCTCAAAGTAAGATAAAAAGGGCTAGGGATGTAGCTCAGTGGTAGAGTGTCTCTGGGTTCAATGTCTAGTGCCTGCCCCAATTAAAGAAAAAGAAAGCAGCCGGGCACGGTGGCACACACCTATACTCCCAGCACTTGCGAGGCTGAGGCAGGAGGATCACGAGTTCAAAGCCAGCCTCAGCAATTTAGCGAGGCCCTAAGCAACTCAGTGAGACCCTGTCTCTAAATAAAATACAAAATAGGGCTGGGGATGTGGCTCAGTGGCCAAGTGCCCCCGAGTTCAATCCCTAGTCCCCCCCCCCAAAAAAAAGAAAAATGAGGTATTAGTACATGCTATGATATGGATGAACCTTGATAATATGCTAAGTAAAAGAATCTAGACACAAAAGGCCACGTGTTACCTGATTCCATTTATATGTCTAGCATATGAAAAGACACAGAGACAGAAAGATTAGTAACTCCAAGGGGCTGGGAGAAGGAAAGAATGTGGGCAACTGCTAATGGGTCACTTTTGAGGGGAGGAAGATGAAAATGTTCTGGCATTAGTTGTGATGGTTGTATAACATTGTGACTATACTAAAAACCAGTTAAATGTACACTATTTTAAAGGGTGGTGGTGCTGAGGATTGAACCCATGGCCTCCCATTCTAAGAACATGATTTATCACAGAGCTATACCTCTGGCCAGCCTGTACATTTAAAAAAATATATTTTTAGTTGTAGGTGGACACAATATCTTTACTTTTTTGTATGTGGTGCTGAAGATTGAACCCAGAGCCTCACACATGCTAGTCAAGTACTCTACCACTGAGCCACAACCCCAGCCCAAGAGTGCAAATATTACTACTTCCTATCTTCAAAAAAAAAGCAATATTCTGATGTTTTATTTTTTATTTTAATAAATCATCTGTATCTTCTTCTATAATAAGCATAAAAGGTATCTACCCCTTTGGTAATATTATTTAGTAACTGAAGCATTAAATGATAGTTTTTACTTTTTATATTCATTATATTTGAGATTGTTTAGCTTTCATATGGAGAAAAAAGAGACAAAGGCACAAACCTTTACATTATGCACCTGCTAGGCCTACAACATGATTTTAATAACACTGATGCTATGTGGGAAATTTCCATGAAGTGGGCAGAGAGGTATCAATAAGAGTGACTATAAAGTGGCTAGTTAATTATGATCTTTGACCCACTGCTCAATCCATGTCAAGATCTGATTTATATTATCTTCTAGTTCTTCTGGTTTATTGCTGGTCAGTTGATGCACAATTTCTTCTTTGTAGGATGCCCTAGCTTCTTCATAAAGAACTTGAAAAATCTCACACTGAATATTATCTTTTAATTTCTTCTCACCATAACCCCTAGAAGGCAAAGAAAGATTAAACAAACTAAAGACATTAACCATAGTTTTAAGAACATACCAGAAATTGGACACTTTTTTAAATACATGAAAAATAAAAATATTTGTCACAATCTCTTCACCTAAGGAAAAAGACTAGCACCTATAAATGACACTTTTTTTTTGGAACCGGGGATTGAACTCAGGGACACTCGGCCACTGAGCCACATCCCCAGCCCTATTTTGTATTTTATTTAGAGACAGGGTCTCACTGAGTTGCTTAGGGCCTCGCTAAGTTGCTGAGGCTGGCTTTGAACTTGCGATCCTCCTGACTCAGCCTCCCAAGTCGCTTGGATTACAGGCGTGTGCCACCATGCCCAGCTAAATTTGACACTTTTTAATATGAGGGATAAAACAAGTACTATGAGACCAACATTTAGGTTTGCAATTAAACATATGAGTACCTACTGACCTCAAGTCAAACTCTCAGCTGAGATCTCTACAGTAATTGTCCTAGATTTCCAAAAGAATTAAGACAAAATAAACAGATGACATATATAAAATGAAATACATATTATAAATACCATATACTAATTGGATACTTGATCATACAAATGTGTGTGGAATTTACCAATTCCAAAGGTATTGGGCAGGGCGTGATGGTACACATTGTAATCCTAGTGACCGGGAGACTGTGGCAGGAGGATCTAAGTTTCAGGCCAGCCTAAGTAACTTAGCAAGGCCCTAAGTCTCAAATTAAAAAAAAAAAACAAGGGCTGGTGATGTAGTTCAGTGGTAAAGCACCACTGGGTTCAATCCCTGGTACCAAAAAACAAAACAAAAAAAGGTACTGAAAAAATGAACTTACCTAACCTTTAGGCAAATATGTAAATTAGCCAATTAAGTAGCTAGTTAAAAAGCTAAAAATTCAAACCTGAATTAGACATTATAACAATCAAAATTAAATTGAACTCCATAAGAGATGCTTAAAAATATTGGAAAATACATGCAAATAATATCTGATAAAGGACTTACATTACATCTAAAATATACGAACAACTTTTATAACTTAAGATTCACAAATGGCTGATAAGCTCATGAGAGATGCAACATTATTAACTATCATGTACAAATCAAAACCATAATGAACACTACATCATATCACCATGACTACAGTAAAAAAAAAAAAAAAATAGTGTTGGTAAGAATATGGAGAAATTGTTGGAATCCTCATATGTAACCAGGGTTGATATAAAATGGTTAAGAAACTTTGGTCATTCCCCAAAAGGTTAAAATACAGAATTAACATATTACCTAGCAATTCAATTCCTAGGTCTATATCTAAGAGAAATGGACACATAATGTCAATACAAAAAAATGTACACACGTGTGGTGGTCCATCTATGTAATCCTAGCAACTAGGGAGGCTGAGGGAGGCCTTGGCAAGTTCAAGAACAGCCTAGGCAATTTAGCAAGACCCTGTCAAAAAATAAAAAGGACTAGAACTATAGCTCAGTAGTAAAAATATCTCTAAGTTCAATCCCCAGGACCAGGAAATAAAGAAAAGTATACAAATGTTCATAGTAATTAAGTAGTCAACTTAAATGTCCATCATCTGATACATTAGAATACCATTTGATAATAAAAAGAAATGAAACACTGATACCTGCTTCAGTCCCTTGAAAATATTATGCTAAGACAACCAAAATACATCTTATATGATTTCATTTATATGTGTCTATTGGCTCCCTATGACTGAGGGGCTGGGAGGAAACAATGAATGGCTGCTAATGGGTATGGGTTTCTTCTATTTTTAGTTGGAGATGGACACAATACCTTTGTTTTATTTATTTATTTTTATATGGTGCTGAAAATCAAACCCAGTGCCTCACATACGCTAGGCAAATGCGCTATCACTAAGGTACAACCACAGCCCTGGGGTCTTTTTTTAAAATATATTTTGTTGTAGATGGGACACAATCCCTCTATTTTGTTTATATGATGTTGAGGATTGAACCCAGTTCCCCACACATAGTAGGTGAGCACTACTCTATCACTGAGCCACAACTCCAGCCTCTAGGGTTTTTTGAGTGACAAAAGATTTTCTAAAATTGGCTGTAGTGGGGCTGGGGTGGTGGTTCAGTGGTAGAGTGTTCGCCTAGCCTGTGTGAGGCCCTGGGTTCTATCCTCAGCACCATATAAAAATAAAAAGATAAAGGTATTATGTCCACCTACAACTAAAACAATATTTAAAAAAAAATTGGTTATAGTAATGATTGCACAATTTTGTAACACACTGAAAATAAATCATACACTTTATATTTTAGGTACTGGGGATTTTTTTTGTTGTTGTTGATGGACCTTTATTTTATTTATATGTGGGGCTGAGAACTGAACTCAGTGTCTCACACATGCTAGGAAAGCACTCTACCACTGAGCTACAACTCCAGCCTAGAAAGGGTTTGTATCAAGGAAAAAGCAAGACTAAGTGCGTTTTCCATATATTTTATTCAATCATATCGTCAGCTAAATTATTAATCTACTCAGAAAGTACTTACCTGTGCCTTACAAATGTATCCATTTGTCTCAGATTCCAAATGACAGTACTATATAGATTTGGTTTATAACAATAGACCAAATAAAGTGGCTACATCTTCAAGTAAAAACCCTTTTCATGATAATACCTGCCTTCACATTTTAATTCCTTGGCTCTAAAAGGCTTCTGGATCTTTTAAAATATATGCTATTAACTTTCAGGAATTAACTTTCAGGAATCCAAATAAAAGTATATTATACTTTAAGAAGTCAATGTTTCCTTTCTTACCTTGTTTCAAGTCTTTTGTACAACACACTGTTATCTGTTCTCAACACAAAAACTATATGAAACCAGCGTTCAGGGAAGAAATCACAACCATGGTAATCAACAATAGCTCCACCTTCTCTCATTTGGTTTTCTAACTCATCAACTACCTGTAAGATATGTTAAAAAAAATAAAATAAAGATGAACATCTCCTAAGAAAAATGAGGACAACTTTCCTGTTAAATTGAACAAATGCATACTTGGAAAGTCATACTTACTCTATCTTCATCTAAAATGGGACAATCATACTCTTCATCATAGCCATTATATAACTGTCCTAAAAGAGATTTACATTAGCTTGTTAAAAATTTTTCCCGCCACACTAGGGACTGAACTCAGGAGTGCACTACCAGCGAGCTACATCCTCGGCCCTTTTTCATTTTTATTTTGAGTCAGGGTCTCGTTAAGTTGCCCAGGCCGGCCTTGATTGTGAGTCTGGCTTTAATTTGCAATCCTCCTGCCTCAACCTTCCCAGTCACTGGGACTACAGGTGTGCACCCTGGTGCAAATTTACTATGCAGTAATCTGGAATAAATGCTGAGGTTCCTTCACATTTTAATTCCTTGGCTCTAAAAGGCTTCTGGAATCTTTTAAAATATATGCTATCTAAAATAGACATAACAATATTAACTTTAGGAATTGAAGTCTTTATACTACAGCATGGAAATGCAAAATTTCTTAAACCACTTCAATATATTTTAAGGAAGGAGTGTGATCCAAACATTCATTTCCAAAACCATTTATCAAACACCATGTACCAGTGACTGAAGAGATAGTGAGGTATTAGTGAACAAAATAAAGCATACAACAGCCCTTCCCTCAAAGAGTTTTCAATAAAATGGGAAAGACAGACAAGTTACCTGGAAATCATGCTAAAAGAAGAAAAACTTAAATTTTCTTCAGAAAGTTTCAGTTGAAAGCCAAATTCATAATTGTCTATACATAGGATCTTAATACAGCCAAGATAAAAAAGCTCAATTTGATTAAATGACTGAAAGTTAGAAAATTAAATCAATTTCTCAATGTTTTATGTTTATTTTTAAAATTGCAGGTAACATGTATTTGTGGAAAATGATTGTGCGGCCAGTGTTTTAGGATAATTCTTACCTTAAAAGACCTTTCTAGATGTTATTAAACCATAATATAATATTTTAACTATCATCCTAGAATTTATATACTTAAGTGAAAGCTGTTCTTTAATCATATTGGGATACTATTTTGCTGCTGCCGCCAATACCTTCTTTGGAAGCATATTAACCTCAATCCAACAAGTATACAACTATAATTTAGTTTCAGTTAGAAGTTAAATTTATAGTTTGGCTATTATGAACAATTAAGTTGTTTGTAAGGCAGATGAAGAAATCTACTAGTAGAGAATAACACATATAAAGACATGGTTGTTAAAAATTCCCAGTGGATTTGAGAACAGTACTGTATTGTGGGTACACTGAAGAAGAAATAAGAGAGTGGCTACAGGTGAGGTTGAAGATAAATTGTAGTGTTTATGAGTGTTAATGTAAGTAGAAGTTCAAATCATGCCATTTTCTACCCTCACCCCCTTTAAAGGTAAGAGCAGTATAAGAAAGGACATACTGAAGAGCCTGAATAGGAAATTCGAGGCACAGTATCAATGATGGTGGGGACAAGGGTACTAAAGGGATGTTTCAGAGAAAACAATCAAGATTTAGAGACCAAGTGGATCTGTGTGCAAACAGTGAACGTGTTTTGTGTGGCAAGAAGGAATCAGGAGTGGACAAGAGGCAAACACTCCAGAGCATGTGATTGAAACATATTATCTTGGAGAACTATTCAGATGGTTATGTCTAAGAGGTGTCTAGAAGAAACTGGACTGTTCTAGTTATAAGTTTGAATCATCAAGGGAGTTGCTACTCCTAAGTGAATGGGATTATCAGTGGGAGAGAGAAGATCAAAGTTTGGGAGAGGCCAATGGAGGAGTTAACTTTAAAAGCTTCTGGTGGTAGCAACAGGGAAGAAAAAAGTTAGATTGGGGGGGGGGGGGGGGGGACGTTAAAGCAGGAATCTGCCATCTTTTCTGTAAAGGGCAAGAGGTTCTGCAGGGCTTCCTTAGCTTAAGTCATACAAATACAGCAGTAACATGTCCACTCCTGGGTTAGGGATACAAGAGTATGTGTTGGGCCTGGAGCTGTAGCTCAGCAGTACAGCATGCACAGGCACATAGTACCCACTTGTTTGTATGTGAAGTGGATCCAATGTCACCATATAACTGCCTAGACATATGTGTACCCTGGGATTAGGAACAGGCTGTGCAGACTGATAAAACTAGTGACAGGAAAATTACATATGCTTATATGACCAAAATCATTGCATATGGGAAAAGATATCAAGTAGGGAGGAATCAGACTGGGAGAACAAGGTAAGAAAAACATGGTCGGGCGCGGTGGCGCACGCCTGTAATCCCAGCACTTGGGAGGCTGAGGCAGGAGGATCGCGAATTCAAAGCCAGCCTCAGCAACTTAGCGAGGCCCTAAGCAACTCAGTGAGACCCTGTCTCTAAATAAAAAAAAAATAGGGCTGGGGATGTGGCCCAGTGGTGAAGTGCCCCTGGGTTCAATCCCCAGTACCAAAAAAAAAAAAAAAAAAAAAAAAAAAGAAAAACATTCTTAGCCATCCCTGCTGCTCGAGAAGGAGAGATCTGAGGACTGCTTGAGCCCAGATGTTTGAGGCCAGTCTGGACAACACAGAACTTGTCCCCTTAAAAAAAAAAAAAAAGTGAGGAAGGTAGCTCAAGGATAGAGCAGTTGCCTAGTATGTGCAAGGTGCTGGGTTCAATCCCTGGTAAACACCTCCCTGCCACCCTGCAACACACACATTCTTATAGTAACATAGGCAGGATTCCCATAAGTTTTCCTAAGCTTAATTCCCCAGCTAATTTTTCCTGCCATGGCTCCAAATGGAGTAAGGACAATCTCTTAAAAATACAGCAATTCAACATTATTATGAGGGTGACAAATTCTCAGGATGTTTTTTTAAGTCTTGTTTCTTGACAGCAGAGTCTCTCCACCTATATGCTACAGGTATTTTGGGTCTGGTAACTGTTATAAGGTGGGAGACAGGGCTATCATGTGAATTGTAGGATGTTTAGTGGAATTCCTGTTAACAACCAAAGCTTTATAGATGAATGCTTGGTATTCCTTAAAATATATCACCACTTTAAAAGGTGGAGTGGGGGGCTGTAGGCGTAGCTCAGTGGTAGAGTGCTTTTCTAGCATGCACAAGGCCCTGGTTTGATTCTTGGTATGACAAAATAAAAAATTAAAAATAAAAGTATGAAAGTAAGAGCAAGCTCGGCACACATGTAATTCCAGCTACTTGAGGCTGAAAGAGGATAGTAAGTTTGAAGCCAGTATGAGCAATGTAGCAAAACCCTGTTTTAAAATAAAATAGGGCTGGGGTTGTATTTCAACAGTAGAGTTGCCCGTGGGTTCACCCCCGCAGTGCCACCAAAAATAAATTCTAACTTTCAAAAACTATAACCTAGATGCTATGCCTGGATTAAAAATGTGTATGACACTGGCTTATAGTACCAAGAATATGACAAAGTTTGTCAAAACTGAGCTGCAAAAAGAGATAAGAAAAACTGAACTTATTTAAAATGGAGGTAGAAATTGGAAGATGCCAAAGGAAAGAACATATATAGCCAAAAGGATAAAGGGTCAGGGGAAGCCTAGAAAGCTGGGCAACTGAGGAACATAAATTCAAGCAAATAAAAATACACTGCGAGGGTTGAAGCCAGCCTCAGCAACTTAGTGAGGCTGTAAGCAACCTAGTAAGACCCTGTCTTCTAAATAAAAAATAAAAAAGGGGCTGGGGATGTGGCTCAGTGGTTAAGCGCCCTTGGGTTCAATCTCCAATATAAAAAAAAAAAATCACTGTGAATAAAAATCTTGCACCAGAGGTCTCTTCAAAGCAATCATGGTTATACTTCATCAATCTGAGATAACACATCTTATAAGGATGACTTACACAACAGAGATTATAATTCAAACATCTGAAGACACTGCAGGTGACATTCTAGTTATAGTAGTGAACAGACTTCAACTTGAAGCTGTTGCAACCCTTATTCCTTATGCTGGGGGAGAAAATGCTTTCAAAAACACAACTGCCAAAGTATCAACAATCAAATCAATGAACAACTTTATTTTTTACACATAAAGGCTGATGAAAAACCAGTACTGGTCCTATTAAAGAAAATCCAACATTTCAACTGAGAATAGTAACTATTTACTCATTAAATACTATTTAAATTTTCTAACACACAACTTGTAAACATCCAGCATGCTTGTTTAATTTCAGTACAATGGATTCAAGACCACGTATACAGGTTACATGCATCAAAGCCAGATTACAAATTATCATAGTCATCATCATCATCATCGTCATCATCATCATCATCTTCACGTTTTCTTTTCAATGCATTTGATGATTCATTGGCAGTATTTTGTGATACCATATTAGTGGTAATAAGAATGTTTTTGGACCCAATTAATGATGGATTAATCAAAACATTTTGAACTGCTGATGTTGCAGGAATTGAGGCTTTTACAGCAGGGGACTGTGAAGCAGGCATCTGTACTGTAAACCTTTGCCCTGTTAGAGACATTGGAGTCCCTACTTTAGTTGAAACAGACATGGTTTGTGGGGTTGGTGTGCCTAGCGTGGGAGTACTTGGTCTGCTAGTAACTGAACCAACACTTAACCGTGGAACCGTTATTCTTCCTGCAGAAGTAGATGCTTTTTTTTGTAAAGACTTGAGCCTATAGTTTGGAGCTGTTAAGCAATATCTATCAGGAGGCAATCTAGGACCTGAATAAGGCTTGATCAATGGCAAAGGGGTTTGATTTCTTTGCCTTGCAATATCTAATAAAAAATCTCTCGGGGGAGGAGAGGTAAAAGACTGGTCAGCTCGACACTGGATTGCCAATCGCACATCATCTGCATCAACAGTAGCTTTCTTAGCATGGCTGGAATAAATTTTAGCATCATCTAGAATTGTGGTCACATATCGGAAGGCAAATTCCAACATCTGATTTATAACTCTTGGCTCATATTCTGTAATCCCCATATCCTTCAGGATTTGTGCCATCATCTGTGCATCTTTCGGCATGCTCTTGGGAGACGCCATCTTGCCAGACTCCATGATATCCGGTGATCAAACTTTAGATCATTTGAAAAAAATATGCACATTAGATCAAACCGAAATACTTTAGTAGCAACTGTTAGGAACTTAAAATTCTTTTAAAATGTTAAAATTTTAAAACTACACTCAAAATTTAAAACATGTTATATCGTTTTAATTTTAATGAAGCATACTTAAAAGTTCCCTTTACTTAAATGTACTGAGTTCCTATTCTGTATAAACTGTAGAATACAAAAAGATGAAGACACAAATATGTGATAAAAGATTAGGGGAAAACAGGGTAAATTAAGTAAAAACATGCACCACTGTAGAATATACACAGTCACACAGGCATGCAACTATCAAATTTAAGAAAATACAATAGGACAGTCATACCTTACTGGCTGAATTCAAAATAATCTGTCCTTCCAATGAGATCATTTATACTGTCTCATAAATTGTTTACCCCAACCCAAACCTTTGTCTGCTCAACTCAAAGCATTCTTCCTCATATTCAGATTTCATCTAAGTCCCATTATTACTGTTTATAAGGACTGCTAGAAATTTTGTGGGAGGGAAGGGAAATGGACAAACAGGGCATAGTTTTGAACACTTAATATTTTTTATTCATGTGGGATCCCAATAGAGCATAGATTTATTAATAGCAATCTCTGCTTTCTGTACACTCACCACATCTAGTGGTACTAATACTCCACGACTTTAATAAAAAATATCTAACACCAAAATGTCCCTTACCTTCTCGAGCTAAATCACCCACATTAATGTATTTCAGTCCTGATCTTGATGCAAGTTCTTTGCCTAGTGTAGTTTTTCCAACCCCTGGAGTACCTGTAAGACAAGCCACAGAAAAATACTGCTCATGAAACACTAGACTTCAGCCATCTTCTGCCCTTAAATTTCTTAATATTAAAATTTCCCTAATTAGCAATCATACATGAATATACACCAGGACCTAATTATAATTTCTGATATACAGACTGAGAATCTCAGTCTGTATATCTGGCTTTACAGGGGTAGGTTGCCTGTCACCAACATGGAGCTGCCCAGAATTAAACCAGTCATATCCAATATATTACTATGGTTATTTGCTGTAGTAACAACTAAAAAGCCCTAAGAATTCATGAAAAAATTTTAAGTGGTATGAAATAAGTCTCATTACCACTACTGACTCTCTTTACCCTTCCTGAGAGAGAACTGTAAACCAGTTTCTCACATTGTCTTTTCAAAGAAGTCTTATACATGCATATTTATTTATTTGTACAGGTAGACATGTATATAAAATACAATACTGTGTTTAAATATGCACATACACTGTACTTCTACACAACATACATTGCCTTTTACATAAATAGCAATATAATACATTGTTTTTTACCTTCCCCCTTTTACACTGAATACAATTATACTCCAAGACAAGTGCATAATTTTCAGCTGTTCAGGCTTAATGCCACAAATTATTAAATCTGAGCATGTAACTAAAGACAATAGGGATAAATCAATTCTCCATAGGCATAAAAAAAACAACGATCTCAAATCTGAACCCTGGCTCAATTTATGTCCAAAAAATTTCATGCTCAAGACTTTTCACAGTATGGCTTAATATTAAAAAGGACACTATGACCCATGCAAATCAGATGTTGTAAAATCTTCTCCTAAAGGAACCGGTTTTTGTTTTGTTTGTACTAGGGATTGAACCCAGAGGCACTTAAGCACTGAGCCACATCCTCAGCCCATTTTATGTTTTATTTTGAGACCAAGTCTCGTTAAATTGCTGAGGCTGGCTTTGAACTTGCGATCCTCCTGCCTCAGCCTCCCAAGTAGCTGGGATTACAGACAGGCACCACCATGTCTGGGACCCTTAAGGAAACTTATCGGCTAAATATTCATTTGTTGAGTGGCTAATCTGAAGCACCAAGAAACTGGCAAGACTCATGTCCTGCCGACAAGTTTACGTTTTGTTAAATGATAATACTTTACTGCTTTGTTTTCACAGACTTCAACTTTTGTGTAATGTTGCGATATGACCATTAGATCTTTCAGTATGGTGCTATTAACTGCTAGAACTTAAGGAGTATTTTAAAGAGTTAAATAATGAGCAACGATATTGTTTAAAGTCACTACGCTGCATTTCAGTTCCTTTTACTGACAACGTGCGCCCTGAGAATGACTCCAAAAAACCCAGAACCCCACACGCAAAACGAACAGAGACGTTCAGGAGACACCATTTTTAACATAAAAAAAAAAAATGCTCCGATACTAACTCAACGTACAGTAAATAAGTCACACCACCTCACAAACATCTGAAATCATTTACCGAAATCGAATCTGAGACGTGTTTCTCAGATACAAGGGAAAATACAGCCAACCTAGGAAGGCCTGCGGAAGGAGGCATCCACCATGAGTACATCTACGAAGGCCAGAGACTATTACATCGCCTCAACAAAAACCCAGACCCAACCCGACCAAAGAATCGACAACCCATTTCACAGGATCAAACGAGCAAACAACAACCACCACCAACCAAGAGCCAAGAAACAGATCCGAAAAGACCAAGCAGCCCGCAAGAAGGAGCGCCGGACCCGTCTACCTCTCTCCACCTCACCGAGGAGCGACTGGCCAACGGAATTAACGTTCCGCGTCCCCTCCCCCCTCCCGCAACGGTCGCGAGGGCCGGGTCCTCAGGCCCCGACGACCGCCACGCCACGCGGCCCTCAACTTGCCCGGTCTGGAACACTGGCTGTCCAGAGCACCGGCCAACCTTGCCTGCCCCGCCGCCCGGCCCCTTCCCGGCTGCGAGCGCTAACCGGTGAGCAGAATGTTCGGTAACAACATAGTCCTCCACAGCGACCGTAGGAGCGCCGCGGCTCACGCGCCCGGCGCACTACGGGGAGGAGCCGGAAGGGGAGGGCGGCAGAAAGCGCCTGGCGCCCCGGTGTCTTGGAGGACCTGCGCAGAGCTCTCGCCCCACCTCCGCAGCCCCAGCCACTGACCATTAGTTACCTGGCCTTTTATGACACACTTCTATTGCATGATCGGAGCTAGAAGTGCAACTCCGGTCCGCATTTCGGGTCAGGCAATATGTTGGATGCCTAAGTCCCTTCCGTCCCTGGCTGACCCCTCCCTTCGGGCTCCGTCGCGGAGGCGCCGGCCAGTCTGGAAGGTCCCTAGGAGGCGGGACCTCCAAAAGGCTCGACCCTGAGCCAGGAAAGGATCGGGAGGCTACCCATCCACCAGGAGCGTATCCAGGCTCCTCGGTTCCTTTCCGCCCAGGAGGGGATGCAGCTCCCGGAAAGTAAGGCTGCCGCGGCTACGACTATATTTATTATATGTCCTAGAGACTCGAGGCCATTTGTGCCTTCACGCCTGCTCAGGCTCTCGTCGCTCCTCCTCCTGAACCGCCCATCCCATTTGGGGATGAGAAGGATGCGGGTGTAGATCACTGACTTGGAGCGGAACTTGAGAACAGTCCGGCTCTCCGCTGATTGCTGAATATTCTGGGGACTAACGTCCGTTCGTTTTGTCCCCTGTGTAGTGTGTGGGGTGGTGGTAGGTTAGCCAGAAATACTCTTGCAGGTCTCTTCTATCTCTGACGTCTGTTTCAAAAACCTGGCATCGTCAGGGACAGTTACCTGCTTTTTAAAGGAGGTGATTGTCAGTCTTTTCAGAGTAGAGTCCCTACCATAAAAAGTCCGCGTCTTTTATTTCGACCTGCCAACTGTGTTTACTCAAATATATTTTTTTCATCAATATACCGTTTTGAAACTTTAAAATTTAATCGGGAACTGTTTAGCTGTGCGAGGTCACCAATTTGTTTTCTGGTATGTGGGAATGTTTTACTTAACCGTTTATGTGTGCCTCCAAACCACAAAAGAGTTAAGTACACCTTCCAATGTTTGGGTTTGTAGGCTTAAAAATTTCCTAGCTAATTTAAAGATACTGAATTAACTAGATCATAGAAGCATTAAAGAATTTATGAAAGTTGAACACTAAAAAATTTTCTAGTTACGTGTTCAAATAAGGAAGACAGTAATAGAAATGATCTGCAGTAGGGTTTAAATTAGCGGTCCAGAGTGATGTCTAAATTCATTGTGTTCTTTTCTTTTTCCTTTTTTTTCTTTCTTTTTTTTTTGAAATTTAAACATGAACTGTAAATTGAAGTGAAAAAGACTTCAATTTTCAGCATAAAAGTGCTCAAATAAGATTGTATTATTTTTCTTTATGACAAAGGTAGGTGCACAAATATGTAGTTTTCCATTTACTATGTCATTGAGTTCATGTGAAAAACTTTATAGCAGCACAGAGAGATTATTTGATACAGGCACTAAATATAAAACTTATTTTAGCATTTGATCTCCTACATTTACTACGTTATCTTTCACTATTTCTTGAATCTTAAGGTTTTGATGTTGATTATATCTGTGTAAAATGACTACTATAATTCTGTATTTACAGTTTTTTATTTTTTTAATTTTTTTGATTTGAGGTGTTTTTCTCCCCTGCCCAGGTGAATTATACTTTAATGTACTACAGGTTGTATACTACGGATGGAAACTATTAAAGTTTATAATGTCCAAAACCTTTCTTAGACCAAAGGTATCTTCCACAAAGGTATGAACACTAAAATAGCCATTTAATAATTGCCTAAAAAAAATTACAAATTTTTGTATATGTTCTTAATAAGTTAACATTGCTATCAAAGTAATGTATCCACTATCTGTTGTAATTAGTGATCTAAATACTCTAATAATAAGTTGTGAAACTGTACACTAAAACCACAAACTTAATTTTGAAAAAATTTTTAGAATTCCAGTCCCAAGAAAAAGGCTGAAAATTTTTGAATGATAGAAGGGAAAGATAAATGAGTGGTATTTGGTGTTACCACTTAACTACAGACTCTGCCTCATGTGGTTCTGTGTGTCAGTTCTCAGTAAGATAGTTCGGGTGTGATGGGGGTGAGACAGTATCACATTCATGCAAGGTAGCTATTTCTCTAGTGGTGACTCTAATTTTTTTCTTAAGTAAATGAGGCTGCTATTTCTCTTTCTCTCTGTCTTTTTTTTCCATTCGATAGGAGTCCACATTTGTGTAAGAAATAAAACTATAAAATGTATAAGTAATAAATCAGAATAAAAGGATTTATTATAGCAAAGAATATGTTCATGTACTCTTAAATGTAGAGGAAAGGCAAAAATTGTAGTATCAGCCAGTTTTTTTGACAAGGAGGAAATGTGTTGGGTAAGTGATTTAAATTTTTTTCCAGTGGTCGGTCTTTCTTTACCCACTGCTGTTAATATTCCTAACCCTAACCCTCTGTCTTAAAAGAAGAATGAAGTATAGCTCAGTGGCAGAGGGGTTGCCTAGCATGTGTGAGTCCCTGGGTTCAATTCCCAGCACCACCAAAAAAATAAATAAAAATAAAAAAATAGAATGAGGGGTGACCTAGCATTCATAAAATACTCGTAAGCACCAAATTGTTTCCCCTCTGAGCCAACTTTTACCTCCAGCTTCTGGTTCTTTTTCTTCTAGAGAGGAGCATCTAGCAGATAGTTCAAATGTAGCTGAGTATTCTTAAAGGAAAATAACTCTGGTTCCTCCTTGTTGGCTTGGCAGGTGTTAAGATGGATTTTTTTTTTTTTAACTTATACCAGAGTGTTAAGAATATCCATTTAAATTTTTTTCTAATTATCAGAAAAACCTTTCTAATGCTCCAGAATACTTTTAGATTAAAACTTTTCAATTTAGCATCTTTATATGGACTTAACAAGGATTTTAAGCCAGGTCTGGTGGCACATGCCTATAATCCCAGTGACATGGAGGCTGAGGCAGGAGGATCACAAGTTCTAGGTCGGCCTCAGCAATGTACCAAGACCCAGTCTCAAATTTAAAAATAGAAGGCCAGGGATGTGATTCAGTGGTTAAACACGCCTGGGTTCAATCTTTCGTACCAGAAAAAAAAATTTTTGAAAGAAAAGGAAATTACGGAGGGAAATGTAGAGAGGTCAGCAGTTTTTATAGATCAGAAGAACATGAAATAGACCTTACTGATTTTCCTCCTCTATTATCCCAGTACTCTTTTTTTATGAGTATTTCTGTGTTACAAATCTCATCCTCCTTGGAAAGTCTGTCTCACTTGTAAAAATATTAGTTGCTTCATGCACAGAATAAAAATATATTGTTGTTATAATTACAAATTATAGTATTAGGATTCTTTACTTTTATTTTTACATAGTCTTAAAGCTGATATGTATTATTTGGATATAGGAAATGGTTCTTAGTGTTTCAGTGTATTAACCTGGCCAAGGCAGAAGTGTTTTTCTTCTTACTGCTATTTCTAGTTAAAATAAGATTATTTATTTTGTTCTGATTTTTTTTTCTATTTTTTGGTGCTGGGGATTGAACCCAGGGCTTTATACTTGCAAAGCAAGCACTCTACCAACTGATTTATATCCCCAGACCTTGTTCTGATTTTTAAAAAAGTTTGTTTTTTGTTGTCACTGGACCTTTATTTTACTTATTTACATGTGGTGCTGCAAATCAAACCTAGGGCCTCACACATGCTAGGCAAGCTTCTACCACTGAGCCACAACTCCAGCCCTCTGCTTTTTTTATTTTTTTTTATTTATTTTTTATTTTTTGGAACCGGGGATTGAACTCAGGTGCACTTGGCCACTGAGCCAGATCCCCAGCCCTATTTTGTATTTTATTTAGAGACAGGGTCTTACTGAGTTGCTTAGGGCCTCACTAAGTTGCTGAGGCTGGCTTTGAACTCCCGATCCTCCTGCCTCAGCCTCCTGAGTTGCTGGGATTACAGGCGTGCACCACCGCGCCCGGCTCCTCTGCTTTTTTAAATAGGTCATTTTAATATTTATGTTTCAGTCATACCAAGAGTTAAGAAAAATTGTCCTATTCTTTGACCTGGAAAGATTAAAATTAATAAAAAGAACTAAGTTTATATTCTTACTGTTTTATATGGCATTCATCATTACCATGGTCAAGTGGGCAAGTATGCATTTGCCTGTATTATAAAGTAGGAAAGTAACTAGTAACACAGTCAATTTTATATAAAGAGCTAATTTATGAGATTTGTAAATGTAATAAATACATGATGTTTTATTTAAGTTTTATGTAAAGATAATTTGAGATTTTTATTTTAAATGTTAAATGGATGCATATTTTCTTTTTAGAGTAGTTCAATTACATAAAGAATAGCTTGAAAAAAATGTAATAATGGTTACATAGTTTGTTTTCTTTTTCCAGATAACAGACTGGGTAGACCCATCATTTGATGATTTTTCAGAGAATACAGCTATCTCTACTGCCACATCTTTAGGCGTGAATAACTCAAGTCATAGAAGAAAAAATGTACTTCCTGCATTAGAAAGTAGCAGATATCCAGCTAGAAAAAGAGGAAAGCTCTCTTCCCCAGAACAGATTTTTGGTCTAGAAAACTCAAAAGAATATCTGTCTGAAAATGAACCATGGGTTGATAAATATAAACCAGAAACTCAGGTACTAAAGAGCATACAAATATGTCTACATAATTTAATTTCAGGGTGGATGGGAAGAAGAAGAATGTCCATTTTCAGATTTTTACTCATAAGAAATTTTCTAAGTGAAGTAGGGGAAAAAAAAAACAAATTTCTATATTATTTTAAATGTTCTAAGGCTCAGGTTTTATCAATAGTAATACTCCATCTATTCCCTTCTGTAAGTGTATTTCTGGATTTTAAAATGTTTTATAATTGCAAATTTATCCAACACTATACAGTGATATCAACATAAATAGTTTTTCCAGAATAATCTAAAAATTCAAGTGTAGTCAAAAGACTCTATTACAATATACTGTTACTGTTTTACAATTGTTTCCACTAAAATGTTTAATAGGTGCTGAGATACCAAAAATCATTGAGTTAGAAAAGTTTTTTAACTGAAATTTTTATCTTAGCATGAGCTTGCTGTGCATAAAAAGAAAATTGAAGAAGTTGAAACCTGGTTAAAAGCTGAAGTGTTGGAAAGACAATCAAAACAGGTAATTAAGAAATGTATTTTAAAATATTTTAACATCACTTCTGAAGCAGGAAGATCACAAATTCAAGGCCAGCCTTGGCAACTTAGCAAGACCCTATCTCAAAATAAAAAATAAAGAAGGACTCGACATGTACCAGAACGCTAAAGCTCCCCTTTGATTTAATCCCCCATGCCAAAAAGCGGGGGAGGGATTAACATCAAATGTTTCTCTGACTTAACAATATGTCATAAATAGTCTTTTGCCTGGTGTTGTGGTGCATGTTGTAATCCAAGAGACTTGGGAGGCTGAGACAGGAGGATTGCAAGTTTTAGGCCAGCCTTAGTAACTTAGCAAGCCCCTAAGCAACTTATTGAGATTCTGTCTCAAAATAATAAGGACCGGAGATGTGCCTCAGTGGTTAAGCACCGTTGGTTCAATCCTGGGACGAAAAACAAACAAAAAAAGGTTGTTAGTCTTTTATGATAACTTCATTTAGATAAATTCAGATAACCTCCAGTATAAAGTTTCGTGACTTTACTATGTCCAACCTCACTAAGACTCAGATATGTGGAATTTTCCCCTTGATTTGTATCACTTTTTCCTTCCAATGTCCTATCATCAGCATAAGGCACAATTAGCTAATTGGGGTTCTAGTATCTTTAGCACAACAGGTTGTCTCATTGAAGTAACAGGCAAAGTACATACTAATTTTTGTCCTAAATATAGCCTGAAACAGTAATCCTTCATTTTAGACTGGTGGTTTTTGTTTCACTTCCTGATTGTTCAATTATGCTCAGCTCTGGCAAGGTACAATATTCTCTCCTTCTTTCAGTCTCTTTTTCAACTTTGTGACTTTTCAGGCATAAAGGAAAATGGAAGTACTCATACATCTATAATACACCCACCATTTTCTTCTGTAAGCATTTTATAGTAAATTATGAATATTGTGACATTTCAATCAGACTTAAAGATACATCAGAATGCCTCCCTTTAAAAAGTTTCCTAATTAACTATATGTACCATTATTGGGTTTAACAAAATTAACCGTAATGCCCTAATGTTATCTAATAATCAGTATATATTCACATTTTTCCAGTTGTTCTCTTAGTGTCTTCCAGTTTGTTTCAACTAGGATCTAATCAGGGACCATACATTACATTTGATTGTTACATGCCTTAGGCTTATTTTATTTTATTTTTTGGATTTATCTTCTCTTTTTCTCTAAGACATTGACTTAATTGAAGAGACTCAGGGTCATGCAAGGTTGCACATACCTGTGATCCAGCGTCTCAGGAAGTGAGGTAGGAAGATTATAAGTCTGAGGCCAGCCTCAGCAATGAAAAAAAAAAAAAAGGCTGGTGATGTACCTCAGTAAAATGCCCCTGGGTTCAATCCCTACTACTGCAATATAAAAAAATAAAAAAGGGAGAATGAGCCTGTTGGCTAATGGAGGTCTCATGTTCTGAACTTGTCAGGTTGTTTCCTTCTGATGATGGTAAACTTTTTCTATTGTGTATTTGTATTTCCTGTAACCTGATTTTTTTTGTTTTTGTTTTTTAGTACCAGAATTGAACCCAGAGGCACCCACTGAGTCACATTCCTAGCCCTTTTTATATTTTTTAATTCAGAGGCAGGGTCTTGCTAAGTTGCTGAAGCTGGCTTTGAACTCATGATTCTCTTCACTTTAGCCTCCCAAATCCCTGGGATTATAGGCATGTGTCCCTGCACCTGGCTTAGCATCCATTTTCAATCCTTACCTGAATCATTTATTAAGGGTTTTGACTGGTTGTTTTCTAATAATTCTATTATTTCTAGAATTATTACAGGCATTTTTCTTTTTTCTTAAATTAGCGCGCATTTTTTTTGTCTTTTAATATTTTTTTAGTTGTTGATAGACTTTATTTTTTTCTTTTACATGTGGTACTGAGAATCGAACCCAGTGCCTCACACATGCTAGGCAAGTGCTTCACCACTGAGCCACAACCCCAACCTCAGTAAGCATTTTTTTTTTAATTGGTTCTTTTTAATTATACATGACAATATTACCCATTTTGACGTAATTATACAGCAGGGACTATTTTTTTTTTCACAACATAGATTTACACTATTCATATAATCTTACATATACATAGGATAATACTATCTGTCTCAGTCTACTCTCTTTCCTTCCCCCACCCCCTCCCATCCCATTTTCCTCTATACCATCCATATTTCCTCCATTCTTTTTTTAGCCCCCCCATAACCTCCACCCCCATTATGTACCAGCATCCACTGATCAGAGAAAACATTCGGCCTTTGGTTTTTTGGGCTTGGCTTATCTCACTGAGCATGATATTCTCCAACTCCACCCATTTACCAGCAAATGCCATAATTTTATTCTTCTTTATGGCTGAGTAATATTCCATTGTGTATATATACTAGAGTTTCTTTATCCATTCGTCTATTGAAGGGCAACTAAGTTGGTTCCACAAATTAGCTGTTGTGAATGGAGCTGCTATGAACATAGAAGTGGCTGCATCCCTATCCTTTGCTGATTTTAAGACCTTTGGGTATAAACCAAGGAGTGGGATAGCTGGGTCAAATGGTGGTTCCATTCCAAGTTTTTTGAGGAATCTCTATACTGCTTTCCAGAGTGACTGCACCAATTTGCAACTCCACCAGCAATGTACAAGTGTGCCTTTTCCCCCACATCCACGCCACTCAGGCATTTTTCTATAAAAGAAAACTTTGCCATCACTAGCTAGGGTTATTTAGTTATTTTGAAGTATAGTTTCAACTGGAAAGAAAGGCAAGATAAATTCTTAGTCTTTTTCTTTCTTTTTTTGGTACCGGGGATTGAACTCAGGGGCACTTGACCACTGAGCCACATCCCCAGCCCTATTTTATATTTTATTTAGAGACAGGGTCTCACTGAGTTGCTTAGCACCTTGTCTTTGCTGAGGCTGGATTTGAACTCTTGATCCTCCTGTCTCAGCCTCCTGAGCTGCTGGGATTACAGATGTGCGCCACCATACCCAGCTTATTTAATTTTTTAATAGATTTTATTATTTTTTTAAGAGAGGTTTTAGATTCATAGCAAAATTGAGCAGAAGAGAGAGATTTCCCACATTCCCTCTGCCCCCAAATGTACATAACCACCTCCATTATCAACATCCCCACCAGATTGGTACATTTGTTAATGTTGAACTTACATTGATGCATCACTGACAGCCAAAGTCCATGTTTGCATTAGGGTTTCCCTTTAAATTTTCACCCTTGAGATAAAGTGGTATTTTAGTTGCTTTTAGTTACTTTGATAGGAACAGATCCCTCTTTCTTGAGTCAGGCATCTTTTCTATTTAGCATGTGAATCTAACCCTACAGTTTAGGGTAAGTTAATGTATTTGAGATGAATTTTCAGTGTCATCCTTTGATATTTTATAGAAATCTTACTCATCTCTCTTGAGTACAAATTCTTAGGTGGTTACTCTGATGTATCTGTTATATCAGAGTTTTTTCTCATTGATTTGGTTTTGGTCAGCCCCATCTAATAGTTTATATTTTTCATTGTCCACTGTTTTTTCTCACTTAGTAATATTCTTTTAGTATAAACATGATTATGTCTTAAGTTTTGGAAGGTGTTACTGTTATTCTGCCATTTGGACAAACTTAGGTGTGTACATGTAGAATTATTAGCGAAAGTATATTCTGTGGTTTTAAAAGCCCCCCACCAAGATGTTGGATTTTAACCAATCTTATACTTTTCATTTTACAAATGTTTCAATGATATTAGTAATTAAAAGGCATTTTTCTTGAAAAATGTTTGGAAGCTGCACTTGCTGGCACATGCAAGTTTGAGGCCGGCCTCAGCAAATTGGACGGACTGTATCAAAATAAAAAATAAGCTGGACATGGTGACACACACCTGTAATCCCCATAGCTTGGAGGCTGAGGTGGGAAGATGACAAGTTCAGAGCCAGTCTCAGCAACTTAGTGAGACCCTAAGCAATGTAGTGAAACCCTATCTCAAAAAGTGTGGGGCTGGGTTGTGGCTCAGTGGTAGAGTGCTTGCCTAGCATGTGTGAGGCACTGGGCTCAATCCTTAGCACCACATATAAATAAATAAATAAATAAATAAATAAATAAATAAATAAATAAATAAAAGGTATTGTGTCCATCTGCTACTAAAAATATTTTAAAAATAAATAAATAAATAGAAAGGGTTGGGGATGTAGCTCAGTGGTAAAAGCACCCCTGTCTGGCTTTGAACTTTCAATCTTCCTGCCTCCAATTCCCGAGTCACTCGAATTACAGACATGCATCATCACCCCCAGCCATTACAGTGTTTTAATAAAGATGAGCTAGGCGTGGTGGCACATGCCTGTAATCCCAGTTACTTGGGAGCCTGAGGCAGGAGGATCGCAAGTTCTAGGCCAATCTCAAGCAACATAGCAAGGCCTTAAGCAACATAGTAAGACTCTGTCTCAAAATAAAGAATAGAAAGTGCTGGGGAAGTAGCTCCGTGGTTACGCACCCCTGGGTTCAATCCCCAGTACCAGAAGGGATGACCTTCTACATATGTTACTGGCAGCAAAACATATGGCTCTAACTACTATGTCATAAAATAGACACTTAGCGGTATCACTTGAAAAAAAATATTTTAAAATGCATAAACTTCCTTTTTTTTTTAACTGATCTGCTTGAAAGTATGGTCATTTCTCATTATTTGAGGTAGTTGTAGTCTGTAAAGTTCATTCATTAGTAAATACTAAACTGCTGTTCCTAAGAAAATTACAGAATTGGGTGGGTACAAACTTTTGGTAACATTTTTGTCAACCCATCAGTTTTATATGTGTTTAAAGATGCCTTATTTAATTTATATTTTTGTTTCATTAACATTGAGCTCATGGCCAGTAACCACATAACTCATATACTGCCATTTCAAAAAGTGGAACTGGCTCTCTTCTGTATTCAAGTACACAGACCCTTACCTACACCAGATAATAAAGATGAACAAAGGAGCAAGGATTTTAGTCCATCATTGCACAAAGGAAATCTTCCCTCTCATACTTTTTTCGCTTTAACTTTTTCATCAAAAAGCCAGGTGCTTTGGCGCACAAGTATAATCCCAGTGACTATAGAGACTAGGGCAGAATGATTCCAAATTCAAGATCAGACTTAGAGATTTAGCAAGGTCCTAAGCAAGTTAGTAAGACCTTGTTTTAAAATAAAAAGGGCTGGGGATGTAGCTCATTGGTAAAGTGTCCCTGGGTTCAATCCCTAGTACCAAAAAATAAATTTTACTGTATGAGTTAATGATATTAGGACCCATAATCTCTATGTCACCAGGGTTTGAATTCAGGGGCATTTTATACTGAACTGCATCCCCAGCCCTTTTTCTTTGGTGGTGGGGTGGGTGGACAGTCTCTCTAAATTGCTGAAGCTCGTCTCAAACTTGTCTCATCTCCCAAGTTACTGTGATTACAGGTGTGTGCCACCACACCCTGCTAAATGTGCTTAATATACGTTTTTTAAAAGAAGTTAATATCCAAAGTCTTCTCATAATAATATTAAATTATGTTCTGTGACAGACTTATTATTAAGATTGATTTTTATGATTGCAGGTAACCTATGAAAGTCATTGTTTTAAGCTTTAACTCCTTAATTTAGCCAAAGTTTGGTGTTTTTAATTTGATTACAAAGCAGTCCTTGAGAAGGATGTAATGTAAGAACTGAGGTATTTTCAGAAGAGGGGTTTTTTTTTGTTTTGGGGGGACACTGGGGATTGAATTCAGGGTCACTTGACCACTAAGCCACATGCCCAGCCCTACTTTGCATTTTATTTAGTGACAGGGTCTTGCTGAGTTGTTTAGGGCCTTGCTAAGGTGCTGAGGATGACTCTGAACTCATGATCCTCTTGTTTCAGCCTCCTGAGCTGCTGGGATTACAGGCATGTGCCAATATGCCTGGCAGAAGTGGGGGTTATTATTCAGAATAAACAATGTTTAGAAAGAAAATTCAAAATTAATACTGCAGCATTCTAATGATTTGGATTTTTTGCTTTTGTCTTTAACCAAAGACAAAAAGCAAAAAGAGAATTTTCCTTCTCTTTTTGTGGTGCTAGGAATCAAACCTAGGGCCTCATGCATGCTGGGCAATTACTTTACCATTTAACTGTACCCTGGCCTTCATGATTTTGTGTTTTGTTTTTTTGTGTTTTTTTGTACTGGGTATTAAACCCAGGGGTGCTTAACCACTAAGCCATGTCCCCAGCCCTTTTTATATTTTATTTAGAGACAGGATCTTGTTGAGTTGCTTAGGACCTTACAAAGTTGCTGAGGCTGGCTTTGAACTCACGATCTTCCTGTCTCAGCCTCCTGAGACGCTTGAATTGCACATGTGCACTACTTGATTTTGGTTTTTAATTAATGTTTGTATTTGGTTTTAGGGTGGATCTATTTTATTAATAACAGGTCCTCCTGGATGTGGAAAGACAACAACTATAAAAATACTGTCAAAGGAGCATGGTATTCAAGTTCAAGAGTGGATTAATCCAGTTTTACCAGACTTCCAAAAGGATGATTTGAAGGACATATTTAATTTTGGTAAGGTTTGTTGTGAAGACATTGGAATAGCAGAGGAAACTTGTGCTTAATGGAGCTTTTAGGTGAAGCTAAATAAATGTATTTTGCCCATACTTTCCAGTTTCCAAGGGAAGTAATCTCAGGAGTAGGAAGGAAAGGTGCTCTTCGGAGAGAATGGTATTCTTTGAGAATTAAATCTTAACTGTTTTATTAGATAACAAGCTCTTGTGTTTTAATATTTATGGAGGTTATACCGTATAAGATTTTTTCATTTGTTTAAATGCAAATCAAGTTTTAAGATCTGTTAGCCAGAACTGCAGTCATTTTCCATGCATGTATGATTTTGTCAGGATGAATCCAACTACTATGCATAACTGTAAAGCTATTAATATATATACACATATGTGTAGATGTGTGTGTGTCCATACAATCTATTAGTCAGGCCTGTAATTCCAGCAACTCAGGAAAGCTGAGGCAGGAGGATTGCAAGTTTGAGACTAGCCTCAGCAATTTAGTGAGATCCTGTCTCAAATAAAGAGGGCTGGAAATGTGGTTCAGTGATTAAATGCCCCTGGGTTCAACCCCAGTCCCAAAAAAAAGACATGTTAAAGGAACTTGCCCTCTTGATAGGATAGCTTAGATCAGTAAATACCTGTAAGAATCAAGTTAGATCAATACATAAGGCAAACAGGGTCTTTGAATTTTGAAGGAGCCTTAAGGCAAACATCAAAAAATGCTCATTATAATACTTCAAAGCCATTTTGTGTTATAACTTCACACATATACTCTTTATTTTTGATTCCAGGGATTGAACCCAGGGGCACTTAACCACTAAACCACATCCCTACCCCTTATTTTTTACTTTGAGAGGGTTTTGCCAAGTTGTCTAGGACCTCGCTAAGTTGCTGAGGCTGGTTTTGAACTTTTCCATTCATCTGCCTCAGCTTCCCTGGCAGCTGGATAATAGGCATATGCCACTGCACCTGGAGACTACTACCATTTTAATCTTTTATAGTTTTGCTTATACTATAAAAGGCTAAACTGGGGGTATGCATAATCAAGAAGTAAAAGGGGAGCCATATCAATGTTTATAGCAGCTCAGTTCACAATAGCTAGATTGTGGAACCAACTTAGATGCCCTTCAACAGACGAATGGATAAAGAAACTGTGGTATATATACACAATGGAATATTATTCAGCCATAAAAAAGAATAATATTATGGCATTTGTGAATAAATAGATGGAATTGGAGAATATCATGCTAAGTGAAATAAGCCAAGCCCAAAAAACCAAAGGCCGAATGTTTTCCCTGATAAGTGGTTGATGACATATAATGGGGGTGAGGGGGTGGCGGATAAGAGAAGAATGGAGGAACTTTAGATTATGTTAAGGGAAATGAGAGGAAGGGGGGGTATGAAAAATGGTGGAATGAGATAGACATCATTATCTATATACATGTATGATTACATGAATGTACATCATGCACAACCATAGAAAAGAAAAGATGTACCCCATTTGTGTAGAGTGAATCATTGTACCCCATTTGTGTACAGTGAATCATTCACTATAAAAGATGTATCCCATTGTGTACAATGAAGTCTGTAAAAATAAAAAATAATAAAATTTAAAAAAATTGAAAGGGGGCCTAGGGCTGTGGCACAGTGGTAGAGCGCTTGCCTAGCACACATGAAGCACTGGGTTTGATTCCCAGCACCACATTAAAAACTAAAACAAAGGTATTGTGTCCATCAACTAAAAATATTTTTTAAAAAATTACAAAAAAGACGTAAAAGGGGTTGGGCTGGGGATTTGGCTCACTGGTGGAGCCTTTGTCTAGCATATGTGAGGCATTGGGTTGTAGTCTCAGCACCACCTAAAAATAAATAAATAAAAATAACGATTCATCCACAACTAAAATATATATATTTATATAAAAAGAGAAACAAGTAAAAGGGGTTGATTAGAAAGACATTTTTATTTTAATCTGGTGTATTCTTCAAAAATCTCTTCTCTAGGCTCTTCTTTAATATGCTCTATACATACCATATCTTTGGCAAATACACCTTTATGTTGCAAGTATCCCATGCTCCTGGAATTTTTGCTGCTTTTCAAATAGTAACATTACTTTTGATAGTCTCATAAATCTTTATTTGAATTCTTTTATATGAAACATTTCTTTAGAGACATGCCTGAAAGTTGACTAATCAGCCATTCTGTTTTTGTTGTTAAACCTTCATTGTCAAAGATAATTATAGTCTTACATTCATTTGAAGAGTCTTCATTGTGTCATCCGAAGTCATAGATATTTTTCTGAATTATATGAATTTTATACTGACAGCTGTTTTCTGAAGTCAGTTAATCCCATGTTACATCATTGATACAGAAAATTTCCTGTTATCCATGTTGATCCTTGTCTTTTGGAATGAATATGCTATTTTAAATTGGAAGAATTTCACAGTATTGGAGACTGTTTCATTATAAAAGAATATTAACTAGGGCTGGGGATATAGCTCAGTTGGTAGAGTGCCTGCCTTGCAAGCACAAGGCCCTGGGTTCAATCCCCAGCACCGCAAAAAAAAAACAAAAAAAAAATATTAACTATTGTGAGCCACATCATGTAAATGGAAATGAATTTGTGTGTGTAATATTAATGTATAATTTGTTGAAAATTAAAGTGGTAAATGTGTTTTCTTTCAGAATCAAACTTCCATTTATTTCCATATCAATCTCAGATAACAGTGTTCAGAGAGTTTCTACTAAGAGCCACAAAGTATAACAAATTACAAATGCTTGGAGATGATCTGAGAACTGATAAGAAGATAATTCTGGTTGAAGTAAGGACACCTTTGAAAACCCTGTCATAGCTATTTAGTAAACAATTATGAGATATATTTTATGTGTTAACATTAAGTCCCTACTTAGTTTAATATTAGTAGCTTTGTAGTTGCCAAAACCTGAAGTCTTTTTCGGTAAACTTAAATAAAATAGCTGTAGTTTAACAGTAGAGTAGCTTTACATTAATAAACTTTAAGAATGTAATGGTGTAAGTATAGAAAAACAAAGGAAATATTTGGAAAATTATTTCTCATAGTACTGTAACTGCTGAAGTGACCCTGAGAGTTTCCATTGATGTATTTTACTAGTTAGGCTAACAGCTATTTTGTTTCTCATAATTTATTTAAAAGTTATGGTTAAAATACACTGGGTAAATAAAATTTCTTCGTATCTCGGTAAATATAAATCTGAAAGTAAGTATGCAGTGGAATACGACTAAACTAATACTGGCCCTGTATTTTTAATAGGATTTGCCTAACCAGTTTTATCGAGATTCTCACACTTTACATGAAGTTCTAAGGTAAACATTAGTGAAACTGCAGTATTCCAGAAGTTCCCATTATGGGTTGGGCTTGTTGTTTAATGGATATAGTCCTCAACTGGCATGTATGATGCCCTGGGTTCAATCCACAGCCCTAAAGGTGGGGGAGGGTAGTAAGCAAGTAAGTAAAACTCCACATTACATGTCAAGTGGCTTAAATATCAACATTATTGTATTTTGTTATTTTAGGAAGTATGTGCAGATTGGCCGCTGTCCTCTTATCTTTATAATTTCTGACAGTGTCAGTGGAGATAATAATCATAGGTTACTGTTTCCCAAAGAAATTCAAGAAGAGTGTTCTGTCGCAAACATTAGGTGAGAAATAAATTTCTGCTTAAAATGTTCACATACATGTTCTATTTTTAAATCAATCATTTAATCACTGTTTTTCTTTATAAAACTTTCACAGTTTCAACCCTGTGGCACCAACAATTATGATGAAAGTTCTTAATCGAATAGTGACTATAGAAGCTAATAAGGTAATCTCTGATTAATATTACATTGTAGCTATAGAAAGCCCAACTTACATAGCATGGAAACTAGAGGAATTTGAGATGTGTATTATTTTGATTTTTAAGATTCAAAAATTTTGTAAGGCATGTCATTTTAGCAGATGTAAGAAATATCAATTAAAAAGCTCTTTAACCTTTTTCTACAGTTGAACTTAACTTTCACATTGAAGTAAATTTTCCTTTTGCTTGTCTTACTGCTCTGGAATCTAGATATCTTTTTTTTTTTTTTTTTAAATAATGTTTAGATGTTGATCGACCTTTATTTTGTTCATTTATTTTTATGTGGTGCTGAGGATCGAACCCAGTGCCTCACACATGCTAGGCAAGCGCTCCACCACTAAGCCACAACCCCAGCCCCGAATCTAGATATCTTAATCATCAGTATTTCAATTCTACTATTGTCTCCTTGTCATTTAAAAACAGACAAACAGGGCCTGGGATTGTGGCTCAGTGGTAGAGTGCTTGCCTAGCATGTGTGAGGCACTGG
>JAJEJO010005044.1:220691-239159 GCA_020662805.1 Glaucomys volans | reverse complement strand
AATTTTGGTGGTGGGGATGGAGTCTAGGCCCTTGTTCATGCTAAAGCACATGTTCTACCACTTGAGCTACATTTGCAGCCCTCAAAACATTTTTTGGGGTGGGGGTGGGTACTGGGGATTTAACCCAGAGGTACTTAACCACTGAGCTACATCCCCAGTCCTCTTTTTTTTTTTTTTTTTTATTCTGCAACAGAGGCTTGTTAAATTGCTGAGGCTAACCTTGAACTTGTAATCCTCCTGCCTCAGCCTCCCAAGTCACTAGGATTACAGGCATGCATCGTGGCACCCTGTTCAGCAAAATAATTTTTAATTAAATGTATTCATAGCAAAAGTAAATTTTTTTTTTTTTATTATTGAACACAAATGGAGTACAGCTATTGTTTCACTGGTTGTACACAAAGTAGAGTCACACCATCTGTGCGTTCATGCATTTACACAGGGCAATGGTATCTGTCATACACTCTGTTATTAATTTTACCCCCCACCCGCCCCCACCCCTCCCTTCCCTCTATGCCAGCTATCTTTCCTCCATTCTTGCCATCTTTCCCCCCCCCCCATTATGCATCATCATTCATTTATCAGAGAGACCATTCGGCTTTTGGATTTATGTGATTGGCTGATCTCACTTAGCATAACAGTTTCCAACATCATCCATTTACCTACAGAAATGAACAGACACTTTACAGAGGAAGATCTACAAGCAATCAGCAGATTTATGAAAAAATGTTCAACATCACTCATTATAAGAGAAATGCAAATCAAAACCACCTTAAGATTTCATCTTACCCCAATTAGAATGTCTTTTATCAAGAACACAGGCAACAACAGGTGTTGGCGAGGATGTGGGGAAAAGGGTACACTCTTACATTGCTGGTGGGAGTGCAAATTGGTACAGCCACTCTGGAAAGCAGTGTGGAGATTCCTTAGAAAACTTGGAATGGATCCACCATTTGACCCTGCTATCCCACTCCTTGGCCTATACCCAAAGGACTTAAAATCAGATTGCCTCAGTGATGCAGCCACATCAATGTTCATAGCTGCTCAATTCACAATAGCTAGATTATGGAATCAACCTAGATGCCCTTCAGTGGATGAATGGATAAAGAAACTGTGGTATATATACACAATGGAATATTACTCAGCTATAAGGAAGAACAAAAGTAAATGTTAAACTGAAAAAGGAATTCACAGCAAATGGCAAGAAAGTTTCATAAATGAACAGTGAAGGGAGACTTACTGTCTAAATATTAGCATAATATGAAACTTTAGAAATTATGACAGTGTAGTATTGGCACAATAATAAAATAGAAGAATGGAAAGAGAAGACAGAACAGACTCTACATGTGTAATGGGAATTTTCTGTATGATGGAGGTAGCATCTTAAGTCTCTGAGGAAAGTAGACTTTTAGTCAAGAAATGGTGTTGAAACAATGTGATATACATAGAACTAAAAGGTTGTATTTTTACTTCGTATGGTTCACCTAACTAACTTCCAGGTGAATTAAAGGCTTAAATACAGAAATAAAAATTAGAAGAGTGTTAGGGAAAAGTACTGAGTTTTAAGAACAGCAAAAAATAAATCCTTAAAGCCAAAAAGAACAACTGATGTAAGATTTACTTTAAAAAATGTAAAACTTAAAAAATAACAGAAGGCATTAACAAATTTAAAACAACTTGAAAACATGGGCATGAGCACATAAGAAAATATTTGCAATTTATAAAACAAATTGAAGTATGAATACATAGTTAGCCATGGTGGCACATCCTGTAGTCCCAACCACTTGGTCGACTTAGTGGGAGGATCACTTGAGCCCACAAGTTTGAGAAAAACCTTGGCAATATAGAAAGAACCTGTCTCCAAAAGAAAGCATTTTAAAAGAAGTATCAACACTTGAATGTAATAAAGTATGACTTTAAAAAAAGGGCCTAAAAACAGAAGCCAATACACAAATTCAGTTTGCTGGTAAACATGAGAGGTACTTTAAATTTGTATTTAAAGACCGTATCATTTTTCACTTATCAAATTGCAAAAAAATTTAGATTGATAATCAGGGTTATGAAAGATATGGAAAAAGGGTTTTCTCACCTATGAGTAGTAGGAAAAGTAATTGGGTTTTTTTTTGTTTGTTTTTTTGGCGGTGCTGGGGTTCGAACCCAGGGCCTTGTGCTTGCAAGGCAAGCACTCTACTAACTGAGCTATATCCCCAGCGTCCAGTAATTGGTTGTTGTTATAGACATTTGAAAGGGCACTCTACTACCATAGAAATACATAGATAGGCAAATGTGTGTTTATCTATAATGGATGAAATCTAGAAACAATGAAACCTAAAACAATTAAGGTATATCCATAACATTTTTTTAATGAAATAGATTTTTTTTTTTTTTTTTGAACCAGGGATTGAACTCAGGGACACTCAGCCACTGAGTCACATCCCCAGCCCTATTTTTTTTTGTATTTTATTAGAGACAGGGTCTCACTGAGTTGCTTAGGGCCTCGCTAAGTTGCTGAGGCTGGCTTTGAACTCGCGATCCTCCTGACTCAGCCTCCCAAGTTGCTTGGATTACAGGCGTGCGCCACCACGCCCGGCTCTGAAATAGATTAAAAGATACTAACATAGTAAGATCACCACAAAATGGTATTGAGAAAATGAAGTCATAGGCTAATTATATATGACCCTACTTACATTTATAAAACTGTGTATTTATATACACTTAGAGATAATTGTGCATATTTACAGATATACATACACAGAAAGTGGTCTGAAAAGGTACTAAAATGTTAACACTTATGACAGTGTTTGGGATTTGGGGAGACTTTTTCATAAAGAACAACAGCAACAGCTTTGGTTAGTAAATATTGAAGAATTGTAGTGTAGCACTATTTTTCTATTATAATCAATTGTTACAGTATCCTAAGTGGGGTAGGCCATCAATGGTCATATAAGTCATTTGTCAGTAAACCATTAGGAAATTTCTGAAGAGGAGAGAGGTAGGTAAAATTTTCTTGCCTTATACTTGTACTACATGGGTATGGTAATCTGATGTAAACATATATAGATATATATTTAGATTTGCATACATATCTTAAAAATAGACTTGTATCTTAAACATTTGTACATGTGTACATGTGTACATGTGTACATGTATATGTAGAGTGAGAAAGCAAGAACTTAGAAATATAACTTGGTCAAAGTAAAAACATAAACAATTTTTAATACTCCTGGAATTTTATCTTAAACTATGCTAAGTCTTTGACACACCACTCATAGGCAGGCTGGTGTTTAACATAAATATTTTTTAGCATTTAAGTTTGAAAGAAGATAATTTACCTCCATTTAGTTTGGAAATTTCTTTTTAAGAGAAAAACTTTTTAAAATTTAATTTTCTCATTTTAGAATGGAGGAAAATTTATTGTCCCTGGTAAAACTTCTTTAGAATTGCTTTGTCAAGGATGTTCTGGTGATATCAGAAGTGCAATAAACAGCCTCCAGTTTTCTTCTTCAAAAGGTAACTGTTTAAAACACATTCATATGGTATTATATAGATGAATAACTTTCATGAATAATATTATTCATGAAATGAAATCTAACTAATCTTTTTCTTTCCTTTTTTATTTGTATTTATTTATTTTTGCTGTGCTGGGGATCACATTCAGGGTGTTGCATGTGCTAGGCAAATGCCCTACAATTGAGCAATAATCCAAACCCAAATTAAACATATTTTAACTTATAATTGATATACAGTAGTTCCTCTTACCTATGGTTTCAGTTACCCAGGTTTAGCTGCATTATCAAAACACTAAATTGAAAATTCCAGAAGTAAACAATTCATGAGTTTTAAATTTTCCACCATTCTAGATAATGTGACAAGGTCTTTTGCTGTCCTACCCATTAAGTAAATCCTCCTTTTGTCCATTGTATCCACACTGTATACACTGCCTAAGAGTCACTTAGGAGCCATCTTGGTTATCAAATCAATTATCATGGCATCGCAGTTCAAACAAGTTATTTTACCTAATAATGGCCCCAAAGTGCAAGAGTAGTGATGCTGGCAGTTCATATATACCAAAGAGAAATCATAAGGTGCTTGCTTTAAGTGAGAAGTTGAAAGTTCTTGTCTTAATGAAGAAAAAAAGAAAGAAAATTCTATGCTGAGATTGCTAAGATCTGTTGATAAGAAGGAATCTTTTACCCCTGAAAACATGAAGAAGAAAAAGAAATTTATATTAGTTTTGCTGTCACACCTCAAACTACAAAAGTTGCAGATGGCCACAATACATGATAAATACTTAGTTAAGTTGGAAAGGCATTAAATTTGTGTATGTACATATTTAGGAAAAACATCGTACCTGGGGGGTTGGGTACTATATGAAATTGCAGGCATCCATTGAGGTTCTTAGAACATATCCCTAGTAAGTGGGGACTATACCTATCTACATTTTTATTGATACAGTGGCTTAAAAATTTACACATACACACATGCATGAATATGTCATTGTTTACATACTTATATCTGAAGCTTGGTGCGAAGAACCTAACTCTGTTTGAGACAAAGCTTGATTTGTTTATATGGTTTGCTACTTTACCTTTTAAAATTATTTGAAATCACCTACTCAAGAAAATCCTCTCTCTGCCACTTAATAAGTAGATAGGCCTGCCAGGTATTGTGGCATACACCTGTAATTCCAGCATTTTGGAAGGCTGAGGCAGGAGGATCAAAAGTTGAAGGTCAGGGGTGGGACTGTAGCTCAGTGGTAGAGCACTTGCCTAGCACATGTGAGGCCCTGAGTTCAATCCTTAGCACCATATAAAGATAAATAAATAAAATAAAGGTGTTATGTCCATCTACAACTAAAAATATATATATTAAAAAAAAGTTGAAGGTCAGCCTTAGCAACAGTTGGATAGACCTGTGGAATAACTTCATCTTTTGTGCCTTTATTTTCTCACCCTTTATATAAGAACTTTTCTCATGAGATTATATAAAGAATAAGTGAAGTAAGCTGGGTACAGTAGCACAGACCTATAATCCCAGCTATTCAGGAGACTGAGGCAGGACTATCACACAAGTTCAAAGCCAGTCTCAGCAATTTAGTGAGACCCTATTTCAAAATAAAAAATAAAAAGGACTGGAGTTGTAGCTCAGTGGTGGAGCATCCCTGGGTTTAATTCCTAGTACCACATATAATATTTTTTAAAATAAAAAACAAAATCAGAATGGAAAAAATAAATAAACATGCTTAAGTTTAGTATTGGAATCTGTGAGGTAGAAAAGCTAAAGTTGATCAATTTGGACTCCTACCAAAATAACATTATTGCTCTGGGCTCAGAAGTTTTAAAGTTTTATATAGATCTATATCAATCTATATAGATATAGACACATTTATTTTATTTTATTATTTTTTAATCTGGGGATTGAACTCAGGGGGCACTCAACCACTGAGCCACATCCCCAACCCTATTTTGTGTTTTATTTAGAGACAGAGTCTCACTGAGATACTTAGTCCTCACTTTTTTTGCTGAGGCTGGCTTTGAACTTGTGATCTTTCTGTCTCAGCCTCCCCAAGCACTGGGATTACAGGCATGTGCTGGCAAGAATATAAGTTTTGAGTGGATTAGGGGTTATATGAGCAATTCCATGGTTTTTTCATTTAATTCTCTGATCAGCATAATAAATACTGTGCTTTAAGTCCTGACTGCTTGGATTCTGATTACTCACTAATGACCTTGAGCCAGTTAAACTCTTTATATTCATTTCTTAAACTGTCATAATTATTTCCCCCCTCATAGAATTGCTGTGAGGGTTAAATAATATATATCCATGCACCAAAGGCAGTACGGTATACATAATACCATGAGAATCCAAGGTGACATGACTGTGTTAGTGTGTCATTATGTATGTGAAAATTTGCAATAGGCATCATGAGATTTTTTTTTGTTTTGGTGCTGGGGATTATGAGATGATTTTAAATAACTTATTTTTCCATTTTAATAGCAGCCCAAAGAGGACTCTGACACGGTTCACATATTTTATAATTATTGTCTATTAGAAAAACATTTTAATTAGAATATTTAGTGTAACTATCTGAAATGTTCTTAACTTTAATTTCTTATTTTGATTTTATTTTAAATATTGTCACTTGGGTGTATATTATTTAGGAGAAAGCCATTTATGGCCAAGGAAAAAAGGAGTATCATTAAAATCAGATGCTGCGCTGTCAAAATCAAAACGAGTGAAAAAACCTGATCGGGTTTTTGAAAATCAAGAGATCCAAGCTATTGGTGGCAAAGATGCTTCTCTCTTTCTCTTCAGAGCTTTGGGGAAAATTCTGTATTGTAAAAGTAAGAAACTTTGCATTTTTTTCTTTATCGGATATTAGTCTCAAAATGAAAAAAAGATGACACATTTTTTTAAATGCTATGTATTTGTTTCATTATTATTTCATTTCATTTTTTAAATGCTATGTATTTGTTTCATTGTAGCATTTCATTTAAATGCTATGTATTTGTTTCATTAATTACATTCATTATCTAGGTTAGATACTATCTGGCAGGGCTTAAGTAGCAGGAAAGTGCATTTTGCTATTTGAAGTGTTTTCTGACTATAAACCAGGATTAAACATAATCCCAGTGACTTGGGAGGCTGAAGCAGGAGGAGCTCAAGTTGGAGGCCAGCCTCAGCAACCTAGTGAGGCCCTGTCTCAAACTAAAAAATAGAAAGCGCTCAGGATACAGCTCAATAGTGGAACATCTCTGAATTCAATCCCCAGTTCCATAACAAACAAACAAACAAACAAACAAACAAAAACCCTACTGCAGGTCATATCCATGTCTTTAAATTATTAAAATTATAATTTGCTCAAGGTAAGACATCAGTTCGTTTACAGTTTGGGTGGCAAGCATTGGTATCCCAGTTTTCTTAACATTAGGCTCTGGGCAAGAGGATCCTAGGCAAATTGCCAGGTAACTTAAGGGTTCTTTTGCTTCTCTTAACTTTTTTACTTTTCATTAACTTGTTGATTTCCTTTTCATTAACTTGTTCATTGCCCTTTTCTCCCTTTTTGATGCTTTTGGCCCCTCAGTCCATCCACTCCTATTGCTCATTCCTAACTTCCCAGATTGTTCCTCCTTTGAATGAAATCCCAAATTCCTGGTTTTTTTGTATAGCAAATATCAGTTGATAGTCATACAATTCTGAAGGAAGAAATTAGGATTTCTATGTGGAAACCTTCATGCCACATATGAAAAAAGAATGACCATCACTTAGCAGTAGAGATACTCTGTCCTGGATTCTCTCACCTCTGCACCTTAGCAGCCATTCTCACCTGATTCTTTTCCTTTCACCCATTTTTTTCTTCCCCAGTGTTTGTTTATGACCTGTCTTGTGTTAGGGAACAGGATTCCTGCTCTCCCAGGCAGAGAGCAGCATCTTTTTACATAGTAAATAAAATGTAAGGAGTTCTATATTGAAATGAATCAAAGGAAGAAAGCAGTCAGAACTAGAAAGATAAAATGAGAAGTGCTTTGAGAAAATGGAATGTTTTAGGCCTAGAAAAGCATAATCCAGAATTTCAAATTTAGTTCTTATTAACAATAATAAAATCAGCAAACTTCTAGTTATTTTGTTGTTTATAATTTTTAATAGCTTGCTTAGTATTTTGGCATTATGCATCTGAAATGTTGAAAATCTTCAAATAAAAGGTACTATATAATTTTAAAGATGGTATTATTTTAAATAATTACAAAAATTTTTTTGTAGGAGCACCTTTAACAGAATTGGACTCACCTCGGTTGCCTTCTCATTTATCAGAGTATGAACGGGATACATTACTTGTTCAACCTGAGGTAAGGTCCTTAATAACACTTTGTACTGTTTACCAAGCATATATTACATGTGTGTATATATACAATGATATTTTGATCAAAATTATGTCTATGTTTATGCTTCTTTTTATAGGAAGTAGTAGAAATGTCTCACATGCCAGGAGAGTTATTTAATTTATATCTTCATCAAAACTACATAGAGTTCTTTATGGAAGTAGATGACCTTGTGAGAGCCAGTGAATTTCTCAGTTTTGCAGATGTCCTCAGTGGTGACTGGAATGTAAGACCATTTGACCTATATGTTTTTGTTTGTATTTCCTTAGACCTCAGAAAGTAATGTTTGCTCTTATCCTTAATTATTTGACATAATTTTGTGACTCCTTAATTACTTGCTAAAATGAATTCATCCAATCCAGTGCTGTAATGAAGCTTCAGTAAATTATCTGATTTTTCTGTTGATAATATAGCACTATTTTTTTCTGAAGTTAATTTTCTGATTTCAAAATTTTAATATATATACGATCAGAAAATTTAACAGCCATTGAAAATTGGGCTGGAGTTATGACTCAGTGATAGAGTGCTTGCCTTGCACATGTGAAGTGCTAGGTTCAATCCTCAGTATTGCATAAAAATAAATAAGTAAAGGTATTGTGCCATCTACAACTAAAAATTTTTTTTTTTTTTTTTTTGTGGTGATGGGGATTGAACCCAGGGCCTTGTGCTTACGAAACAGGCACTCTACCAACTGACCTATATCCCCAGCCCGGTTAAAAATATTTTTCAAAAATTAAAATTATATCAAAATGCAGTCTATAAAAATAAAAATTTTAAAATTATGAAGACAAGGACCGTATATCTTGCTGTACTTTGTTCGTTTACAATTTTTTAAAAAATATTTGAAATTATTATAAAATTTGTATTAACTAGCGGTTAACTTAGTGCAGACCACGTACTTAGCATGCACAAGGCCCTGATTTCAATTCCCAGCACCAAATTTGTTTTTCTGTGATAGGGTCTCACTACATTGACCAGGGTAGTCTCAAACTCCTGGTTTCAAGTGAGCCTCCTGACTCAGTAAGCTAGCACTACAGACATGCTCCGTACTGCCCAGCCTCTGTGTTGTTTCTTTTTTTTTTATATGGAACGCCTCATGAATTTGCGTGTCATCACTGTGCAGGGGCCATGCTAATCTTCTCTGTATCGTTCCAATTTTAGTATATGTGCTGCCAAAGCTAGCACTCTGTGTTGTTTCTTAATGTCTTACAAGTACAGCAGCCACTAGCCACAGTTGGCTCTTTAAATTTAAATTAAACTAAAAATTCAGTTCCTCAGTCACAATAGCCACGTATTTCCAGTATTTGATAGCTGCATGTGGCTAGTAGCTACTATATTGAACAACCCTACTACAGCAGAACATTCCATCATTATAGAGATCCTTCTGGACAACATTATTTTAATATGTTAATATTTCTCTTGTAAATATTGAAATGATATTAATAACTATAGATTTTCATTACTTGGCAGTTTTGTTTGTGTGTGGTTTTTGTTTTTGTTTTTTCCTGTAAGTACTGGGGATTAAACTCAGTGGCACTCCTCCTCTGAGCTGCATCTCCATTCCTTTTTGTGTTTTATTTTGAAGTAGGGTTTAAGTTCTCTAGGCTGGCCTCAAACTTGGAATCCTCCTGCCTCAAACTCCTGATTAACTGGGGTTACAGATATGCGCCACCACGCCTGTCTCATTTACTTAATTTTTAGAATAATTCTTTAAAAATATTTTTTGTTTGTCACATAATATTTGTACATATTTATGAGGTTCAGTGTCATATTGTGATTCATGTGTACAGTGGGTGATAATCAACTCAGGGTAATTAATACATCATCAACCTAAACTTCTGTCATTTCTTATATCTTCATATAATTGGTTCTTTTTTATTTTGAAATTTTCTAACCTATACATAAGTTGGAAGAAGAGTACATTGAAAACCTAAATACCCTTGCCAGGTGTGGTGGCACACACCTGTAATCCAACTACTCAGGAGGCTGAGGTAGTAGTATCACAAGTTCTAGGCCAGCCTTGGCAATTTAGTGAGATTCTGTCTCAAAATAAAAAATAAAGAGGGCTGAAGATATAAATCAGTGGTAAAGCAGCCTCTGGATTCAATCCCTGATACTAAAAAGAGAAAGAAAGAAAGACAATATGTGTGTGTGTGTGTGTGTGTGTGTGTGTGTGTGTGCGCGCATAAATATTTTGTTGGTTGGTGATGAGCCTTTATTTATTTTTATGTGGTGCTGAGAATCGACTGCACACTACGCAAGCACTCTACCACTGAGTTCAACCCCAGCCCCAAAGCTGTATATTTTTAACATTTTGTTCACTCGGTTCTTTATGTTTTGCTACATTTGCTTAATCTCTGTATTTATACATGTGTTGTTGACTGAATAATTGGAAAGTGATTGCAAACATGACACTTAAGCATGAGTAAAGAATTGTTCTGTTACAACCATAACATCAAATCTAAGAAAGTTAACATTAATTTAGTAATATATTTTCCCCAGTTGCCTCAAAAATGTATTTAAAGGTCTGGGGTTGTAGCTCAGTGGTAGAGCTCTTGCCTAGCATGTGTGAGACACTGGCTTTAATTCTCAGCACCACATATGAATATAAATAAATAAAATAAAGGTCCATCGACAATTTTAAAAAAATTTTTTACAAATACCTTATTCTTTAAAAAAAAAAACAGTATGTAAAGTTGTTTACCCCACCCCTATCTAAGACCTAAGCAGGGTTCACCCATTGCATTTGATTCTTTTGTCACAGATGCATTTGCTTTAAATAATTTTGTAGCGCTATTATTTTTAGGGCTGCAGTAATGTTAGAGAAAGTGAACATATAGTTAATTTAATTTTTGTGTATGTGTCAGTAGTATCAATAATACTATTTTGTAGCAGTGTAGCCTGTAATCCCAGAGACTCAGGAGGCTGAGGCAGGAGGATTGCAAGTTCAGAGCGAGCCTCAGCAGATTTGCAAGGCCCTAAGCAATTTAGTGAGACCCTGTCTCAAAATAAGAAAAATAAAAAAGGCTGGGGATGTGGCTCAGTGATTAAGTGCCCCGTGGGTTCAATCCCCAGTACCTAATAATAATTATATTATTTTGTAAATCTCTTATATATTTCACATCTTGTCTCATTTGTTAGACACGCTCTTTACTCAGGGAATATAGTACATCTATAGCTACAAGAGGTGTGATGCATTCCAACAAAGCCCGAGGATTTGCTCATTGCCAAGGAGGAGGATCAAGTTTTCGACCATTACACAAACCCCAGTGGTTTCTAATATTTAAAAAGGTAAAAATAAAATAAAATTTAAAAGTACACTTCGAATGAATCAGTGAACTTTATTGCATATGAATTATTAATATATAAATATATATATAAAGCTGTTTTGTTTTTTACAGTGAAAAAAGAAAAAGGTTTTATTTTAGTAAAATAGTTGCTGAAACCTACAGTTTTCTTGGAATGATGATGATAAAATATAAAAAGGAGCATTTTATTAAGGTCTTTTTTTCATTTTTTAAGGAAAAAAAATCAAAATTTGAAAGCACAAATCTGTTGGTTGAATTTTACTGATATCAAAGTTTAGTTATATTTTAGTTTTAGTTAAAAAAAAAGTCTAGGATACACATTTCAGTTAGAACGAATAAGTTTGAGGTCTGTTGTACAACATAATGACTGCTAGTTACTCATGATGTATAGTCACGCATCACTTAACTACACAGACACATTCCGAGAACTTTTAACATTGAAACAGGGCACGTTCAAGAACTGCATTGTTTTATTTATTTATTTATTTATTTATTTATTTATTTATCTATCTATCTATCTATCTATTTATTTATTTATCTATTTATCTAGTTATCTAGTTATTTATTTATTTGGAACCGGGGATTGAACTCAGGGACACTCGGCCACTGAGCCACATCCCCAGCCCTATTTTGTATTTTATTTAGAGACAGGGTCTCACTGAGTTGCTTAGGGCCTCACTAAGTTGCTGAGGCTGGCTTTGAGCTCGTGATCCTCCTGCCTCAGCCTCCCGAGTCGCTTGGATTACAGGCATGGGCCACCACTCCCGGCAAGAACTGCATTGTTTAAAAAAAAAAAAAAAGACTGCATTGTTAAACAGGTTCATGGTTGTGTAAACATCATCAAGTGTTCTTATATGAGCCTATATTATATAGGTTAATTACTTAAACATGAAGAGGCCTCTTGATACAAAGAGATTGATAAATACAAGATGTGTGAGGTTGTTGCTGATGTAACATGACATTAGATAATGCTGGGAGATTTTTAAAGGATTCATTCTAGATAAACAAAAGTATGTTTGTGGTATATAAACTCACAGTTTGTGATAAACAGTTTATTTGGAACACATAACTGTATTTTTTAATTTCATTTTCATTTTTTTTTCTTTTTCATACAGTATCGGGAAAACTGCATGGCAGCAAAAGCACTTTTTTCTGACTTCTGCTTACCAGCTTTATGCCTCCAAACTCAACTGTTGCCATATCTTGCTCTACTAACCATTCCAATGAGAAATCAAGGTACTCACAGGTTTTCCTTTTTCCCAAGAAGTAGTGTTTTATGCCCATTTCTTTTTTGTGAGTCAATTCATGGTTATACTAGTAAGATAAGTTTTTCTCCTTTCCTTTATTTTTTGATACAGAATTAATACATGTTTTGTGTTTTAAAAAAAAATGTAGTGATGCAAAGCTGTAACCCCAGCAGCTCAGAGGGCTGAGGCAGGAGGATGGCAAGTTTGAGGCCAACCTGGGCAACTTAGAGAGACTCTGTCTCCAAATGAAAAGCAAAAATGGGCTGGGGATGTAACTCAGTAGTAGAGCCGAGGCTCTGGGTTCAATCCTTCTAGTATCAACCACCCATAAACAAAAATATAAAGTAAAAATTCAAAGTACCTTCCCTTTAATGCTTTAAGGTAGGTAATCTGCTTTTGATATATTAGTGTAAATTCTCCCCAGTTTCTTCTGTGCCTATGGAAATAGGTAGATGAGACAAATTAATTTGCTTTTTATCACTTACCATGGATAGTCTTCCATATTTTATAAGTTAATGTCAAAGTACCAATACTAAATGATATTGAAATCTAATAGATTTTTTCAACATTTAAAAATTTATTTAACCTATTGATGAATATTTTGCCTGATTTCAGTATTACAAATGGTGCTCATTAATAATATATTTTCAAGTTTTGAAATTATAAATAATGCTGTAAACACTTAGGCAGTACATGCTTGGACAGGTTGTATTTCTTCTGGGATTTACTTTTCTGTGAACTTTACCAATTTTTCTGTAATTTGTTTTTCTCTTTCTTTCTGTCTGTTTCTGTCTCTCTTATAGTCTTGGGAATTGGACCCGCTCTACTACTGAGCTATATCTCCATCTCTTTTTGTTTGTTTTGTTCCTTCATTGTTTGTTTCAGAGACAAAGTCTTTCCAAGTTGTCCAGTTTGGCTCAAATTTAGATCCTTCTGCCTTACCTCCCGAGTAGCTGGGCATTATAGGCACACCCCATTGCACAGGCCCCACTGTTGTTTTGGGTTTTAATATGTATTTTAAGGGCCACATTTCGTTAACAGTCACATGGTGCTGTTCTTCAATGTAGAACAGAGGATTTGTGTAATACTGAAAATGTTAGTAATCTACCATATAACTCATCAAACTTCTTAAAAAATTTGAAGAATTTACCTTTTGGGTTATCAGAAGAAAGATCAAGGATAACACCTTTAACACAAGAAACTGTTTAATTTTGTGCCTTTTGAGAGTATCGATATTCAACATTTTTAAAAATTTGTTCTAATTAGTTATACATGACAGTGAATGCATTTTGACACATTATACACAAATGGAGCGCAACTTCTCAGTCCTCTGGCTTAAAAATATGGAATGCTTCACCAATTTGCATGTCATCCTTGTGCAGGGGCTATGCTAATCTTCTCTGTATCGTTCCAATTTTAGTATATGTGCTGCCAAAATGAGCACAATACTTAACTTTTTTTTTTTTTTTTTTTTTTTTTGCTGTGCTGGGGATTGAACCCAGGGCCTTGTGCTTGTGAGTCAGGCACTCTACCAACTGAGCTATATTCCCAGCCTACTTAACATTTTGTGTGTGTGTGTGTGTGTGGTCCTGGATTGAACCCAGGGCCTTGTGCATGCAAGGCAAGCACTCTACCAACTGAGCTATATCCCCTACACATTTTTAAATGTTGGGTATTCACCAATAAAAGTGGGATAAGTGTTAAGCAGTTGACACTATTAGTCTATGGGTCAGGATCCAGAAGTTTTCTTATTCTTGTCAATTTTTTTTAAAGATTACACTAATTTTAAATCTCATTTTGAAGCAATTTCAAATCTAGAAAGAGATGCAAGAATAGTACAAAAAAATTCTTGTATAGTTCACCAGGATTTTCTAGTGTTAAATTTTTATCCATTTGCCTTATATCCACTCTTTTTCCTTCTCTGCACATAAAAGCACACATATACAAATTTTTTTCTATCATGTTTAAGTAGTTGCTGATGTGATGTTCCATTATTTTTAAAACATTTCAGTGTGTGCATCCAGAAACCAAGGACATTTCTACATAGCCACATTATGTAAATCAAAACCAGGAAATTAATGTTGATACACTTCTACCATTTAGTTTATAGACTCCTTTTAAATATTACCAGTTTTCCAAATAATGTATTTTATAAAATAAAAACTTTTTCCCTTTTTCTCCTTTCTTGTTTACAATCCAGTGTGCAATCACATGATGCCTTTAGATACTTAAGTGCCTCTTTATTCTCCTTTGATCTGGAATAGTACCTTAGTCTTTGTCCATGACATTTTAGAAGCTTGTGGGATAGTTACTACATACGCTATCCCTCAATTTGATGATTCCTCTTGATTGGATTTCAAGATGTGTATTTTGGGCAGGAATACCACAGAAGTTATTCTGTCTTCTTGGTGTATCATGTCAGGAGAATATAATGCTATATAATATAATATAAAAGTTAACTTTAGGGGCTGGGGTTATAGCTCAGTGGTAGAGTGCTTGCCTAGTACGTGTGAAACACTGGGTTCGATCCTTAACACCACATTAAATAAATTAATACATACATATGTACATAAATAAATAAATGTATTGTGTCCATCTACAACTACAACTAAAAAAAATTTTTTTTTTTAAACTTAACTTTGGGGCTGGTGATATAGCTCAGTTGGTAGAGTGTTTGCCTAGCAAGCACTAAGGGCCTGAGTTCAATCCACAGTACCACCACCAAAAAAAAAAAAAAAAAAATTAACCTGGCATGGTGGCACATGCCTATAATCCCAGCGACTCGGGAGGCTGAGGCAGGAGGATTGCAGGGTTCTGCTTTAAACTAAGCAGAACCTTTTACTGTATCTCCAATACTCTTTGAATGCTTTCTTATTTTCTAAAACAAAATATTCCAGATTTTTTTCATACTTTCTTAGTACTAGTTCTAGAAATCAGGAATTTCAGTGAGCTCTGGATCCTTTCAGTGGAAATGATGTTTAAGAGACAGGATCTGAGCACTACATATGGTCATTGTTATTAGAATGTCATTGTTTCACAGACTTTTCCAGGGAAATAAAGCTGGGAAATGTGTGTAAAACATGAATTCACACCAGTACATTCCATTTCAGTGTAACACCACAGTTTATTATGACCTTTTTCCTTTCCATATTTGTATCTCCCCTTTTTTGTTTTATTTGTCATATAGGGAACTGAGTAGCATTCTATCACTGAGCTACCTCTCCAACTGGTTTTATTTATTTATTGTTATTATTTTATTAATTAATTAATTAATTTTTTTTTTTTTGGTACCTGGGATTGAACCCAGGGACATTTAACCACTGAGCCACATCCTCAGCCCATTTCTGTGTTTTATTTAGAGACAGGGTCTTGCTGAGTTGCTTAGGGCCTTGCCATTGCTGAGGCGGGCTTTGAATTCACAATCCTCCTATCTCAGCCTCCCAAGCGACTGGGATTATAGGTATTCCCCACACCCAGCCCCTATTTTATTTTTTATTTTGAGACAGAGTCTCACTAAGCTGACCTCAAACTTGGAATTTCTCCTGCCTCATCCTTCCAGGTGGCTGAGGTTATGGGCATGTGCCATCATACCCAGCTTGTATCTCCCTTTTTGTTTTGTTTTTGTGGTGCTTTGGATTGAACCCAAGCCCTTGTGCATGTGAGGCAAGCACTCTACCAACTGAGCTATATCCCCAGCCCCTGTACTTCCCTTTTGAATATTTAAAATATCTGTCTTTCATTTTTCTAAATATATGTACTTATTTATTTATTTTTGGAACCAGGGATTGAACTCAGGGACACTCGGCCACTGAGTCACATCCCCAGCCCTATTTTGTATTTTATTTAGAGACAGGGTCTCACTGAGTTGCTTAGTGCCTTGCTAAGTTGCTGAGGCTGGCTTTGAACTAGCGATCCTCCTGACTCAGCCTCCCAAGTTGCTTGGATTACAGGCGTGCGCCACCACGCCCAGCTTGTGTAGTAAATTTTGAAAAGGGATCTAAGAGCCTTCATAATGTTAGATTTGTAAACTTTAAAAGGGTCATAAAATTTTGTTCAAAGTAGGATGTCTTGGCTTTTCTTTTTTAGTGGAGATTTAACCCAGTGGCATTTACCACTTAGCCACATCCGTAGCCCCTGCCTTTTTTTTTTTTTTTTTTTTTGAAACAGGGTCTTACTAAGTTGATGAGGCCAGCCTTGAATCTGCTGTTCGTCTGCTTCAGCCTTCCATGTCGCTGGGATTTCAAGCTTGCAACACCATGCCTCACGGGCTTTTTTTTTTTTTCCATTATAAAATTTTACTCCATTTCTTTCACTTTCATTTACTGTGCTGGTTTTAGTCATTATTCTGCTCCTTTCTCTTATTCCTTCATCAGGGTATGCTTAAAAGTGTCCCACATGTTTCTGAGAATTTGTTCATTTTTCTTCATTTCATTTTCTAGTTTTTGATTGCCTAATTTCTAGTAACCTATGTCTGAGTTTGCTGATTTTTTTTTTCCTGATTCTTTTATCTGCTGGTTCAGATGTACTCTAGTGAATTTTTCATTTTGGTTTGTACTTTTTAGGTCCAGAATTTTTTTTTTTTAATGTATTTAGTTGTAGAGGGACACAATAACTTTACTGAATTTATTTAGTTGTTTTTTTTTGGGGGGGGTTACTGGGGATTGAACCCAGGGGCACTCCACTACTGAGCCACATCCCCAGCCCTATTTTGTATTTTATTTAGAGACAGGGTCTCACTGAGTTGCTTAGGGTCTCGCTAAGTTGCTGAGGCTGGCTTTGAACTCGCGATCCTCCTGCCTCAGCCTCCTGAGTTGGCTGGGATTACAGGTGTGCGCCACCACGCCCGGCTAATTTATTTAGTTTTATATGGTGCTGAGGATCAAATTTAGTGCCTCGTTTGTGCTAGGCAGGTCCTTTACTACTAAGGTACAAACCAGCCCCAGAATTTGTTTGGTCCTTTTTTATATGTCTTCATATTTTCTTTTTTTAAAATATTTTTTTAGTTGTCGATGGACCTTTATTTTTATTTATTTACATGCGGTGCTGACGATCAAACCCAGTGCCTTTCATATACTAGGCAAGTGCTCTATCACTGAGTTACAACCCCCAGCCCTGATTTTTTTTTTTTTTTTGCGGTGCTGGGGATTGAATGCAGGACTTTGTGCTTGTGAGGCAAGTATTCTACCAACTGAGCTATATCCCCAGCCCTTGATATTTTCTTTTTGATGAGACATTCTAATTATAGTTTTCTTTACTACTTGAGGCATGATTTCTTTCTTTGAACATATTATAATGACACCTCCAAGTCTTTTTCTATTAAATTTATGTCTGGGACCTCTCAGAGGCAATTTTGCCTGCTTTTTCCTGTGAATGGGTCACAGTTTCTGTTTCTTTGCATGTTTAATCATTTTTTGTTGAAAACTGGACATTTTACACGATGTATTAGCAACTCTGGATTCTGATTCTTCTCCATTTTGGGGGCTTGTTGTTACTGTTCTGTGCTTATTTGTTTTGTGACTTGGTTAAACTGTTTAATGAAGTGTGTCTTCTCCTGCAGTATGAAGCCATTGTCACTTCTCAGAGAGCTCTGTTTTATGTGTGTCCACTCAATATGGTACAGTGGTTTTACACTTTGGCTCTTTTTTTTCTTTTTTTTTTTTTTTTTGGTTTCTTGATGTTTCTTTCCTAAAAAATTTTTTAGTTGTAGATGGACACAATGCCTTTATTTTATTTATTTTTATGTGGTGCTGAGGATCAAACCCGGTACCTCATACCTGCTAGGCAAGCACTCTACCACTGAGCCACAATCACAGCCCCATCTTGATGTTTCTTTATAGTTGTCTGCCTCACTTCTACTTGTTTAGCTACATTGCTTTGTTGTTTTTAACAGAGCCCCTAAATCTCTCAGATCTGATTTCATTATGATTGGGCACAAGTAGACTATTTTTTTTTGCGGTGCTGGGGATTGAACCCAGGGCCTTGTGCTTGCGAGGCAGGCACTCTTCCAACTGAGCTATGTCCCCAGCCCTTATAATC
>JAJEJO010005044.1:142423-212790 GCA_020662805.1 Glaucomys volans | reverse complement strand
CTGGCTTTGAACTCTGTGATCCTCCTGCCTCAGCCTCCCGAGTCGCTTGGATTACAGGCGTGTGCCACCACGCCCGGCAGTACTATACATTTCTTAAACTTAAATATTTTTAGACAATAAAGAGGTAAAAGACAAATTGTTTTCAGAGAAGACCCTGAAATTCCTTCTTGGACTTTTTCTCCCTCCCCATCCCATTCCCTTGGTGATCCTCTGTGTGTAGACTGCCTCCCTACCAGGCCAGCATTCCTAACAAGCATCTGAACCTCTTTTCATCCTGCTCTTCTCCAGACATGGAAAAATGAAGAATTTGAAGTTAAACAGATGTCTGGCATTTGTTTCAAAGAATTCTACTGACAAAGGGAATAGGATGGGGGAATATAGATGAAACAAAATTGGTGGTAGCTGGGTAATTCTTGAAGCTAATTGATGTTTACCCAAAGGGATGTATACACAAAGGTTCATAATACTTTTCTTTCCACTTTTTATTATGTTCGAAAATTCCTATAATACCTTAAATTCCCTGTACCTAATATTTTACTTCTTCTCAGATTCCATGCATCGTGGTCCATTGGATTATTTCAGTGGCTTTCTAGCTGGTCTCCCAGCTTGCTTTCTGGAGTGTTTTCTCGACACAGCATCCAAGTGATTCTGTTAAAACAAGTCAGAGCGAGTCACTCTTCTACTCAGAATCCTCTAATGGCTTCTGATCTCACTCCTAGTAAAGCCAAAGTCTGTTCTAGTGGTTTTGGAGGCCCTTTGTGATTGAGATAACCTCAGTTCTGCTACCCGCCCTCTCACTCTGCTGCTGCCATGCTGGCCTCCCTGCCTTCATAGTTTTGAACTTGTTAGGTATTTCTGCAGTAGTCATTTCATCTGCCCAAGAGTACTCTTCTTCCTGATACCTGCCTAGCTTCTTCCCTTACCTTTGGTTCTATATTGAAGTATCACACTCTCTATGAAGACTTCCCCCACTCACTTAAAATTGTAACACACTGCCCACAGTGCACTCCTTGCCCCCCTTTTAAACTTGTTTCCTTAGCATACTACCTGTTTTATTTCTCTATCATCTTTCACCTTCAATAGAATTCTAGGTCCATGAAGACAAAGACTTTGGCCTTTTTTCACTGATAGACTAGCATGCCTGATGCATGGCAGGTGCTCAGTAAATATTTGTTGAATAATAGGTCTCCATTTTATAAAGTAAAATAAACAAAGCCTTAGAAATATCAAAATTGTTCAGCATTTTAAAGGTATGGTTATCCACTTGAGTTTTGAGAACTTTATTGTGCAAGTACAATACCATGTGTCTAGTAAGTCTTCAAGAAATACCTAAAAGCAATTCAAGGGAGAAATTCAGTGTACCTTAAACCTAGCAGTTACTTTAGCAAATGGTTTCCTTCTTTCTGTGTATGTGTCCAGATCATTGATGTCATGAGAGAAATCAACAAACTTGGTAAAAGTACTTTTTTAATGCTTTATTTTTGGGGTAGATTGAATATTTCTTATAATCCTTCTGCTTCAGCCTCCTGAGGCATTGGGATTACATTCATGGTTACTGATGCTGCTATTTTGTACCTCTGGGAACCTTAGCCTTTGGCAATTTTTATCTCTAAGAACTTTTAAAATCCAGTATCAAGTGGCACATGCCTGTCATTCCAGCTACTGGGGAGGCTGAGGCAGGAGGACTGCAAGTTCAAGACCAGCCTGGGCAATTTAGCAAGACCCTGTCTCAAAGTAAAAAATAAGAAGAGCTGGGAACTTAGCTCAGTGGTAAAGCACCCCTGAATTCAATCCTCAGTACCACAAAAAAATAAAATGAAATGTAGAATCAAGTGTTACTATTTTAGAAGGAAAGAAGCAAATCTTCTAAATGATTTCCTTATTTCAGGAAGGAAAGAGGCAGTGTTTTAACAGACTGCTTCTCCTTGGACATTCCAAAGCAGGTGTGAGTTAATGAAAATAAGGAGTATATGCTGACCCATCAAACTTTGGTATGCTCAGACTCTTAAATATTTTGATTTAGATGTCTGAGGGAAGGACTCTATGTGGGATTGTTAGCATTATGCAATGTTATTCATTTTTAAAAAATATTTTGTTGTTTATAGGGCTTTTAGATAAATTAGACTTATATGTGCCACCACACCTGGCTAAATATTTCATTATATAAAATTCAGAGTTAATAGTTGAAATTTTGATTGCACTTAAAATGGCATAAAGTAGTAACTTGGAATTCTTGAGTAATCTGTTATATATACTCAAAATATACATGCTTGTTTTTTGTTTAATATGTACCAATAATTAGACATAATCATGTTGGTCTCCTGAATACATTTTGCTACAAAGCAAATAAAATGAGCATCATTGAAAGGATAAATAACTAAGCATAAGTAATAATTGTAATCTTGGCCACAGGTGTGAAAATCACAAATGTCATCAAATGATGGAAGATCCAGGATTCGGGAGAGGGGCTACGATGGGATCCCAGGGGACTTACCTTATCAAGATGGCACCATAAGGACCCTCCAGACTCTTCACGACAGCGAGCTGGCTGTGAGCGCTGATCCTTTGCCACCTCCCCCTCTCCCATTACAGCCACCATTCGGCCCAGACTTCTACTCAAGTGACACAGAGGAACCAGCCATTGCGCCAGACCTCAAGCCTGTAAGACGCTTTGTCCCCGACTCCTGGAAGAACTTCTTCAAGGGGAAGAAAAAGGACCCAGAATGGGATAAGTCAGTGTCTGATATCCGATACATCTCCGATGGTGTGAAATGTTCACCTCCAGCCTCTCCATCAAGACCCAACCACCGTTCTCCCCTCTACTCCTACAAAGATCCCTCTGGAGGGTCAGAAGGCCCCTTTAATTCTCCAAAAGAGGCTGATTCAATGTTTCCCCAGGATCCCTATGCATCTCTAGACCGACACACACAGACGGCTCGAACATACAGTGAGAAGGTGGAGGAATACAACCTGAGGTATTCCTACATGAAGTCTTGGGCAGGCCTGCTGAGAATTCTGGGTGTGGTGGAGCTGCTTCTGGGGGCCGGCGTGTTCGCATGTGTCACGGCTTACATTCACAAGGACAACGAGTGGTATAACTTGTTTGGATATTCACAGCCATATGGCATGGGAGGCGTTGGTGGCCTGGGTAGTATGTATGGGGGCTATTATTACAGTGGCCCCAAGACCCCTTTTGTACTGGTGGTTGCTGGATTAGCTTGGATCGCTACCATTATTGTTCTGGTTCTTGGCATGTCCATGTATTACCGTACCATTCTTTTGGACTCTAATTGGTGGCCCCTAACTGAATTTGGAATTAATGTTGCCTTGTTTATCTTGTACATGGCTGCAGCCATAGTCTATGTGAATGATACCAACCGAGGTGGACTTTGCTACTATCCATTATTTAATACACCAATAAATGCGGCATTCTGCCGGGTGGAAGGAGGCCAGATAGCAGCGATGATCTTCCTCTTCGTCACCATGATTGTTTATCTTATCAGTGCTCTGGTTTGCCTAAAGCTCTGGAGGCATGAGGCAGCTCGGAGACACAGGGAATATATGGAACAACAGGAGGTAAGTGATTTTACAATCCCTCATTTTTTTTTTTTTTGGTAGTTTGGTGATGGGCTTTTTGTTGTTGTTTTGTTATTCGCTCCCTTGTTAAAAATATGTGATCCTCAAAACAGAAAGCTTTTATCAACATCCACCCCTGTGTGTGTGTGTGTGTGTGTGTGTGTATGTGTATATATATATGTATATATATGTATTTATATATCTGAGGCTCGAAAGTCCTACCCCAGTGTCTGACGTCTGATTTGCTTTGACTGAGATAAGCCATTCTGCTGTTACTTGTTATTGCAAGTAGACACCAGCTGTGTAATAGATAGTTTGTCATCTGTGTTATTATGGCTGTGTGATGCTAAAGAGAAAAACAGCTACTGAACAGCTGTTGAATTTCAGTAAAGAAAAATAACATACGTGTAAAATAAGTGTCTCATCATTAACTTTGAGAACTTTTTTTTTTTTTTTTTTGGATACCGAGGATTGAACCCAGAGGTGTTTTGCTACTGAGCTACATTTCTAGTCCTTTGCATTTTCTGAGACAGTATCGCATTAAATTGCACAGGCTGACCTTGAATTTACCATCCTCCTACTTCAGACTCCTGAGTTGCTGGGATTACAGGCTTGAGTCACCATACCTAATTTGAGAACAATTTTGATTCTTTGATATGGTAAAATTACCCAGGCACAGTGGTACGTGCCTGTAATCCTAGGGATCCTGTCTCAAAATAAAAAAATAAAAAGGACTGGGGATGTAGCTTAGTGGTAGAGCATCCCTAGGTTCATTCCCTAATACTGCAAAAATCAATAAATAAAAACACATACATTTTTTCAGTTGCAGAAGAAAAGTATTCATTTAAATGTTGTAATTAACTTTCTTCCTATGAGTTAAATAATTGTCAGTAATTAAATTGCCAATAGAAATATGGAAAACCACATTTGATTTTTTTTTAAATATTAAGAGGTTGAATTCTAATGAATATGCCCTGAAAACTTGCCTATTAGTTTTAATAGTTCATCCTTATGTGGGGATGAACTATTAAAATTAAAATCCCAGCACTTGTTTTTATTTCTTGAATTTAACTAATTAAATATAATGAGAACACTGAGGATAAAAATAATGAGAACGATGAGAAAAATAATAATACCCGGAAGGGATAAGATTATGTAGCATCCCTATTTAAAATTAGTTTAATAGTAGCAAAACTGTGAGAGTATGTTCTTCTACCTTCATTAGACCATGAAATAAACTGATGTTTTCCTATCTTCTTAAGAGGTAAGAGCAGTAGATTCTTCTATACCACTGAAAATATCAGTATTTACCTTAAATTTTTTCTTAATTTTAAATTAACTGTATCATGAATTTTTCCTTTCCTACTTTTCCCAAAACTTCCTAGAGACTATATAATTGTACATGGTATATATAAAAATTAAATCCTGTCCTCATAATAACACACATTGACATATATGTTGTTTTTAATCTTTTGTGACTCTAATATATAACAACAAATAGTTTTTATAACAAGAACCTACGTGTTATACAAAGAACCTCAGCATTTCAGTATGATTCTTAATTTATTATTACAAGACATTCATCTTTCCAGAATTCTATGTAGATTCAAATTATTTTTAAAACTTTATTTTAGCACTCTAAGCATAATTCTTAAATTTACATCTCTCTATACAAATAAAGAATTTAAAATTCTAATCAGTGTGAAGTTCAAATAAACTCTTCTACATAATTTTATGCTAGTTTAATAAGTTGTTAAATTTTAACATATCAAAGTTCTGCATTAATGATTGTAATTATTTACGTGATACTTTATTTTGCCTTTCTCAGGAAACATTTATTCCTGTAAGACTTTTCATAACACTTGATTAGACTTGAGTCACCTCTGCTGTTGAAAGCTGTATCTATTTGTGTGTTGTTATAAATTCCTAAAGGTTAGAAGATGTTATAACCTTTGACTTTTTTCTATTAATTTTATACGATAAACATTTCAGGGATGGGGTTGTAGCTCAGTGGTAGAGTGCTTGCCTAGCACGTGTGAGGCACTGGATTCAATTATCAGAACCACATAAAAATAAATAAATAAAATAAAGGGTACTGTGTCCATCTACAACTAAAAAAATTTAAAAAAAAAATTCAGCTCTTTGATCATTCAAGGTAATGGTAGCCAGGAATAAAATGTCTAGGTAATTCAAGTAACTTACCTAATAGTCTCCACAATCCCTGGATCTCCAAGTCTTCTCTATGCTCCTGATTGACAGGGAACTACAATCATCCATCCACTGATTTTCTTCTGGTTCATAAAGTACTAGGCACAAGAGTAAGAGGAACAATCCATCAAGTAGAGGATCAATCTCTGTAAACTTGAAATTGGGCTATAAAAGCAAGTGGATGAAAGTATTTGTAAAGTAACTTAACACACCTTTGAAAAATCATTTTCACTTTTTGTTCCAGATAAATGAGCCATCATTGCCATCGAAAAGGAAAATGGTAAGAATAAAGTTTACTTCATGTTATGCTTTCTCTAGATTTGTTAAATATTTTTCTCTTGTGTCTGTTTATCAACATAGTAGCGCCATCCCTTTTTGAAAGTAGAGCTATTGCAATGAGTTCATGAGAGGACTTTCAGTTTTCTCTTAGTACTAAAACAATCTGAGCTATAGCTCCTTTTAATTTTGTTAGATGGAAGTTTATATAAGTGAACATAGTTGGTTTTCCTTTAAATTTATTTTTTTATGTGAAAGTAATTTTCCTCGATTTATTTTTCCTTTATTTGTACTGAGGATTGAACCCAAGGCTATGGGTTAGGCCATAGAATACCAGGCAAACACTCTACTACTGAACTATACCCCCAATCCTTTTTTATTTTTTTAGTTTGAGACAGCCTTGCTAAGTTGCTGAGGTTGGCCATGAACTTTCAATCCTCCTGCCTGAGCCTCCTGAGTAACTGGGTTTAACAGGTGTGCATCACCATGTCCAACTCTTAATTTCTCTTCTTAAATTCTTTGCTATTCCTTTCTATTATCGTGTTTTCAGATGTCAAATTTTGTAGTGTCAGGATGTTCTTATTCCATAATTTACTAGCTATGTGACAATAGGCAATTTATTTATTTATTTATTTATTTTTTTGGCACCAAGGATTGAACCCAGGAGCACTTAACCACTGAGCCACTTTCCCAAACATTTTTATATTTTGTTTTGAGACGGGTCTTGGTACATTGCTTAGGGCCTCGCTAAGTTGCTGAGCCTGACTTTAAACTCCCAATCCTCTTACCTCAGTTTCTTGGAATTACAGGAACATGCCACCATGCCCAGCTAGAGGCAAGTTTTGAACCATTCCATGTTTCTGTTTCTTCATCTGTAAAATTGGAATAATAATTATAATTTTACCTCATAATTTGCTGAGATGATTCTGTGAGATGCTGTTATCATGATTATTTACATATAGGTGAAAAATAATTTTTTTTTGGTACTAGGGATCAAACCTAGGGTTGCTCTACCTCTGAGCTACATTCCCAGCCCTTTATTTTCTTTGAGACAGGGTCTTAATAAGTTGCCAACATTGGCCTCAAATTTGTGATCCTCCTGCTTCAGCCTCCTGAGTCTCTGGAATGACAGGCATAAGTCACTGTGCCCAGCTTAGTGTATTTTAATAATCACAGTTTTGTGGGCTGGGGATCTAGCTCAGTTGGTAGAGTTCCTGCAAGCACATGGCCCTGGGTTCAATTCCCAGCACTATAAAAATAGTAATAATAATTATCACAGTTTTACCCTTATTGAAAAGTTCCTTTTCAAGATACTGGGCATTATTTCCAAGCAAGAAGTTGAGAATCAGCCTTTGGATTTGTTTGAAAGGGGTTACATTCCCTTAGTTCAAAATTCAAAAATGTCTATTTGTGAATAGAATAGTCTTCTTTGACTTTTATACTCAACTTTCCAGTTCTCCTGCCAGTGGGGTGAGGGGGCCGATGTTGTTTTCAGTGTCTTGTGTTCCTTTCAGAAATGAGAAGGATGTATCTCACAAATCTATACATAATTGCTTCTTTCTTTTACACAAATGATAGCAGGCTATAAACACTGTTAGGTCCCTTATTTCTCTTAATACATTCTAAGATATTTTCTTATTAATACATGAAGAATTACTGCTTTTTTTTTTTTTTTTTCTATAATAGGGATTGAACCCAGGGGTGCTCTTCCACTGAGCTACATCCCAGCCCAAGGATGTGGATTTCTTTTGTTGTTGTTGAACCAGGGATTGAACCCAGGGGCACTCCATCACTGAGCCACATCCCCAGCCCTTTTTTGTATTTTATTTAGAGACAGGGTCTCACTGAGTTACTTAGGGTCTCGCTAAGTTGCTGAGGCTGGCTTTGAACTCGCGATCCTCCTGCCTCAGCCTCCCGAGTCTCTGGGATTACAGGCGTGCACCACCCCGCCCGGCTTGGATTTTTATTTTGATAACCTGATTGTCCTATTAAGGTTTTTGGTTTTTGTTGGATGGTTGGTTTTTGATTTGGGGTGTTGTAGTTTTTGCAGTGCTGGAGATTGAACCTATAGAGGTTACAACCAGTTTTCACTCCTAGCACTGTAGGTTTCCTCACTGTGTTATACAGTGTGTTAGGAAATTTGCTGACATTTGTTAGATTGATAGGTGAAAAATGGTATCTCTTTGAGTCAGTTGAATCAGGAATGAGATTGTACATTTCTCATATGTTACGTTTTCATTTGCAATCTATTTTTAGGAATCTTTTAAGTGAATACTTTTTTTGTGGGGCAGGGGTAGTACTGGGGATTGAACCTGGGGTGCTTTACTACTGAACTATATCCCCAGTTCTTTTTTCTTCTTCTTTTTTTTAATTTTGAGATAGGTCTTACTAAATTGCTGAGGATTTTGCTGAGTTGCTGAGGCTGGTCTCAAACTTGTGATCCTTCTACTTAGCCTCCTGAGTCTGTGTAAGTGAATACATTTTGAAGATATCTTTTGAACTGGGCACAGTGGCCTACACTTGTGTCAGCCCCATGGGAGATGGAGGCCCTGAGTTAAAGGCCAGCCTACACAACATGGACAACATAGCCAGACCCCATCTAAGAAAATACCCTTCATAAGATTTCTTTTATCTTGTAACTTTATTCTCTCCACTGTGACACACAATTTGAAAATGTTTTATTCACATTGAAATAAGGGATTTAGAAAGAAGATATACAGTCTGTCCAAGGGATCATGATTAATAAATACATCAATGTTATTAATTCATTCACTGAACAAATGTGCCATTTTGGCTGTGAACTCAGATAATAAACATTAAAAAGAGCATCATCTCCATTTTCAAAGGGCTTGCAAATCTAGTGAAAAAGAAAAACAGAAAATAATTAGGGGCAGAGTGCTCGGAGGCGGCGGTGGCGGGCCTGCAGGGAGGGAAGCCTTAGCCCGCCCCAAGTAAACGAAGTGCTGCGCAGTGCTGACCCCGCCGCGCCTCCCGCTCCGCGGCGGAGCCATGGAGATCAGCATCCAGATCAGCAGCAAGATCCGGAGTGCCATTAAGGGAAATTGCAAGAATTAGGAGCTGACGTTGATGAAGAACTTCCTGATTACATTATGGTAATAGTGGCCAACAAGAAAAGTCAGGACCAAATGACAGAAAATAATTAGCAGTGTATGAATAAATGAGAGAGAGAGAGATGGAGATCTTTTAAGGACTATCAAATTAAATAGCTGACTTAGAGATTGGTGCTTCCGTGTACAGATGATAATGTCTCAAATTCAACATTGATTGGTGGTCAAAGCATCCTTTGGGTTGTATAATTAGTCATTTTTTAAAGGATCAGTTGCACTAAACTATTTCTGACTCCCGGAATTATCTGAATTGTAGTCGAAATGGCTTAACAACCTTGCTGGGATTTTTTTGGGTATTCATAAATGTTTAGAAATCAAGTTGACCAGTCTGGACTGACCAGGTGTGTAGCAGGTGAGGCTGGCATTAGCTGGTTTACAGAAGATTGAAGAACTTCTCTTTCATGAGGTGGCATGGACCTAGTGCTACAAGCTTATATACCCTTTAAATATTGGGTATAGAATTACAGTGATTCTATTTTGAGTGAGTTTCTTTTGTTTTGTTTGTTTCTTTCTTTTTTTGCTGGGGATTGAACCCAGGGCCTTGTGCTTGCAAGGCAAGCATTCTACCAACTGAGCTATATCCTCAGCCCTTCTTTTGGTTTGTTTTTTATCATGCTTTGTCTTAACTTCTCATTCTCAAAGTGTTTTAGTTTTTTTTTATTTTATTTTATTTTTTTTTTTTTGAACAAGGGATTGAACTCAGGGACACTCGGCCACTGAGCCACATCCCCAGCCCTATTTTGTATTTTATTTAGAGACAGGGTCTCATTGAAGTTGCTTAGGGCCTTGCTAAGTTGCTGAGACTGGCTTTGAACTCGTGATCCTCCTGATTCAGCCTCCCAAGTCGCTTGGATTACAGGTGTGTGCCACCACGCCCGGCATTTAGTTAGTTTTTTACTCATTTATTTATTAAAAAAAATTTTTGAGACTGGGTCTCACCAGTACCCTAGGCTGATCTCAAATTCCTGGGCTCAAACCATCCTCTTGCCTCAGCCTATCCCATAGCTAGGGTTACAGACTTGCACCAGCTTGTATTTATTTGACATTTACTGCTTGCTCTGAGTGTATACGTTTCAATTAGACTTGTTCTTATTCCATGACAGTAGTATTAATTAGAGCAAGTTAAATGAGGAAGGTACGTGGAAGCTGTCAATTATATATATGGCCATTTATATATACTGGCCACCTTTTAGGAGAGCAGCTGGCCAACTAGGGAGGTGGGAAGAGGGAGACTAGTTTTCATTATGTTGTCTTTTAGACCTTTGAATTATATACCATGTTTACAGATTATCTGTTTAAAAATAAAATTGAAAGCTTTTTAAAAGTCAGATTAAGAGCTGGGGATGTCGTTCCGTGCTAGAGTGCTTGCCTAGCATGCATGAGGTCCTAGGTTTGATCCCCAACACCGCCCCCCGACCACACACACAATTCACATATAGGAAATTGTTTTATAAAAGCTGACAACCTGGGTTGGGGATATAGTTTAGTGGTAAAGCACTAGTATGCGTTACTCCCCAGGTTCAATCCCCAGCACCATAAACATAAATAAGTAGATAAATAAACAAAACATCCTTAGGAGTAGAAGAGTCTGTTTGCTTTGGAGGGTTAAAGGTATACATTTTGCAAATATTGACTGCTCAGTGCCAGGCTGGACAAGGCTGTCTCACTGGGATGTAATGGGAAAATGTGGTAGTGGTGGCCATTCTTGCCCAGGGTAGAATTTATGGGCTTCCTGGTCAATCTCTCTGAGGTGGTAGGATTTACTAATGGAATTAAGTGCAGAATAGAGTCAACTAGAGATACCAGGACAAATTGGAGAAAATTGCCCCAGATGATAGGGCAGTCAGTATTATTGTTTGGTAAGAATGTACAAGGTGGGGGCTGGGGTTGAGGCTCAATGGTAGAGTGCTTGCCTAGCATGTGTGAGGCACTGGGTTTGATCCTCAGCACCATATTAAATAAATAAATAAATAAATAAATAAATAAATAAATAAATAAATATGTCCATCTACAACTAAAAAAAAAAAAAAAAAAAGAATGCGCAGATGGCACAGAATAAGGATGAAGTGTCAGAGAGTTCTAGAGTACCTTTTTCAGGGCCTTTGGAGGTTGGTGTGTGTTATATTCAGGTGTATTACAGGGTTCCAAATTCTGAGAGGTCCTGGAATGGTTAGGAATAACCACAGTAGATGCTGGAAGTTCCAATCTACAAGTTTTTTGGAGAGCATATTAATATAATTAGCTTCCCCTACTGTTTCAAAATATAGGAGCTAAGCTGGGTATGGTGGCACACACCTGTAATCCTAGCTACTCTAGAGGCTGCAGCAGGAGGATTATAGTTGAAACCAATGTGGGCAACTTGACTCTGTCTCAAAATAAAATTTTTAAAAAATGAGGAGCTGGGCACAGTGGCACACACCTATAATCCCAGTGGCTTGGGAAAGCTGAGGCAGGAGGATCTCAAGTTCAAAGCCAGCCTCAGCAGTTTAGTGAGGCCCTAAGCAACTGAGACCTTGTCTCAAAATAAATAAAAAGGGCTAGGGATGTGGCTTAGTGGTTAAGTGCCTCTGGGTTCAATCCTGGTACAAAAAAAAAAAAAAAAAAAAAAGGTGAGGAGGTCTGGGTCATAGCTCCCTGGTAAAAAGCACAGACCTAGTATGCGTGAGGCCCTGAGTTTGATCCCCTGTACTGGGGAAAACAAAAGAGATAAGAGCTAAAGCCAAAACGCATCCTTTTAAAGGTCTTTTTTCCTGGAGATAGATCTCCGTGGATCAATATATTTAGGTATATTCTAGAGGTAGAGTTCAGTGATCTTATGACTTAATTGATGAATCTTCATTGGATTTACCTATGAGATACCTGATAGAAAGGACAGGACCTCCAGTTTTCATTGGGTGCGATTTTCACCTGCTTCCTTCCTAAGTCATAGCAGAGAAGAATCGGAGACTAGCCTGGTAGAGTTCATGGCATGTGATGAAGAGGAAATGAACTTTAGAATTAGATAAATCTGAATTATAGTACCAGAGCAGCTGCTTAGTAGCTCTGTAATCCTGCAGAAGTTACTTACCTTCCCTGACCTTCTGTTTCCTGTCCCTTGTTTGAACTATACACTAGTCACCCCTTATTATTTCGTATGTTAACAAATATAATTTTTTATTTATTTTTATTTATTTATTTATTTATTTTTATTTTTATTTTTTTTGGAACCAGGGATTGAACTCAGGGACACTCAGCCACTGAGCCACATCCCCAGCCCTATTTTGTATTTTATTTAGAGACAGGGTCCCACTGAGTTGCTTAGGGCCTCGCTAAATTGCTGAGGCTGGCTTTGAATTCTTGATCCTCCTGACTCAGCCTCCCAAGTCGCTTGGATTACAGGGGTGTGCCACCACGCCCGGCTCAAATATAATTTTTTAAAAGATAAGATCATTTGGAAATGAAATTATATGTAAATATAAAGTATGATCAAATAGAGACAGCAACAAATTCTAATAAACCCTAAGTGCTGAGCAGGTTTTTCAATAGAAAAGCCAGAATCTAATCTGGACTTGAGGATGAGGATACGGTTTTGGAGTGGAGGTTGTGCATCATCATGTCAGACCCTCTAAGGGGAAAAGAATTAGAAATCTGACAAATGCACAGTAAAACACCTCTCTGGCTTTTCCTCTTTATAACTTGACAGGATATATTCAGCCCATTTTTTAATTTGAAAAGCTTAATGATAATATCCATAGCATTACTCGTCCTATTGGTTAATTATTTTCTCTTGTATCACCATAAGGCATTTTTGATATTTGCTAAAACTAAATTTGGTTAGAAGCAAAGAAAGGTCATATTAAATCTGGGGCTGCAGGCCCTTTCTCTCCCGTCCTGTGGATGTTTGTAATTAAGAGCACTGTTCTAAGAGTGGTCTGTCCAAGGGCTGGAGCCCAACACATCCTGCCCATGAAAGCCTGAAAGTTTTAATTCTTTGTCTGATGTTTCAATTTCTTTACAGTTGAGTTCTCCACACTGATGATCAGTGAGATTCACCCAAAAAAGAACCAACCAACCAAACAAACAAAAATGTCAAGACTGTAACTTTTTTTTTTAATATTGGGGCTGGGGATTTAGCTCAGTTGATAGAGTGCTTGCCTTGCATGCACAAGGCCCTGGGTTCAATCCCCAGCACTACAAAAAAAATTTAAAAAAAAAATTAAAGCAGATAAAATAGCCTACATGGAAATACAACTTCTTAAAATTCTCTTTTCATATTAAAGGATATTAGAGATGGCAAGTAAGGAAAATGACTAGTTCTTGCTTAACATTTTTTTAATCTAGAAAAGAATTAATTATTTGCTGCTTCTACCCATTGTGACTACCTAGGCAGAATTCATGATTTTGAACCAGGAAATCTGAGATTAATGCCCAGAGTCATTGCTGGGAAACAGGATCAGCATGCTCCATAGTTGCTTTTTCAGCCAGCCCACATGAGAACTAGATCATCAAATATTTAGAAGTTAAGCTAAGGAAAGATGCCATGAAATGGAAATCCATTTTTTTTAAGCCAAAAAAGTGTCCCTTGATGTTTAATGCCATGATTTATTTTCAAGATGAAATAGAGGAATTCATTAGGATGAAGAATGGCACCCTAAACAGCAGAATGAATACTAACTTCAAAATGTGTTCCCTAAAATATCCTTGCTGTTTCCTCATTCTGTACCCACTTGCATTTCTGCTACTTTGAGCCCAAGTGGCTCAGCTTGTTTTCTGCCTTGAGATGATCTGGTTTCCTTTCCACCTAGTGCTGTGGTGTGGAGCTTCTCCTTTCCATAATCTTCTCTCAGACTGGTTAACCACCTCCATGGCTGATCCAATCCCAGGGGTGTGCTATTTGGTGAGTTAAGAGCTGGTGGTTTTTAAAATGAGCTAATGCTAAGCCAAACCTCAAAGCTAGTCTCAGAGTAGGTAAGTCGGAAAACAAAGGACTTAAAAACTGCCTGGCAAGATACAGAGCAGGGTTTCAAAATCCTGTTTTGTATTTTGTTTGTAGGGGCCCTCCCGAGCCACTCAGCTCAGCAAGTGTTTCTCAAAGGCTTAAGGGGTTAGTAGAGGGAAAGAAGTTAACTGCACCAAAGGAGAATCATGATCCCAAGCATGCTCTGACCTTCCTCTAGTGGTAGAGCATTGCCTTCTCTGTTCCTCACAAACTCCCCAGTGCAGTTCTGGAACTTTGGATGTCAACAATAAACATTTTAAATAAACAGGTTTCCTGAGGTTATTCATTTAAAGTTTTAATGAACCATGGACTGGGGATGTGGCTCCGTGATAGAGCACTAACTAGCCTAGCTTGCTGGAGTTCCTGGGTTTAATCTCCAGCACTGCAAAAAACAAAAAGGGCAGCAATGAGGGCTGAGATGTATCTCAGCAGGAAAGCACTGGCCTTGCATTTGCAAAACCCTGGGTTTGATCCCCAGTTCCAAAAAAGAAAAGACAAAAAACAAAAAAAAACAAAAACTAAAAAACCCCAAGAACCCCACTGAAATAAATACATAAATAAATGTGATTAAAAAAAAAAAAAAAAACAGGCAGGGAGTGGGGTAGCAATGAACCAAATAGTTCTGGATTTTAATCCTGACTTTTCCACTTAATTGATATGTGACCCTGGAGAATTTACTTAACCCTCTCTTCTCACCTCTTTAGGTATGAAATGGAAGCCTCTCTTCTGTCATCCACCGGCCTTATCTGTCCACTGAAACCTCTGACTAACCTTTTCCCAGCCCTAGAGCTGAGCATCCTCCTTTACCTGCCCATTCTAGGGTGGATTCTGCTGGGTCTTCCAATTCTTTTTCCCTTCTTTTGACTATCAGCCCTTAAAACCTGTCCCCTGATATTTCTCTGGGCCATTTCATCTTGTGTTCTCTTCCTTTTTTTCTTGAATGGTGGGGTTTTTACTGTTGTTGTTTGTTTTTTGTTTTTTGTTAACTAAAGGGTAACTTATTTCACTTCCAGAACTCAGAATTCTCATAACCCCTTTCAGAAATCACAGGTTAAGAACATTTAGGGAAGTTAAAAACAGGATGCCTTTATTCTGAGGTCCCAGGAACATCTCCCTTACATTTGAAAATACTGAGAATCAGCAGGTATGGTGGCATTTACCTGGAATACCAATGACTTAGGAGACTGAGACAGAGGATCAAAAATTCAAGGCCAACCTGGGCAACTTAGCAAGACCCTGTCTTATAATGAAAAGAGTGAGGAGGGTGGGCCTGGAGATATAACTCAGGATAGAATGTCCTGTGTTTTATCCTGTACTGGACAAATAAAAACATTTTAATTTTTTAAAAGTACATAGGATATCAGAAAGGGTTTCCTTGCTTTTTTTTTTTTTCAAATAATGAAATGGTGTAACTCATTTCCATTCCCTCTTCTCAGTAGCTACATTTTTGGTTTTTTTTTTTTTTTTTTGGAACCGAGGATGATTGTACTCAGGGGCACTCAGCCACTGAGCCACATCCCCAACCCTATTTTGCATTTTATTTAAAGACAGGGTCTCATTGAATTGCTTAGCATCTTGCCCTTGCTGAGGCTGGCTTTGAACTCGAGATCCTCCTGCCTCAGCCTCTGGAGCTGCTGGGATTACAGGTGTACACCACGACGCCCAGCTCTCTGTAGTTACGTTTTTTTACCTCCAGGGATGCTGGGGATTAAATTTACCACTAAGCTATGTCCCCAGCCCTTTTTATTTTTCATTTTGAGACAGGGTTTTACTAAGTGCTTAGGGCCTCACTGACTTGCTGAGGTTGGCCTCAAATGTATGATCCTCCTGCCTCAACCTCTCAAGTCTCTGGGATTATGGGTATGCACCACTGCGCCCAGTTCAGTAGCTTCTTACAATTGATCCATCCCAAGTTTCCACTGTCATTTTTTTCTCTTTCCATTTAAAAAGCCTTAATTCTATTTTTTCCCTGAATTTTTTATTTTGAACTATTTTAAAAATTCTTTTATAGTTACTTGGGCTAATAAGTAAGTACTTAAGACCTCTAATGCCTCATTTTATCATCCACCTTTAACATATACACATTAGAGCTGGAGGATGTTTTACCTATTATGTATTCCTGTATCCCAAATGTGAGTCCCATTAGCTGTTACAAAACATTCAGAACACCCTTGTGACTTTAAAACATTTAATTCTAAAGTGAAATGCTAATTAAGATTTCTACTTTTTGCCTTCCTGCCCTCTCCCCATTTTCTCCTAAGAATAAGTTCAGGTGGTTTTGTTTTCCTACTCCTGTGTGTATTTATCAGTCCTGTTTTTCTCCCAACCTGCAGTGTGAAATGGCCACCAGTGACAGACAGAGAGACCCAGAGGTTAATTTCAAAGACTTGAGAACAACAAAAATGAAATCTGAACTGCTGAGTGGACACATCCCTGCGGGCCACATTCCTAAACCCATCGTGATGCCTGACTACATGGCGTGAGTGTCTATCTGAATTCTTCAAGGTAGCAGTTGAAGGGTCCCTTTGAGCCTTTCGTTTTCCTGCTTGTCTCCACATTAATGCTCTGCCTGAAATAATTTATGTGAATAGTTGTTTGTTATCCAAGAGGTAACATACTGAATTGAAGGTACAGTATGGTCAATGAAGAATAAGCCAAGCTGATTTCCCATCCAGCCTGTTTTAGTGATAAAGTTGTAACTTTGGTTTGTTTTTTCCTCAGAAAATACCCTGTGATTCAGACAGATGATGAACGGGAACGCTATAAAGCTGTGTTCCAAGACCAGTTTTCAGAGTACAAAGAGCTATCTGCAGAAGTTCAAGCTGTCTTGAGGAAGTTTGATGAGCTGGATTCAGTGATGAGCAGGTTGCCACATCATTCAGAAAACCCACAGGTCAGTGTCTGCAAGTTGCCTAGGAGGACCACTGAAGTTTAGAGGAGGAATAAAATCTGACCATTTAGGGCTGGGGATATAGCTCAGTTGGTTGAGTGCCTACCTTGCAAGCACAAGGCCTTGGGTTTAATCCCTAGCACCGCAATAAAAAAAAGAACAACACCAAAAAAATCTGACCATTTAAAAAATCTAGAACTCTGTCTGCTGTCTTTGTCTAGGAAAGTACTTGAAATCTTCAGGATAACCAGTCAAACTGGCTGCAGTGGTGCACACCTATAGTAGCTACTTGGAAGACTGAGGCAGGAGGACAGACAGCAAGTTCAAGGTCATCCAGGGGAACTTAGAAATACCCTGCCTTAAAATAAAATAATAAACTGGCTGGGGGCATAGCTGAGTGGTAGGGCATGCATGAGGCCTTGGGGGTTTAAATTCCCACCACAAAAAAAAAAAAAAAAAAGAAAAAAAAGTTACTGGTCAAGATTACCATTCAAGGGGATGAGGGTATAGCTCACTTGAAGAATTCATGCTTTGTGTGTGGCCCTGGGTTTAATCCCCAGCACCAAACAAAGAAAAAGAAATTACAATCCAAACTGCATGAGTTATTGTCTTTTGCCTTTATTTATGAAATGATATTTTATTTGCCTATTTAAGTAAAATGTAAATATGCTCAAGATACACACAGACTCACAATCCCAAAGAAGGATGAGGGGATTCTTCTGGGATCAAGCTGGGATGAGGGGAGGGCGGGTATGAGGAATCACCAGTGTAGTGCATTCCCCTGCCATGCCATCCAAGGGTTTCCAACCCAGTCTCAGGGTACAGAGAATGGATCTGAAACTGCCGGTCTGAGCTATTAGGTACAACATCAGAGTGATCTCTGTGAAGATGGCAGAGAAGCAATGGGACTGAAGCTTTCTCTTTATTTTTTTGGTACTAGGGATCAAACCCAGGGTTGCTTTACTAGTGAGCCACATTCCCAGTCTTTTATTTTTTATTTTGAGACAATAAAACCTCACCGAGTTGCTGAAGTTAGCCTTGAACTTGAAATCCTCCTGCCTCAACCTCCAAAATCACCAGGATTTCAATATGTACCGCTGTATCCAGCTAGTACTAAAGCCTTTTCTGAAGTCTTCTTTTTTTGGTTCACATTTTTATATCTCTGAAACAAGATTACCTCATAATCAGTGACAACTTAGCAAGGCCCTGTCTGAAAAAAAAAGAGAATAGTAAAAAAACTGAGGACTTAGCTCAGTGTTAAGATGTTCTTAGGTTCAGTCCCCAATACAGAAGCAAAAAGAGGGGCTGGGGTTGTGGCTCAGTTATAGAGCACTTGCCTGGCATGTGTGAGGCACTGAGTTCAGTTCTCAGCACCACATATAAATAAATAACATAAAGGTCCATCGACAACTAAAAAATATTTTAAAAAAAGAGCAGTGATACAATATGTAATACTCTTACGTCCGTCATTTCCGCTTGTTGACTATTATGAATAATGTTGCTGTGTACATTTGTGTTCTTTTTATAAAGAAAATATATTCTAGTCTATTGATTGTATGATTAAATATTTTTATGGTACTGAGGATTGAACCCAGGGACATTTTACCACTGAGCTATATATAGCCCCAGCCTTTTTTATTTTTTATTTTGAGACAGGGTCTCACTAAGTTTCTTAGGACTTCACTAAGTTGCTGAAGCTGGCCTTGAACTGGTTATCCTCCTTTCTTTGCCTCCCAAGTTGCTGGAACTACAGTGTGTGCCACTGCAGTCAGCTTTGTATAATTAAAAATTTAAAAACTTATGCAGCTTTTTAAAAAATGTCAAATGCATTTATGCATGTGAATATACACATGTATATATATAAATTTTTCACCTGAGAACCTCAGTTGGGCATCTTTGTTTTGACTATAGATTTGTAAATATACATTTAAAGTACTCATATTTATGAGCTCTCTGAGTGACATTTTATACTGTATACTATACTGTAGTGACATTTTCCCAACCCTGAAGTGATGGAATAGTGCTAACTAAGAGACACTAGTATCACGAAGCAGGAGAAATCTAGCAAATGCTGAAGGTTGAGGATCAGTTAGTACCATCTGGAAAACAAGCAAGGTTCACAAGTCTGAGAAGATTGACCAAGATTAGAGGCTGTCAAAGGAATGCAGGAAGAGTTGGGCGCGGTGGTACACACATATAGTTCCAGCTATACAGAAGGCTGAGGAAGGAGGATCTGATGGAGCCAGGAGTTCAAGGCCATCTTGGGCAACATAGTAAGACCCCTTCCCTCCCACACTCAAAGAAGAGGAGTGTAGGAAAGAACAAGCAGACCCTAGTAGATCAGCACAGTTGGGAATAGAAGGCTGAATGAGAGAAATGATGCTGAAAATTCTGACTGCCACTATAGCCTTTGAGCAGAGACCCAGTGGTCTCCAAGATATGTGCTTTGTAGGAGTGTCAATGGCTCCAGCATATAAGTCTACAGTTGGGGGATCCAAGGGGTTCTGGTTACAGTGGGGCTGAAAGACTCTCATCCCATGATGAGCCTACACAATTATTAACAAGTCATTACCTCTTATTTTCAATGTGACATATGAAGGAAGTAACAAAAATGACAGTCTCATGGGTATTATCTGTCTTCTCTGGTTCTTATCTAAAGTAGAAATATTAATTATGTCAGAAAAGTTAACTTTTCATAGACCACAGGCTTAGCTTTGTCCTGGGCTACAGTCTGCAAGGCCCATTCATTTTCCCACCAGGTCCCTAGGGAAGCTTGGAAGGCATTTCAAAGCCTTGTGGGCTTGTTTGAAAGCAAAGGTTCTCTCACACACCTGGTTGTGCACCTGTAAAAAATGAAACAATCACAAGATTTTTCTGAGACTATAAAGTAGAAATATTCTTCCAAATAATTCCTTTAGTCCTTACCAGCTCATAAATTCAGTGACTATGGCAGACTAGACTGAGTTTTACAACTCTTTTTTTCTTCTTTTAAGTTACAGATGAACACAATACCTTTATTTATTTATTTTTATTTTTTGTGGTGCTGGGGATTGAACCCAGGGCCTGTGCATGTGAGGCAGGCACTCTTCTAACTGAGCTATACCCCCAATCCAATACCTTTATTTTATTTATTTATTTTTATGTGGTGCTAAGGATCAAACCCAGTGCACCACATGTGCTAGGCAAGTGCTCCACCACTGAGCTACAACCCCAGCCCTGAGTTTTACAACTCTTGTCTCTTCCTGCATCTCTAGTACAGCATCCCAACCTTGGAAGCTAATTTATTCCTGACCTGTTATTGTACATTACCACTGAATTACCAGGTTCATTTTCACTGCTAGCAAGTAATCAAAACATAAACAAATACTCATGTTCTCAGACTATAAAAGGTACTGAAGAATTAAAATATGCTGGGAAAAAGATGCAGGTAAGTGATATAAAATGTTCTCAAGGGAAGCTTTTAGAACTATAAATTATTGCACTTTTTATTAGATTTGCTTTGTCTGGTAATCTCTATGCATAGTTTTACATTTCAAAAATGAGGGCATTGGGCTGGGGTTGTGGCTCAGTGGTAGAGTGCTTGCTTAGCACATGTGAGGCCCTGGGTTCGATCTGCAGCACCATATAAAAATAAAATAAAGGTATTGTGTCCATCTATAACTAAAAACAAAAAAAATAGGGCATTGCTCTAGTAATGCCGTTTGGGCATTTGGTGTTCCCAAAGGGGAAAGATTCAACCCCATAACAAGCATTATTTTTACTACTTGTAGTTATAGTAAATATAAAACTTAGACTAAAATTAGAAGGAACCTTATATGAGCTATTTTCAAAAGTTGAATAGTCTTAATCTCTTAATCACACCACCTAATTTCTTGAAAGAGAACTTTTGAAAGAAGATGAAAATGATAATAATAGCTAATGTGATTATCATATACCAAGTACTTAATAAAGCATCATTTCAATAAGTGAACCTCCTCACAACCCTTTGAGCTGGTTAGTTATGATTTCCATTTTTCCAGTCAGGAAACTGAATCTTAGCATGCAGAGCTTGCCCAGGGTCACACAGCCGGCAGAGGATGGCACTAGGACTAGGATCTGGTTTTATGCAGTCAGGAACCTTTCTGTCTTCTTTATTCCTGAATCCCAGTGCCTGCCTGGCAGACAATAAGCCTGCAAACATTTTCTGTGTGAATATTTTCATAATAATTTTGGGCAAAAATTGTTTTCTAATTCCTAGTGTGTTCTGAGATATGATTTGAGTAAATGCAAATGTTTTAACTCAAATATACAATATATTATTTTTAGGAACATGAGAGAATTTCAAAAATCCATGAAGAGTTTAAGAAAAAAAAGAATGTGAGTAAAACAGTTTTCTTCTTCAAAGTGTATTCTTATCTTTGTACACAGGTGGTAATTGACAAACTAGATTTTTTTGGTTAAAGTACAGTAGTCCTCCCTTATCCATGGTTTTGCTTCCAAGGTTTCAGTTAACCACAGTCAACCATACCCCCCCAAAATTAAGTAGAAAAGTGCCAGAAACAAGCAATTGGTAAGTTTTAAATAGTGCACCATTCCAAGTAGCCCAGTGAAATCTCACACTCTCTCCAGCTCACCTGGATGTGAGTCATCCCTTTGTCCAGCACATCCACCAAGTTACTTAGGAACTGCCCAGTTATCAGATTGACTGTCGAGATAGTATGTGCTTATGTTAAAGTAATAAGATTTCTTAATAATAATCCAGAGCACAAGAGTGGCGATGTGACAGTTTTACTACAGTATGTTATTATAGTTGTTCTGTTTCATAAGTTGTTTTTAGTCTCTACTGTACCTAATTTATAAATTTATAAATTAAACTTTATCATAGGTTCTAATTGCAGATATCCCTCTCTCATATACATATGAGAGGGAGATTATAGGGATAAAGATATATGGAGAGATTGTAGATATAGATGTAGATACACACACATAGAGGGAGAGTCTGCGTATTTCATTTTTATATTTCTTAAGATGCTACTTGTTAGGTACAACTGGTGCTTCAGGAGGTGTTTTCTTGTAATCCCAGGCCTGAATACATTCTGCTCTGTTGATTTCACAGCCTAGGGAAGTGGGAACTGACATGTAACTCTTCACCACCATGTTTCCTTCCAAATGATTATTTTACATCTTTCTGCCTCTATCCTTTACTTAATCTCATAAATCAATTAGAAACTGGAAAGATCTTTATTAATCTTTCGTATTATTTACTTTTTAATATACCTCAAATTATTAAAGCTGCTCAGCTCTTTATACTTCCCACTTCATTTTGCTGTGAACTTGAAACTGCTCTAAAAAACAGTCTATTTTTTCAAAAAATAGAGAACTTAACCATTGTTCAGAGTAGGGAGATTTTAAAATCTGCTGCAAGGTATCCTGTGTAGGGCCATTTTCTGGGTTAATGGATTTTTGTGTTCATTGTTGAGAAAGCCAGATGCTAAAATAATAGCTGTGTTTCTTTTATAGGATCCTTCATTTCTGGAAAAAAAAGAACGCTGTGAATACCTCAAGAATAAACTCTCTCATATAAAACAAAGAATTCAAGAATATGATAAAGTAATGAATTGGGATATAAATGGTTATTCTTAAACCTTATCTGAAACTACTTTTTTTATAACAAATTTGTTATTTATATACTGCTTTTTTATGCTAATCTCTGTGGTAGAGAAGCAAATGCTTCCTGAATTAGATCCTCATTGGTCTAACTGGTATGCAGTGTTAATCAGTATGATTCGCTCAAACATTTCAAAAACAGTTTCAACTCATTGGGAGACTGAAGCAGGATGATTTTAAGTTCAAGGTCAACTTGGGCAATGTAGTGAGACCTGTCTCTCAAAATAAAATTAAAAAAGAGCTGGGAATGTAGCTCAGTGAGAGATCCTGGGTTCATTCCCCAGTACTGTGGGGGGTTGGGGGGTCAAATCCACTAAGGGCCTTCACTGAGATGGGAGAAATCCTGTATTCATCTGTGTACAGTTCCATATTTGTTTATCTCATTAAAATGTGTTGTAACTTAGAGATCATGTCCTTCTTGTATGATGAGCAAACAGACTCTCCTTCTGGTTCTGCTTTTTCCTTTACTCACGCAGATTCCTAGGATTTTTCTAGGACAAATTTCCTAAGAAAAATTCTTAAAAGATTCTTAGCCGGGCATGGTGGCGCACACCTGTAATCCAAGCGACTCGGAAGGCTGAGTCAGGAGGATCGCGAGTTCAAAGCCAGCCTCAGCAACTTAGTGAGGCCTTAAGCAGCTCAGTGAGACCCTGTCTCTAAATAAAATACAAAATAGGGCTGGGGATGTGGCTCAGTGGCCAAGTGTCCCTGAGTTCAATCCCTGGTTCCAAAAAAAAAAAAAAAGATTCTTCCTAAGAGAGAATGAACGACACCTTTTCAAAGGTGTCATTTCTTCCCTTGAAAGAGAATTGAATCCCAGATCAACATTGTAAGACTTTGTGATCTTGGGCAAGTTTCTTAGTCTCTCTGTGCCTATTTCCTCTTCTGTAAAATGAGACTAAAATAGTACCTGCCTCATAGGGTGGTAATGAGGATTAAATGTGTTCACATTTGTAAAGCATTTAGAACAGAGCCTTCTTACAATAAGCACTCTATTAGTGTTTGTGAACTCTGTAGAAGTGTTTGTAAAGTGAATAGACTGCATAGAATGAGTCTCGGGAAGAGGTCCATGATGAGCAAGCCCAGCCAGCTGACAAAAGGCCACATGTCTGATAATTTTCTTCTTGTCCCATTAACTCTTATTCACACATGAACAGAGAAGCAGATGCTTCTCTATGGTTCTGTGGTCCACTGGCCTCCCTGTCTTTAATCAGTGTCACTCTGCACATGTCTCCATGTTCCCACAGTCCAGCCTTTCCTGTACATGTGGAACAGAAGGACTGTGAATGTTGTTACCCCTTCCGTCCCCTTTGACATCTGTCCTAACATTCCTTGATATTACATTTCCTTGGAATCTCCTTTTACTTTGTTGGGGTGCTTCATCTTTTAAAGACTCATCGTGTCTTTGAGGCTTTATTCATGAGAAACGTTCTGTTTTTGTTAATATGGACAAAAGAGCTGGGGATATAGCTCAGTTGGTAGAGTGCTTGCCTTGCAAGCACAAGGCCCTGGGTTCAATCCCCAGCACCACAAAAAAAAAAAAAAAAAAAAAAAGGACAAACATTCTTTCTGTTCTTGTTGAGACAGGATCTCACTATATTGCCCAGCTAGCAACTGTTGATCCTTTTTTCTCAGCCTCATGAGTATAAACAAAAATTTTTAAAATAATTATTTTTTTAGTCCCTGGAGAACCAAGCACTAAAGGATAACATCTTTGAGAAGAAGCACTGCTATTTCTTAGTATATCACAAATGTAAAGATTTTAGAACTTAAAGTGTTTCTTAAAAATCATTGGAGAGGGGCTGGGGTTGTGGCTCAGTGGTAGAGCGCTTGCCTAGCATGTGTGAGGCACTGTGTTTGATCCTCAGCACCACATAAAAATAAGTAAGTAAGTAAATAAATAAATAAAGGGCCATTGACAACTAAAAAATATATTTAAAAAAAAATCACTGGAGAGCTAGGTGCAGTGGTACACACCTATAATCCCAGCTACTCAGGAGACTGAGGAAGGAGGATCACAAGTTCAAGTCAGCTGAGCAACTTGGTGAGACCCAGTCTCAAAAATCTAAAAAGGGTTGGAGGTATAGTTCAGTAGTAGAGCATTTGTCTAGCAAATGTGAAGCCCTGGGTTCAAACCCCAGTACTGTTAAAGGAGAAAAAAAATATTGGAGTTCTGGGGTGTAGTGGCATGCACCTTTAGACCCAGCTGCTTGGGAGATTAAGATGGGAGAATCCCTTGAGCCCATGAGTTTGAGGCCAGCCTGGGCAACATAGCAAGACCTCCATCTCAAAAGAGAAGTTAAAAAAAGTCATCCGGGCTGGGATTAGATTATAGCTCACTGTTAAAGCACTTACCTGGCATTTGCAGGGCCCTGGGTTCAATCCCCCACCAAACCCTCCACCACACACACAAAGGCATCATTATTGGCTCCCATTCAGCAGTACTACCTCTTGTTTCCCAGGTGTAGAATTAGTTTCTGCCTAATGTAGCTGCCATTCAAACAATGTTCAAAGTGTTTTCTAAAGTTATGAAACAAAAGCATGTGGAAAGCAGAGACTTAAGTGTCACTTGCTGAATGAACTAGTTTTTCCTTGTCACTGAAACTTGCTCTAGAGTTTATTGTTAATGTTTCATTCGTTGGTTCCCAGACTGCTTAGGGTTGTGCTGCTTCTGAAGAGATAACACCTAGAGAAGTTTGAGGCCCAGATGACCCTCCAACTGGGGCAACCTCACCTTCTGTCTCATATACTGGGGCCCCACGTTAGCATTCCACTTTAAGAAGAGCTTCGGTGCTTTTATTAAAAAAGAGTAAAATATTATCATTTTGTTAGAGTATAAATGATGCTTAGTACTGAAATTAAATGTTAAAGAAATTCAACTTTATGAAGCTTTATATTACAATTGTGTTAATCTTTGAAATAAATACTGTAACTCTAATTTTTAGATTTTTATGTCAATAACTAGGTATATTAAAATTTTAGTTACCTGTTGAATTCTGTGTGCTCTTTATTTTTTTATTTGTTCTTTTTTGATATACATGACTGTAGTGTATTTTGGCATATATACATACATGGAGTATAACTTCCCATTCTTGTGGTTATACATGATGTGGACTTAACACTGGTCATGTATTCATATGTGAACACAGGAAAGTTATATCCCATTCATTCTACTGTCTTTCCTATTCCCATACCCCTTCCCTTCCCTTCATTCCCCTTTGTCTGATCCAATGAACTTCTATTCTTCCCTCCCCAGCCCCTGATTGTGAATAAGCATTTTCATATCAGAGCTAACATTCAGCCTTTGGTTTTTTGGGATTGGCTTATTTCACTTAGCATGATGGTTTCCAGTTCATTCATTTATTGGCAAATGCCATAATTTCACCCTTTATAGCTGAAAAATATTCCATTATATATATATATTTATATATTCATATATAAATATATATATATACACACACACACACACACACACACACATACCACATTGTCTTTATCCATTCATCTGTTGTACCGCACTTGGGTTGGTTCCATAGTTAGCTATTGTGAATTGAGGTGCTATAAACATTGATGTGATTGCATCACTGTAGTATGCTGATTTTAAGTCCTTTGGGTATATACCAAGGAGTGGAAATAACTGGGTCAAATGGTGGTTCTATTCCAAGTTTTCTGAGGAATCTCCATACTCTGTGTACTTTTTATTGTTCAGTTTGATAGCATTCCTGTGTTCACTGTGCAAGTTCTTAAAAATATTTTCACCAATCCGAAACAAAACTGGAAAGTCATTGAAAACTCACAGGCCATGATGTTCAGGTGATTCATCTTTTCCCCATCCCCCAATATTTACAAGAATTCAAAATCAAGGCCACTGTATTGGTTTCCTAGGGTGGCTGTAACAAAGTACCACAAACTGAGAGGCTTAAAACAACAGAAGCCTATTGTCTCACAGAATTGCAGGCCAAAAGTCTGAGTGAGGTCAAGGTGTGCAGGAGGCTATGCTCCCCCTAAAACCCATGAGGGAACCCTTCCTTGCCTCTTCTAGCCTCTGGCAATTTTTGACATTTCTTGCCTGGTAGATGCATCTCTCCAACCCTCCAACCTCATGTGGTCTCCCAGTGTCTTCTTGGCTGTCATTTTATCAGAACATCAGTCATATTGGATTAGAGTTCTTATCTTAACTGATCACATCTACAAGGATTCATATTTCCAAATGAGGTCACCCTCTGAAGTAATGGAGACTTCAGCATATCTTTTTGAGGGGATACAGTTCAACCCATAATAGCCACCTTTGATGAGTTGTGGAATTCAGAAGAAAAAATACTTCCCTGTTGTTTTCCTTCCACCCAATTCTAACATGCATTCTAAATTGAAACAATAGGATGCTACGTCAGTATATCTAAAACTTGAAAATAGTATTCTTCACCCACTTGTTTGCCAGTTATGCTTCATATACTTTCATTCTGCCAAACATTGTTTTAGAGATTTTTTTTTTTTTTTTTGTGGTGTTGGGAATCAAAGCCAGGGCCTTGTGCATTCTGGGTAAGTACTACCCTGAGTCACACCCCAGTCCCAGATGCTGTTTTAGCATTCAAAATGCAGTAATCAACAAAACAGTGATCTTAAGGGTTGATAATGAAGTGAGTATTGTTGTTATATGCATTTCCAGAAAATCTGTAGTGATCCTGATATTGAGTTGCACCAAATTCAAAAGATACACACCATAGACCTGAGCAAGCAGCTATGATCCCAGCTCCCTGAGAAGTTGAGGCAAGAGGATTGCTTGGACCCAGGAGTTCCAGGTTAACCTGGGCAAGGTAGCACAATGTTGTCTCAAAAATGTTTATGCTATTATTGGGACAGCAGGGGTGTAGAGAGTTACCTAGCATGCACAAAACCTGGGTTTGATTCCCAGCACTGGAAGAAGAAAAAAAAAAAAAAACATTGTATAAAAAAAACTTTTTAACAAAATCTAATGACTTTAACAACTTAGAAAATAAAGATGTCTACCACTATGTATTCCACTCCCTGGCAATTTCCATACATATAATCATTTTTAAATTCTCTACTGTTGTCAGCTCGGCATGATGGTGCATGCCTGCAGTCTCAGCTACTTGGGAGGCTGAGGCAAGAGGATTGCAAGTTCAAGGCCAACCTCAGTCACTTAGCAAGACCCTATACAACAACAACAACAACAACAACAACAAAAATTGTGATGTAACTTGTAACTCAGAGCACCACTGGGTTCAATCTCCAGTCCTAAGAGACAGGGAGAGAGAGAGGGGGAGGGGGAGGAATGCATTCTACATGGTTCCTTTTTTGAAAAGCTTCAAAACAGACAATATTAAATAGTGATTTGATTTGTCAGAATAAGGACTACTTTGGGAGGGCAAGACTAAACTGAGAAGCGGCATGAGTGTATCTTCTTGGGTTTGAAAATGTTCTGTGTGCAGCTCTGGATGGTAGCTTCAACAATAATAGTCCATTTTGTGTTGCCATAACAAAATACCTGAGGCTGGAACTTCATAAGTAAAGTGGTTTATTTAGCTCCAGATCCTGGTGGCTGGAAGGTCCAATCAGCATGGTGCTGGGATCCTGGTAAGACCCCTGTTGGCAGCATCACATCATAGTAGAGAAGTGGAAAGGGAGACAGCCATGTACAAAAGAGATCAAACACATGGGGTGAACTCTTTTCATAGCAAGTTGTTCTTACAAGAACTAAGTCACTTGTGGAGATCAGCATTAATCCTTTCCAAAGGCAAAGCCCTATGACCCAACCACCTTGCACTAGGCCCCACCTCTTAAGGGTTCAACCACCTCAACACTGCCACACTGAGGACCAGCTTTCCAGTACACAATTTTTTTTTGGCAGGGGGAACCACTCCAAACCACAGCCATGAGTGTATACATATTTAAATAGCTATTAAACTCTACCCTTGAGATGTGTGCACCTCATGTGTTTCACTTATGTCTGTCATGTTTACTATAAATCACTAAAAAAAGTTACTTAAAAATCTAATTTGTGGGGATAAAATTCCTCTGAGATGGTTATTGGCTAGGAAGGGGCATAAGGGAGATTTCTGGGTGCTATACCTTGATTTGGTTGAATGCACATGTAAAAACTCTTAAAATGAGTGCCTTTACTGTACACATATTATACCTCGATTTTAGCAATTATATATGTTTGAAGAAAAGTATGTTACCAGTTTTAAAGACTCAAAGTAAACTTAGGAGCATAAAATTGGGAACTGCCTGTGGTGTACTAGAGACCTTTGCAGAACAGTGACACAGTTATAGCAGGGGAAAACAATCTTCATACTGTTGGTTTCTTGAGTCAAATTTGAAACTCAAATTTGTGTGTATGTATGTGTGTGACCTTGAATCAAACCCCACAACTGGGATGGAAGATGATAACCATTGTCTTCCTTTTTCCCTGTCAGCAGTTCTAAAATGGAAAGCCTGCAGATAAATGGACCTGTTTAAACACTTTTATTCTAACATTGCATTCATGCCTGTGAATTCTCCCTGTGTACAGGGCGGGAGGCTGGAAAGAATGGATGACAAGTGAGGAAAATGCTGTTTGCTTGCAATGTGGAAAAAATAGCAACTCTTCCTTATTTAAAACTTGTTTGTGGATTGGGGTGTAACTCAGTGGTAGAGCATTTGCCTAGCATGTTCAAGCGCCTTGGTCCAATCCCCAGTACCACAAAAACAAAATAAAGCAAAAAAAAAAAAAACTTGTTTGTGACCAGTAAACTTGCCAGTGTTGTTAATATTCAAGGGTACTCTGGGGATTGTTATTGCCCAAGGGCAAACCAAAATTAAACCATGGGAAAAAGCTATTTGGAACCACCACCCCATGTATTTGGAAGGTGCCTGCCATGTGACTCAGCCACCCAGATGCAATGGGGTGGTGGAAATGGTCACTGCTATTCACATAAATAAGAAAACAGTCTGCTGCTGTTCACTTAATTGCTAGTGATATCCAGGATTTTCTTAGAAATCCTCAGGATTAAGGGTTTGAAAGCAGAGAACATGAAGAGGTTACACATTACAAGAATGTTTGTAATCATTGATGTCAACATGCCGTATGTCCATGAGTAATTCATGAGTCATTTTTTTGTAGTGTCTCTGTTTCCCTACAGTTTATTTCTGGATTTTTACCTCTTTTTATGGTGAGAACTAAGAATCGTACTGCTGAAATTCCTCTTTGTGACATTCTCACCAGCAACATTTTGTGGGTTCCAATTTCTCCACATCCTAGCCAATACTTTTTTTCCCTCGCTGCATCCTTCCCTCTCTCTCTTATTTATTTATTTATTTTTGTGGTGCTGGGGATTGAATCTAGGGCCTTGAGCTGTATCCCAACTGAGCTATATCCCCAGCCCCCTCTCTCTCACACCATCCTAATAGGCGTGAAGTGATATCTCACTATGGTTTTGATTTGTATTTCTCTAATGATCAGAGATGCTGAGAATCTTTCCCTGTGCTTACTGACTGTGTCCATTTTCTTTGAAGAAATGTTTATTCAAGTCCATTGAACTGGATTGTTTGGTGTTTTTTATTTTTATTTTATTTTAGTTGTAGATGCACACAATACCTTTATTTTATTTATTTTTATGTGGTGCTGATGATTGAACCCAGTGCCTCACATGTGCTAGGCAAGCACTCTACCACTGAGCTACAACCCTAGCCCTGATTGTTTGTTTTTTATTGTTTAGTTATAAGTAATCTTTATATTTTTTGGATTTGATTTAGTTTTTTTGTTTTTGTTTTTTCAGTACTGGGGATTGAACTCAGGGGCACTGGAACTCTGAGCCACATCCCCAGTCCTATTTTGTATTTTATTTAGAGACAGGGTCTCACTGAGTTACTTAGCACCTTGCTTTTACTGAGGCTGGCTTTGAACTGGTGATCTTCCTGCCTCAGCCTCCTGAGCTGCTGGGATTACAGGTGTGTACCGTCTCTTGATTTAGTTCTGAATTTAGTTAAATCCATCTGTAACCATGGGGGAAAGGCTTTTACCTCTTGTTGCTCCACTAAAAATTTTGGAGTCAGGTTGGCAAGGAAAGGAGGTTTATTCAAAGCCAACTTTGAGGAAGACAGGAGAGACCTTTCTCTTTCAAGTCTCCATCTTGCTGGGAGGGAGAATAGGGGGATTAGGGGTGTGCACAGGAGGATCAGGGAATGCAGAAAGCTTTTTTCGAGAAGAGGAGGCCCAGTGGGACAATAAGATAGGAAATACACCTATGCAGATTTAGTGGGTCAGAGAACACATCAGTCTAAGTGTCCTTGGCATCTGTCTCAGCAGGAGGAAGTACAAGGATACACAAAAGCAGTTATCCAGAAGTTGCTTTTCATTTCAAAGGGGATCTGTTTCACATCTTTTTGGAATTTGGTGCTGGAATTTGCTTAGGTCAACAGATGTTACAGCTGGACTGCTGGTTGGACTGGCCAGAGTAGTTAAAGACAGTGGGTTATTGCAAAAAAAAAAAAAAAAAGAAGAAAGAAAAAAGAAAGCCCAGTGTGTTGGCACATGCTTGAAGTACCAGCTACTCATTAGGCTGAGGCAGGAGGATCCCTGAGCCCAGGAGTTCAAGACCAGCCTGGGCAACATACCAAAATCCTATCTCAAAAATAAATAAAGGCATAAAAATCAAGCAACATAAGTCAAGACTCCTTTGAGAGCTATTTTCTTAGTACCAGGCATCCACTCCTGCTGCTGGCCAGCTTCCTGCAGACCCAGGGTGGAAAAGGGAAGGGATTAGCCCCACAGATGCCTTTGGCTTGCTGGGTGGGGAGCAGGGAGTGGAGTGTCCCAGTGAGTGGCCAGAGATCCTCTAGGTCAAAAGGTTCCAAAGAACATGAACTATGGAATATGCACTCCTTGAAAACATTCCCAGACATGGGGATGAAATCAACACATTTGGAGAGGAGGTACAGAGACATGGAGAAAACGGGAATTTAGATAAAAATATTGAATAAGAAAAATATGAAAGTACCTTTCAGAAGTAAATATTTGAGGCCAGGGTATTAAAATGAAAACAATTCAATTATGCTTTTCATCGCCACAGCTGGATTCAGGAACACTGTCTTAAGGGAATATTGCACCTGGCAGAGTTATTTTAATAGGCAGTCCAAATGTTTACTTTCATGCTGTGACCTTTGCCTTCTTTGTGGTCTAGTTTAACTGAGCCTTTTAGACTGAAGACAAGATACAAGCTTTGGAGTTTTGAGATAGTTATATAAATACACAAATAACCAAAATGCTACGAGAGCAAAAATTGAATTTTTCAAAATAGCAACACAAAGATTATATCTAATTTTTTAAAATATGTTTTAGTTGTTGATGGACCTTTATTTTCTTTATTTATATGCAGTGCTGAGAATTGAACTCAGTGCCTCACACATGCTAGACAAGCACTCTACCACTGAGCCACAACCCCAGTCCTGTTATACCTAATTTTTAAGAAGATTTTTTTTTTTTAATCTGGAGCCTGGGGGTGTAGCTCAGTGGTAGAGCACATGCTTAACGTGTGAAGTTCTGGGTTCAATCCTCAGCATCACAATAAAGAAAAAGATGTTTATGTAATTATTTCATTATAATTATTCAACATATATCCCAAATAAGAGGACTGAAAACTTTGTTTAAAATTCTACCCAAACCAGTTAATAAACCTTTAAATAATAATAAATAAATAACTTTTAAATTTCTGGTTTTATAAATCTATAAAACAACTTCTTCAAAACAGACTTAAATCGTCTATCTTCAAAATCATATGCACATATGTATGTATGTGATTTTCACCTAATTTAATTTAAGAGAGGGAGGTGGGTTTTTGTTTCTTATCCAAAATTGGAAGAGGACAAAGGATACATGTTTACTTATTCAATCTTTGCCTGCAGGAGCACAGAACTGGAAAAAGTTTATAAATGTATGTTTTTGTTTCCATTTAAAAAACCCAAACTTTCTTATTTTGCCAACCTTGAAAGCCTGCCTCTTCTTTTCCAAGGGACTGAGCTCGTGCAAATTGAAGGGTATGGCCCACTGGTTCAAAGGGTGTTGGAAGAGGCGTTACTTCCTTTTCTTTACATGTTGTAAAAACTGTAGACAGCTAAGTCCAGTCCCCAAGGATAGGGGAGGATGTGGCGTCACTACTCTTAGTAGCTTTGGGATAGGACCAGAGAAATTGGAAATGCTCGATTAAGCTTATTATTATTTTTAATCCTGGAAGTGGGGAGGGAAAGACCCTGTGGCTCTGATTTGCAACTCTGGATTTCTAAAGGCATGAGACCTCCCACCAGCAGCATTCCCTACCTTCCTCATAGTCTTGGTTTTACTGTCCACTGGTATATAGCAGCCAACTCTGCCATCCCTCTTCTCTGCCCACTCTGAGACCCTGTCTAGGAGTGACTATCTTAGTCCTAGTCAATGCCCAAAGAGGAGTGTGCAGAGATCTCAGAGAAACTCCATGTTTGCTTAAGTTAAAAGTTGAGGTAGTAACCAGGATTTCACATGTGCCTATAACCCCAGCTACCTCAGAGGCTGAGGCAGGAGTGCACGTTCAGCAACCTCAGCATAATCAGGATCATGAGGACACCCCATCTCTTTTTAAATTTTTTTTGTATTATTATTTTTCTGTATACCCAGGGACACTCTACCATTGAACTACATTCCCAGGCTTTTTTTCTTTTTTTTTTTTTTTTTTTCACAGGGTCTCTTTAACTGGCATTTGTGATTCTCCTGTGTCTCTCTCCACAGTAGCTGGGGTTACACGTGTGTACCATGCCCAGCAAGACCCCATCTCTTAAAAAACAAACAACCAAAAGAAACTGGGGTGGGTTTGATCTACTGTTTTTCCTGAAGCTGTTTCTAGACTTTGGAATTGCCTCATTGAAAAGTCTGTAAGTTATAAAAGCCAGGTCAGGGGTGCCCCACCCAACCAAATAAAACATTCATTAAAAAAAAAAAAAGCCTCCTGGTTTCCTCTCTGCCAGAACCTTTGCATATCTTTCACTGTCCCCAACAAAACAAGCTTTTACTTCCTAAGTAGCTCTATCAACCCTTGTTCCTATAATGCCTTCCAATCATTTATTCAACAAATTCATTGCCCACCTACTCTTATGGTATGGAACTTAAATATCTCCACAGGCTCACATATGAAAGTTGTGGAGCTATTGGGAGGTGGTCGAACCTGCAAGTAGAATTTAGTGGGAAGAATTTAGGCCACTGGGGATATAACCTTAAGGGATACTAGGACCCAACCCCTTTCTCTCTTTATTTTTTTTCAACTGCCATGAGGTAAGCAGATCTGCTCCACCATGCACTCCACCCCATGACATTCTGCCTCACAACAGGCCGCAAAACAACAGAGCCAAGAGATCATGGACTGAAACCTCTGAAACCATGAGCCAAAATAATTATTTTCTCTGTTTAAGTTGATTATCTCAGGTATTTTGTTATAGCAGTAAAAGGCTAACGTATCTACTTTATGTCAGGTACTATACTAGCAACTGGGTTCACAGCAGAAAAACACATAGTGGAAACTCCAAAGGTATTTACAGTCTGATTGATACCTCCCAATCAAACCAAACCAAGTCAAGTAGGCCAGCCTCTCCTACTTGCTTGCAGCATATACACTTCTCTCCATTTGACAGATGAAGACATTGAGGGCTGTAATAATTATGTAACATTCTCAAGGTCACAGAGTTAGTGATGGAGTAGAATGCTGTAAGAAATTTATTCATCATTCAAAAAGTATTGTCTACCACCTGTCAGGCACAGGATACAACAGAGGACACAGTCCCTGCTATCCTGCAGGCTGTGTTCTAGTGAAGGAGACAAATAACACATAAGGAAAACATCAGCTAGTAATTGTGAAGGCACAGAGAGTAGCTGGGTGGCTCCCTAAACCTGGTGATCAAAGCTGTGCACAGCGGTCCACACCTGTAATCCCAGCAACTCAGGAGGCTGAAGCAGGAGGATTGCCAGTTCAGGACCAACCTGGGCAACGTAGTGAGACTCTGTCTCAAAACTAAATTTTAAAAAGGGTTGGGGATGTAGCTCAGTGGTAGAGCACTTGTCTAGCATGTGAAAGGCCCTGGGCTCAATCCCCGGTACCACAAAAAAATAAAAACAGAAATGAAAATTTCAAAAACTGGATGATCAGGAAAGGTCGCCTTTAAATTTCTGTAAATTCACCTCATTTTTGGTTTTGGTTTGAGGCTAGGGATTGCAAATGTGTTAAGTGCGCAAGCTCTACCACTGAGCTCTGTCCCCAGGCAAGAACCTTGTACTCTCAACCTCTGTTCATCTGTCCAGAGTGACTAAGAGAAAAGCCTTGAGGAGAGTCAGACTAGCCTACAGGAAAACAGGGAAGACAGGATGATGGGTGTATTAGTTTCCTAGGGCTGTGTGAACAAAGTGCATACCACAAACTGGGTGGCCGAAAACAACAAAAATCTATTGTCTTACAGTTCTAGAAGCTAGAAATCCAAGGTCAAGGTGTCAGCAGGGCCACGCTCCCTCTGAAACCTTTCCTTGGCCCCTCCTACTTGTGGTTTGCAGCAATCTGCAGCATTCCGTGGCTTCCAACTGAGGCCCAGCCATCTCTGCCTATGTCCTCACATGATGTCCTCCCTACCAAGTCTCTGCCTCTCTCTGTGTTTCTTCTCCCCTTCTTACAACGACCCCAATCATATGGGATTAATAGCCAACCTACTCCAGTATGACCTCATTTTAAAGTAACTAAGCGCCAGGTGCGGTGGCGCACACCTGTAATCCCAGCACCTGGGAGGCTGAGGCAGGAGGATTGTGAGTTCAAAGCCAGCCTCAGCAACTTAGGGAGGCCCTCAGCAACTCAGTGAGACCCTGTCTCTAAATAAAATACAAAATAGGGCTGGGGATGTGGCTCAGTGGCCGAGTGTCCCTGAGTTCAATCCCTGGTTCCCCCACCCCCCCAAAAAAAATTGTTGTTGTTGTTGAACTGCAGTTCCTTGTATATTCTGAATTTTCTTCTCATATTCTGTGTGTTGCCTTTTCATTCTGTTGGTAGTGTCCTTAGATGCACAAAAATGTTTAACTTTGATGAAGTCCAATTACCTGTTTTTTCTTTTGTTAACTGAGCTTTTGTTGTCATATCCAAGAAATCCAAATCCAAGGTCATAAAGCTTTGCAGGATGCTTTATTCTAAGGATTTTATAGTTTTAGCTCTCACGTTAGGGCATGGTCCATTTTGAGTTAATTTTTATATATCTGTGTTAGTAGGGGTTCTCACGAGAAACAGAACCAACAGGACAGATAATAGAGAGATAAACAGACAGATATATATATAGGCACTTTATTATGGAAATTGGCTCATGTAATTTTGAAGGCCAAGGAGTCCCACAATATGCTATCTACGAGTTGAAGTACCAAGGAAGCCAGTGGTATAATTCAGTCTGAGTCTGAAGGCCAGAGAACCTGGAGCTCTGAGGTGTGAGTGCAGGAGAAGATGAATGCAGTGGTACATGCCTGTAATCCCTGCAGTTTGGGAGTGCTGAGGGGGGAGGATCGCAAGTTCAAGTCCAGCCTTAGCAACTTGGCAAAGCCCTAAGCAATTTAGCAAGACCCTGTCTCAAAATAAGATATTAAAAAGGGCTGGGTATGTCACTCAGTGGTTAAGTGCCCCTGGGTTCAATACCCAGTACAAACAAACAAACAAACAAACAACAACAAAAAAGCAAGTTTGCCCTTCCTCTTCCTTTTTGTACTATGTTCTGTGAAGGCTCTTCCACAGGTTGGATGATGCCCATCCACATTGGTGAGGGCAGATCTGCTCAGATTTACTCCATCTACTGATTCAAATGCTAATCTCTTCTGGAAACGCTGTCACAAGCACACCCAGAAAGAATGTTTGACCAGTTCTCTGGGTATCCCTTAACCCAAACAAGTTGAAGGTAAGAGTCCACTGCATTTTCTGGCATATGTATTCCAAGTTTTCATAACATCATAAAATACTGTCCTTTTTCCATTGAATAGTCCTGGTACTCTTGTTGAAAATAGCAACATTTTTTTTTTCATATATTTTTAGTTGTAGATGGACACAATACCTTTATTTTATTTATTTATTTTTATGTGGTCCTTAGGATCAAACCCAGTGCCTCACACATACTAGGCAAGTGCTTCACCACTGAGCTGCAACCCCAGCCAACAAGATATTTTTAAACAAAGCAGTAAATATGTTGTCAATATCATATCACACTATAATACCACAATGTAAACTAGGGATGTGAATTATACACTTTTTCTCAGAAACAAATTGAGGTGAATATATTCCTGGATACACAATATACAATCACTTGAGGTTTTGTTTTGTTTTGTTACTGGGAATTGAACCCGGGGGTACTCTACCACTGAGCTATATCCTCAACCCCTTTAATTTTTTATTTTGAGACAGTCTCACTATGTTGCCCAGGCTAGTCTCAAACTTACAATCCTCCTGCCTTAGCCTCCCAAAGAGCTGGGATTACAGATGTGAACCAACATGCCCAGCAACCACTTACTTCATAAGAAAAGAATATGAGCTTGCCCACATGGTTCTATATTGTAAAAAAAGCCTTATAAATTTAAAAATAACTAAGTTGTTTTATTACACATACCTGGATTCTATGTTGAAAATGATATAAATAGCATAAATTCATGAGAAGCACATAATCAAGGAAATGTCATAGTACAAGCATATGTATCACCTCATGTATCAATAATATTAAATCAGTGGACTGGGGGTGTAACTGAGGCATAGAACATTGCCTAGTATGTGTGTGAGGCCTTGCTTTCAATTCCCAGCACTGCAGAAAAATAAAGCCATACATATTTTAAAGTCTGTTTCCTTGAAAATTAGGACATGAAAACTCTACTAATGCAAATAAGCATCTTAAAACTCTCATAACTGGCTCAAGGAAGCATCGAATTGGTAATAGGAAAGTTAAACTAATAATAATTGACATTTGTAAAGGAAAGATTAAACCAACCTAATACCTAAAGGCCAACCTGGGTCAACATTGATAACGCACCAAAATCTTCTAGCTGGAAAATTGAGGAATCCCAACTATCTGGGTGTTTGCATAGTGGGAGTTTTGAAATGTTCCTAGAAACTCGACTTTGCAGTACAATCTTGTATCAATTCCCATGTAAATTTGAGTGAAGGCCTAATGCTCTAGTTTTTGAATCACAAAAACAGGTTACCCTTAATAACTCCTGTAGAAATTCATTAACTGTCCTTTGTCTTATATAGAAATTTATTCCTTAACAATAAAAAGAAAAAAAAGAACCTCTGCATTTGTCTATAGGAATCAAGAAAGGGCCTTCCAATTTGGGATACATGGATCTCCCCTTGGGAGGTGCACTGGGAAAACATAAAGGTAACCCTGTAAAGGATGAAGAAGTCCTGCTCTGAGATTTTGACACCTGGCTATGGGATGTGGGCAGGGGGGCAGAAAGAGAGGAGGGAAGAGGAGAGCTGACTCCAGAGATCCTTCCAGAAAGATGAAGTGGCCTACAGTTTCTCAGTAAAAGCAGAGATGTCTTCAGCCAAGCATGGGGAATGTGAGGGCTAAGACAGCTTGAGATTTATGAAGTACTATTTAGAATTCAAAGAAGTTGGGTGGGGGTATGAAAGATGGTGGAATGAGACAGACATCATTACCCTGTGTACATGTATGATTACATGAATGGTATGAATCTACATCAGGCACAACCATAGAAATGAAAAATTGTACCCCGTTTGTGTACAGTGAATCAAAATGCAGTCTGGAAAAAAAAAAAAAGAATTCAAAGAAGTTTGAGGAATATTTTTGGCCATTTAGGAATTTTCCACAGCATTAGGGCTGGGGTCTACTTATATTTAATTAACAATTCAAGGGATAATGTATTTTCACATATATATAGTCACCCTTTCCTAAGCATTCTAGGCACTCTTAGCACTTCTCCATAGCTTGTCTCGGGACTGACAGCCCTTCCAGAGCCAGGGGTTTTCGGGAGGGAGGGTTTTGGAGAGGGTAACATAGGCTGCAGTGGCCAGAATACTTTTGGATATAGAGATAGGAATGGAGTCAGCCCTGAGCTAGAGTTTTCTAAAGAAGTGTGTCACTTCTAAGTAGGTAAGATTGGCTGGAGGGAAGGTTTCACAACAGCAGGAACCCAGATTAAAGAGGACATAGCAATTTAAACACTCAGAACCCTTGAGGGTTTTGGCATCAGGAAAGTACCCAGTTTGGGAAAGATGCACACAATAGCAATTGTAATAATCAACCTCAAGATGGGCACAGTGGTGCAGGCCTATAATCCCAGCAAGCAGGGGGGTTGAAGAAGAAGGATTGGAAGATGGAGAATTTAATGAGACCCTTACTCAAAACAAAATATAAGAAGGGCTGGGGGTATGCTTAGTGATAAGGCACTTGCCTAGCATGTACAAGGCCCTTGGCTCAACCCCTAGTGTGTGTGTGTTGTGGGGGAAATCAAGCACATGTTTCAAATTCCTCCAATCCATTCTCTTCATAGTCACCAGGGTCTTTTGTATTAATACAATTTCTTTTTTTAATATATATATTTTTAGTTGTAGAAGGACACAATACCTTTATTTTATTTATTTATTTTTATGTGATGCTGAGGATCAAAACCAGTGCCTCACCATGCTAGGCAAACACTCTACCATTGAGCCACAACCCCAGTCCAACACAATTTCTTTTGTGCAACTTCCTTCAAAATCTCCTTCTCCATGCCTACACCAGCAAATCTAAAATTCCACTTATACAGGACTCTGCATTGTTGACCATGGACATTGTACCTCAGACCTCATCTCAGTGATGTAAGGGTGGGACAGTATAAGAGGCTGTTCACTTCAGAGACAGGTGAATAGGAAGTGCACTGTCTGTAGCAAACTTGAATACTTATATAAAACTGATTAAAACCTGTCTTTTTTTTCCCCCTCAGTGCTCGGGACTGAACACTGGGTCTTGCACATGGGAAATAAGTGCTTTAACACTTAGTTACATCTCCAGCCCCTGCTTGCTTTCTATTATCACCTTGCAAAAACAACTCCAAATACAGTCAGTGACTCCTCCTCTAAGTTCTACACAATTGCTATGATTACTGTGAAATTTTAAATGTATATGATACATATACATATACATATACATATACATACACATTATATATGCATGTATATGTACATACATATATGTGTATATTATACACAAGTAAACATATATGTATAATGTGTATATATGTTTCTAAGAAACACATTTAATTACTTATCCTTGATGAGCATTCTATTTTACATGAAAGTTAATTCTAAGAGCTTAAGTATAGAATGAATCCAATCGACACATGTGAAATCAGGTATTTATATTCTTTTAGAGAATAAACTTGTGAAGGAAGTTGAGCTTCCTAAGCTGCACAAATTTGTACATTTAAATATTTAATTGGTAGTTTCCAAATAATCAAGGATAGTACCATGTTTATAAAGACAAAAATACAAGTTTTGGCTGGGTGCAGTGGTGCACACCTGTAATCCCAGCGACTGGGGAGGCTGAGGCAGGAGGATCTCGAATTCAAAGCCAGCCTCAGCAATTTAGCAAGGCCCTAAACAACTCAGTGAGACCCTGTCTCTAAATAAAATACAAAATAGGGTTGGGGATGTGTCTCAGTGGTCAAGTGTCCCTGAGTTCAATCCCTGGTACCAAAAATAGAAAAAAAAAATACAAGCTTCTTCAATTCTGTCATTTTATGTGATCACAGAAAGATTTCATTTTCATTCACTAAAATTTCTCAATTTTAGCCAGGCGCGGTGGTGCACGCCTGTAATTCCAGCACTTGGGAGGCTGAGGCAGGAGGATCTCAAGTTCAAAGCCAGCCTCAGCAATTTAGCAAGGCCCTAAGCAACTCAGTGAGATCCTGTCTCTCAATAAAATACAAAATAGGGCTGGGGATGTGGTTCAGTGGTGGAGTGCCCTGGGTTCAATCCCCAGTACCAAAATAAATAAATAAAATAAAATAAAATAAAATAAAATAAAATAAATAAAATAAAATTTCTCAATTTTAAAACATTGAAATTATACAAACTGTGAGAAGTAATATTTTATTTGATCAATGCAATCACTAGTTCATACATAGAATGTTTTACTGAATTTGAAAAATACTTTTAAAATAAAAGTGTATTCTTCTGAATTTGTTTCTAAATTAGCAAGAGTATAGTGGCCCACACCTCTAATTCCAGCCACTCAGGAGGTTGTGTCAGGAGAATGGCAAGTTCCAGTCCAGCCTCAGCAACTTGGTGAGACCCTGTTTCAAAATAAAAAATAAAAAGGGCTAAGGAGATGTGGCTTAGTGGTAGAGTAACCTGGGTTCAATCCCCATTGCTGAAAAAGAAAACTAAACTAAAATCAAGAAAACAATGATCTTTGCAGGATCAAAAAATAATAATCTTGTATAAAGGAGAGTTCATTAGAAAAAAATGATCACCTTGGCTGGGGATGTAACTCAATGAGAGAAAGCATTTGTCTGGCATGCACAAAGTCCAGGGTTCAATATCCAACATCACAAAAAAGAAAAAGAAAATGAAATAAGGCCTTAGCTAATTCTCCTTGGACAGAGGTGTAAGCAAAAAATAAACCTTGTTGTCTTAAGACACTAAGATATGTGTGGGGTTTTGTTACTTCAGCATAACCTAGCTCATCCTAACCGAATCTCCATGATTGGCTTGGCCATTTTGGACAAGGATATTTTGGTCCATGTCAGTGAAGGTTTATGGAAGTCTATTTGGCAAAAGAAGCAGAAGAAATTAATCTTACTGAGTGTCTTATTCCATTTTCTGCTGCTATAACAGAATTCTTGAGACTGACTAATTTATAAAGTACAGAGGTTTATTCCTTACACTTCTGGAGACTGAAAAATCGATATCAAGTTGCCGGTATCTGGTGGGAGCCCTCCTGATGGCAGGAGGCATCACATGCAAGATAGCAAGTGTAAAAAACTCAGGTCTTTTTTCTTCTTTTTCAGATATTTTGAGTTGTAGATGGACACAATACCTTTATTTTATTTATTTATTATTTTTATATGGTGCTGAGGATTGAACCCAGTGCCTCACACATGCTAGGCAAATGCTCTACCACTGAGCTGCAACTCTAGTCCCAGTTTCTTATGAGTTCTTCCTTAAGCCAAAGAGTGTCAGAGAGTGGCCCACACCAGTATACTATGGAGTATAGTGGAGGACTATACTCCATTATTAGTGCAGTAGGGAAGGGAGCCATGGAGTCAAAAAATTTTACTTTCACTACCGAGTTCATTATCCACCAACCTGATGACCTTAAACAAATCGCTTAATTTTCTGAGGTTTAATTTCCTTATCTAAAATATGGAGGTGTTGGTAATTCCCACCTTGCAAGTGTTGGATGTAAAATAATTGGCATCCATCCTGGCACAAAAGGAATTCTATTTGGTGGATATTTACTAAGTGCCTAAGTCAGGATGACTTCAGCTCAATGCGACAACAAGGACAACAACAAAAACAAGTTTAGGGGCTGGGTGTAGCTCAGTGGGAGAGCAATTGCCTAGCATGTGCAAGGCTCTGAGTTCAATCCCCAGCACCACAAAAACAACCAAACAAACCAAAACACTAAACCAAAGTAAAAAACAGAATAAAACAAAACCCTGAGTTTAAAGTAGCTTAAATAATAAGACAATGTATTTCTCACATAACTGGAAATACAGAGTAGGCTCTGCACCCTGGTTTTCTTCAGGTCTCTTGCTTCTGCCTGTCCAGGGTGTGGATTTGGTCCTTAGGCTGGTTCTCTGTGGCTGGAAGATAGCTGCCCAGAGCACTAGAGCAGCAGTCCAGCCACTGTTAATGTGTGAATTCCTGAACCCATCACTGGCTAGGGCACCAGGATTATCTTTAGCCAATAAACCCTACTCTTGGAGCTCAGTCTCTCTGGAAGCATCTAGTTGCATGGGGAGAATGAATACAACTATAAAATTAGGATTTGGTGAAGCAGGAGGAAAGGGTGATGGAAACTGAGAAGGATTCAATTGTACTAAATATTCATGCACCATGCATGGGGTATTTGGTGTGGACATGGGACTTCACAGTTTGGTGCAGGAGGCAGGTATCTAAATCAGCACAGGGCTGTGATGACGTGGGTTTGTGGGACAGAAAGACAAAGGGTTTTGAGTCTCAGTTTTATTCACTTCATAGGTATATCTTTTGGGGCAAGTTTTGAACATCTCTATGACTCCATTTCCTTGTTCACAAAATGAAAATACATTTAACTTGAGATGTTGGAATAACAACTGCATAAAACATCTGTGTTTGTGGCACACAGTACTCAATAAATAGGATCTTGTATTTATTTTCTCTTACTCTACAAAGTCTACAGGAGCCCAGTAAGGAAGCAGCTGATCTGCCTGCAGCCTCAGACCAGGTTCCTGGATCACAAGCATCATAAGCAGTTTCCAGATGACCACTCTTGGTATTTGGAAGAACACCTACTTATTTTGGTTAAAATGCTGTTTTAAGTTTACTCCATTTCCATAAAAACAACCAAATGGCTCTACTTGAAATTCTTAAAGCCCAAAGCCACTTAGATTCTTTCAAGTGCTACTATGATGACCTAATATTTCGCCTAACTTCTCTTGTATGGAAAGGAACAAATATTTGATATTCATCTTCATTGTTTTCTGTGAGTTGGTTTCCTGTTATTTTTTCTTCTCTGTCTAGGGGAAGGGAGTAAAGGAAACTTCCTGGTTAACCTCCAGCTGCAAGGAACATGTTTGAAAAAATAAACAGAGGGCAAGAGCAGAGTTTCTCATTAATATCAGGAGCAGAATTCGACTCCAATATACTTAGGAATAGCACTGAAGCACCGAATGCTCTTCACTTACTCAACTGAGTTAACAGAAGTACAAAGTACCAGAAGGAGGATGAGTCCAATGAAGAGGACACCTTCACAGAGCATTCAGTCCAGGAAGAGGGACCTGTCCCGAGTTAGTTATGTCATTAACATAGACTGGACACATTCGCGTTGGGATTTATTGAATAGTAATAAACTCATAAGTTATATCACTTTTCCTCAGTTGCAATTCACCAAGTACTCATGGCTTCCTTGGTGGCCATAAGCTAGTCAATCACTGGCTCTCTTCTTCCTATCTTAATTACTTTTATCTACAGCAGTCACACATCATACTTTACACAATGATACATATAGGTTAAAGAAAGGCTAAGAAAGGGTTAAGGAGGTCATGGAGTTTGAGGCTGCACATAGAGCAAAGGCAGAGAACAGATAAAAATGTAAAAGAGTCACTGCTGGTGGTCAGATACGATTATGAATAGCCCCTCAGGGTTCAGAGTTGTCAGAGCTGGGAATTTACCCTAGGTCAGGGTCTGGAAGGAAGGCAGTTTAGAACTGGTTCATATTGAGAAGGGAGATCAAAGCTGGGATTGGTGGTGCACACCTGTAATCTCAGTGACTTGGGAGGCTGAGGCAGGAGGATCGAGAGTTCAAGGGCAGCCTCAGCAACTTAGCAAGGCTCTAAGCAACTTAGTAAGACTCTGTCTCAAAATAAAAAATTTAAAAAGGGCTGGCTCAGTGGTTAAGCACCTCTGGGTTCAATCCCTGGTGCAAAAACCAAAAACCAAAAACCAAAAAACAAAAAACTGTTGACCTCATGATCTGATGATGGGTGGGTGAGTGCTTCTCCTTTAACGAGTTTCAGTTGAGGGGTTACATCTGGCACAGCTGATGAACTCATGGGACTGGTTTTTCTTCTGATGTGGGTTTGATAAACCCATGCATCCAGGTGCTCCTGATTTAATTTGATAAGTTCACAGGTGGTCATTTTTTATTAGCATAATCTATTTTTTACCAGTTTCTGCCTTACGGTTATGCTATGCATATGGTGGTTGTTTACTTGTGGTGGTGTGGAGTCATTCTACCTTGGCATTTGTACTGGAAATGGAGTAATTCATGGCAAACTACTGCTTTACGAAATAGAGAAACTCAAAACTAGACCCAGCCTGAAAACTGCTGTTCTCCATTCATCATGGAGCAACTCAGAGCAGGCACAGTCTGCCCTCCACAGACCCACACAGGCTATGTAATTTGAATTAGAAAATGATTTCACAGCAGGCAGTCAAGAGATTTAAATAGTTTTTGGAGTATGTGCAGAATTGGGAGAAGCACTCTTCAGAGAAGAGAAATTAAAGATAGATTAAACCAGGCATAGTGGTGTATGCCTTTAATCCTATCAATCTGGGAGGGTGAGGGCTGGAGGATCTCAAGTTGAAGGCAGCTTCAGCAATGTAATGAGAACGAGTTCAAAACCAGCCTCAGCAAAAGTGAGGTGCTGAGCAACTCAGTGAGACCCTGTCTCTAAATAAAATACAGAATAGGGTTGGGGATGTGGCTCCATGGTTGAGTGCCCCTGAGTTCAATCCCTGGTTCCAAAAAAAAAAAAAAAAAAAAAAAAAAAAAAAAAAAAAAAAAAAAAAAAGGAGATGGGACTTATCAATGGTAGAGCACTTGTCTAACATGGGTGGGGCCCCGAGTTCATTCCTGGTACTGAAAAAACAATACAAAACAAAACAACACAGAACAGAGAGAGAGAGAGAGAGAAATTTCAGCTCAGTCTTGACACACTGGTAATATTTTTGGATAGTGCCATCCAGATACCAAGGTGGAAACAGAACATTTCAGGTGGAGGAATTAGCGTGAGCAAAGGGCAAGTCCCAGAGACAAGAGTGGGAGGGACACAGAGGTGGCCATGTGAGAGGTTCCACTTAGTCAGAGGGGGAAATGCCCGTATCTCCAGGACTGATCTGTCCTTTTATTATTTTTCTATTTGAGTGTATACCTCACCTCCTAGACTGCATGAAGGAAAATTGTGTTATGATTTTTTTCCTACATCACCTATTCACCTTAGTAAATAAGTAACATATATTATACAGGTGAGGAGATTGGTTAACCCTTTAAAGGCAAAATAGAAAATTTATCATTAGAATGAACATATCACAAAAAGTAAACATTTTAATGAGTTAGAATGTATTGCACTTTTTTTTTTTTTTTTTTTTTTGGAACCAGGGATTGAACTCAGGGACACTCGGCCACTGAGCCACATCCTCAGCCCTATTTTGTATTTTATTTAGAGACAGGGTCTCACTGAGTTGCTAAGGGCCTCACTAAGTTGCTGAGGCTGGCTTTGAACTTGGGATCCTCCTGACTCAGCCTCCCAAGTCGCTTGGATTACAGGCGTGCGCCACCACGCCCGGCGTATTGCACTTTCTTTAAAAAAAATTCTTTTAGTTGTCAATGGACCTTTATTTTATTGATTTATATGTCGTGCTGAGTATAGAACCCAGGGCCTCACATAGGCCAGAGAGTGTTCTACCACTTAGCTACAACCCAGTCCAAATTTTCTTTATCTCACACCATTAATTACTTCCTTTCATAGTGGTAGATTTGTAATTTTTTTCTTTTTTTTTTGGTGCTGGGATCAAACCAGCACCTCAAGCATGCTAGGCAAATACTCTACCACTGAGCTACATCTCCAGGATAAAATAATCATTATGCAACAACCAGAGCAATAAAGGAATCAGGAAACGATCCACAATGAACATTAAAAGCTTTCACTGAATGAAAGGTTGAGAGATGCAAGGTTGGTTCAACATATAAAAATTAATAAACAATTCATAACATCAATAGATTGATAGGATTAAAGGCATAGACATCGATAGACAAGAATCACATGATTATCTGAATAGATGCAAAAAAAAGCATTGAACAAAGTACAGCACCATTCATGCTCAAAACACTAGAAAAACTAGGAATAGTAGGAACATTCCTCAACAATGTAAAGGCTATACATGCTAAGCCCAAGGCCAACATCATTCTAAATGGATAAAAATTAAAAGCATTCCCTCTAAAAACTGGAATAAGGATATCCTCTTTCATCACTTCTATTCTATGAAACATAGTCCTTGAAACTAGCCATAGCAATTAGGTAGAAGAAGGAAATTGAAAGTTTATGAATAGCAAAAGAACTCAAACTATCCCTATTTGTCAAAGACATGATTCCATATTTAGAAAACCAAAAAAAAAAAAAAAACCCAGAAAACTTCTAGAGCTCATAAATTAATTTAGCAACATACCAGGATATAAAATTAATACCCATCCATCAATTGCATTCCTATACATCAGTGATGAATCAGCTGAAAGAAAAATTAGGAAAACTATTCCATTCACAATAGCCTCAAAAAAATTATTTGGGTATCAATCTAACAAAAGAGGTGAAAGACCTTTACAATGAAAACTATAGAACACTAAAGAAAGAAATTGAAGAAGACCTTAGAAGATGGAAAGATCTCCTATGTTCTTGGGTAGACAGAATTAATATTGTCAAAATGGACATACCACCAAAAGCACTATACAGATTTAATGCAATTCCTATTAAAATTCCAATGATGTTCTTCATAGAAATAGAAAAAGTAGTCATGAAATTCATTTGGAAAACTAAGAGGCCCAGAATAGCCAAATCAATCCTCAGGGAAAAAAGTGACACAGGAGGCATCACAACACCAGACCTTAAACTGTACTCCAGAGCCATAGTAACAAAAACGGCATGGTATTGGCACCAAAACAGACCCATAGACCAATGGTACAGAATAGAAGACCCAGAGACAAACCCACATAAATACAGTGATTTTATACTAGACAAAGTTGCCAAAAACATACATTGGAGAAAAGACAGCCCTTCAAAAATAGTACTGGGAAAAATGGAAATCCATATGTAGCAAAATGAAATTAAAACCCTATTTCTCACCCTGTACAAAACTCAACTCAAAGTGGATCAAGGACCTAGGAATTAGACCAGAGACCCTGCACCTACTAGAAGAAAAAGTAGGTCTAACTTTCCATCATATTGGCCTAGGGACAAATTTCCTCAACAAGACTCCTAAAGTGCAAGATGTAAAATCAAGAATCAATAAATGGGATGGTATCAAACTAAAAAGCTTCTAAATGGTGCTGCTGTTGTAGCTCAGTGGCAGAGCACTTGCCTAACAAGTGTGAGGTACTGGATTCGATCCTCAGTACCACATAAAAATAAACAAAGGCATGATGTCCATCTACAACTACAAAAATTTAAATAAATAAATAAATAAAAAGCTTCTTCATAGCAAAGGAAACAATCAAGAATGTGAAGAGAGAACCTACAGAATGGGAGAAAAGTTTTGCTACCTGCACCTCAGACAGAGCATTAATCTCCAGGATATATAAACTCGGTGGGGGGGGGGGTAAGAATAATAACAGAATGTGTGACAGACATCATTGCCCTGTGTACATGTATGAACGCACAGATGGTGTGACTCTACTTTGTGTACAACCAGAGAAACAATAGCTGTACTCCATTTGTGTTCAATGAATCAAAATTAAATAAATTAAAAAAGAAAAACAAAAAAGAACTCAAAAAACTTAACACCAGGGCTGGGGTTGTGACTCAGTGGTAGAGTGTTCACCTGGCATGCATGAGGCCCTGGGTTTGATCCTCAGCACCACATAAAAATAAAATAAAAGTACAGTATCCACCTACAACTAACACAAAATATTTAAAAAAAAGCTTAACACGAAGAAAACAAATAACCCAATAAATAAACAGGCAAAAGAACTGAACAGACACTTCACAGAAGAAGAAATAGGATCAGTCAACAAATATATGAAAAAATGTTCAATATCTATAGCAATTAGAGAACTACAAATTAAAACTACACTTAGATATCATCTCACTCCAGTCAGAATGGCTATTATCAAGAATACAAGCAACAACAGGTGTTGGCGAGGATATGAGGAGAAAGGTACACTCATACATTGCTGGTGGCGTTGCAAATTAGTGCAGCCCCTCTGGAAAGCGGTGTGGAGATACCTCAGAAAACTTGGAAAGGACCCACGTTTTGACCCAGTTATCCCACTCCTCAGTATATATCCAAAGGACTTAAAATCAGCATACATCTTAATAGTGGTTCTTTTGGTTTGATGCCCCATGAAGGCAACATCATCAATGTAGTATATTTTTTAACCAAAAATATTTCTTCTAAATCTTATAATGAGGATGGGCTAGGGATATACTCAGTTTGTAGAGTGCTTGCCTTGCAAGCACAAGGCCCTGGGTTCAATCCCCAGGACCACAAAAAAAAAAAAAAAAAAAAAAAAAAAAATTCCAGTAGTTCTAAATCTTATAATGAGGGAGGAAAGCTACAAATCCAGACTGTGAGATATGCAACAAAATAACTGGATCAAATTCTTAGAAAATGGTAATGTTTTGAAAGCAAAAAATGATAATGGGTTCCAGCTACTTGGAGGCTGAGGCAGAAGGATATCAAGTTTGAGGCCAGCCTTGGCAATTATTAAGACCCTGTCTTAAAAGAAAAATAAAGAAGATTAGGGATGTAGCCTAGTAGTAAAGTACCCTGAGTCTAATCCCAAGTATCAAAACAATAACAACATGGGATTACTCAAGATTTAAGGAGATTAGATCAAGATTTAAGGAGACTAGAGACATGATAATGAAATTCAAGGAATAGATCCTTGGTTGGTTTCTGGATTTTGGAACAATTAGAACAATGTGAATGCATCTTGCAAATTAGATAAGATTTTGAATTGTTCACTTTTTAATTTTTATTTTTGAGACAGTGTGTTGCTCAGACAGGCCTCAAACTTGTGATCCTCCTGCCTCAGCCTCCTCAGTCTTTGGAATTACAGGTGTGCACCTCCACACCTGGTCCTTTTTTCTTTTTCTCTCTTTCTCTTCCTTTCTTCCTTCCTCCCCCCTCCCTCCCTCCCTCTCTCTCTTTCTTTCTTTCTTCTTTTTTTCTGTGTGTGTGTGTGTGTGTGTGTGTGTGTGTGTGTTAGGGGGATTGAACTCAGGGTCTTGAGTATGCTAGGCAAGTGCTCTACCACTGTGTTATACACCCAGTCCATCCATACTCAGTCTTAATGTTCACTTTTTGAGGGTATGTTAATGGTATGGTGCTTATGCAGAATATCTTGGTTCTTAGGGGATGTCTATACATGTGAAATATTTAGGATAAAATATCATCATATCTAAAAATTACTTTTTGAGGCTGGGGGTATGGTTCAATAGCAAAACACTTGCCAAGCATGTGTAAGTCCCTGGGTTTGACTCCTAGCAACACACACATACATGCGTGCATGCACACACAGACGCACACACACACACACACACACACATTTTTATAAAGTTCAAACAACCAGGTTGGGTTGTGGCTCAGTGGTAGAGCGCTTGTCTTGTTTGTCTGAGGCCCTGGGTTTGAATCTCAGCAGCACTTAAATAAATAAAAATAAAGCTATTTAAAAAATGAAATAAAATAGTCTTTCTTTTTTAAAAAAAGTTTGAACAACTCCCCCACCAAAAAACCCTATAAATGTTAGAATAGAAGTTAGGCGAAAAAAAAAGTGTTCTGTGTATACATTTCACATATGATGTGTATATGAGAGAGAAAGTAAATATGGGCAACATTAACAATTGGTGTATTTAAGTGAGAATACAGCTCACTGGCATTTTTTTCAACTTTTCAATAGATTTGAAATTCTCAACATGGTAAGTTTGGAAAAATATTAAAACAACATTTTCTTCCTAGTTGTCAGAAAGAATACATGCCTATGATAACGGTGGAACTTCCTCTGTATCTCCTTTCTAGTCCTTCTTGAATCCTGTTCCTGAGCCTCTCAGGTGCAAAGGCCAACCTTTTCAATTAAGTTTCCTGTTGGAAGATGAACGGGAGTCCTTTACCCTTCTCTAGATGTTATCAGTTGGGTTTCAATTCACCTTGGCTCTCTTTCTCAAGTTTAATCCTTTCTATTCAAGAAGAAGCCACACACTTTAAAGGCAAGTTGCGAAAACATTATTAAACAAACAAACAAACAGGAAAATAGGGGCTGGGGATGTGGCTCCAGGTAAAGCACTTGCCTGACTCTGGGTTTGGTCCCCAGTACCAAAAAAGAAAAAAAAAAAAAAATGTAGAAGAAGAAAAAGAAAAAAGAAAGTTTTAGGTGGACACTAGAAATTCCACAAAGTAAATTCAAAACATAAAGGGCTGGGATGTAGCTTACTAATAGGGCACTTGCCTAGCATGTACAAGGCCCTGGGATTGATCGCCAGGTTGGAAAAAAAGAGAAAGCACTCATCATTATGACATGATTAAAACCCTTCAAAGCCATCCTCAGTGAAACTCAGCAGCATGCATTCAGAACCTGACCTCTGCCTTCCTCAGAGAGTGTTCCTGCTCTCTCCCCTTCCCTTCCTACTGGCCTCCCATACATACTTTGAGTCTCCAATGCAGTCCTAGGGCCAGCCTTAGTATGTTCTTGGCCCAGTTCTTTGCATGGCTGATTCCTCTTTCTCATCATTAAAGCCTCAGCTCAAATGTTACCTCTCCAGAGTAGCCGCCTGTGAACACCCTGCCCAAGGCATCTGCTTCCCGATCTGCCTCTCTGAGCCCTCTCTGTCCCTTTAGCCTATTTTGTTTCCTCAAGTCACCCATTGCTATCTTGTTCATTTTCAATATAATTATCTTTGTTGGATTATCTTCCTCCAACTAGAGTACAAACTTCCAAGGGACCCACAGTTTCTCTGGGGTTTAGAACATATAGTAGGCACCGAATATATACCTGCTGTGCTGGAGATTGAATCCAGGCCGCGTGCATGCCAAGCACATGTTCTACCACAGAGTCAGATCTCTAGCCTACTGAGTAAATATTTTGTGTCTGAATAAATATTCCTTTTAATCTACAATTTCTGAATGTGCCACTTAGACCAGACCCTATGTAGGTCACCATCATTCCAGGAGTGTGGTGAATTTGTCTTTGTGGGTTTCTAAAGTCTCTCTAGAAGAATCTCGAAACAGGGGTCAGGGGGTAAACTCACTGTCAGAACTCTTGCCTAGTGCACAGAGGAGAGGGAGAGAGAGAGAGAGAGAGAGAGAGAGAGAGAGAGAATCTCCAACTGAAACTTGGAAAGGTGTCATTTGGAAACCTCTGTAATGAAAAAAAAGAATTGTCTCTCATAACCAACAGAATGAAAAAAAAACGATCTGCTTAAAATGTATTGGTTTCACACCCAATTCAAGTGGTTTTTCAAGGATTTGGAATGTTAATGCTACAAGATTATTCTTATTACTTTTTTAAGTTTGGGAACCAACTTTAAAAGAGCTCCATAAGCTGGGTGCAGTGGTGCACACCAGTTATCCTAGTGACTTGGGAGGCTGAGGCAGGAGGATCACAAGTTCAAAGCCAGCCTCAGAAATTTAGCAGGGACCTAAGCAATTTAGGGAGACCCTGTCTGAAAATAAAAAATAAAAAGGACTGGAGATCTAGTGCCTCTGGCTTCAATCCCCAATACCCCAAAAAACAAAACAAAAATAAAAACCTAGAAAACAACAAAACAAAACAAAAAAAGAGTTCTATGGAGTTAAAATTAGATATGAGAACACAGTATTTGGTTAATGTTTACTGTTTCCTCTTTCCTTTTTTGAGCATAAAAGTTTCAGGAAGGCCAGGTCCTGAAAAAGCTCTGAAGGCTAATTTTTCACTGTCATGGATGTCTGATACAATTAAGAATAAAATCAAGAGCCTGGGCGTGGTGGCGCACGCCTGTAATCCCAGCGGCTTGGGAGGCTGAGGCAAGGGGATCAAGAGCTCAAAGCCAGCCTCAGCAACTTAGTGAAGCCCTAAGCAACTCAGTGAGACCCTGTCTCTAAATAAAAAATATAAAAAAAGGCTGGGGATGTGGCTCCATGGTGAAGCACCCCTGGGTTCAATCCCTGGTCACCTCCCCCTAAAAAATGAATAAAATCTAGCCCCAGATCTCTTTCTCTACATCATGCATGTAATTGTGACACTATTCAAACTCCTCAGTCCTTCCTCAGAGGATGATTTCAACTTACTCTGGACCTAAGAAGCTATTTTCTGTGAGTATCTGAGGAATGTTCTTCACCAAATAACACACCTGCACACCGATCACCAACCTCATTTTTTTTTTTTTTAACTGGGAATTGAACCCAGGGCTGCTTATATGCTAAGCAAGCACTCTGCCACTGAGCTACATCTTCATCCCCTGACCTACTATCTTCTGAAAACATCTTGAAATCCTATTCTCTAAAAGTTTCTTATTATAAAACAAAAATTCAGGTGTGGTGGTACATGTCTGTAATCCCAGCAACATGGGAGGCTGAAGCAGGAGGACTGAAAATTCAAGGCCAGTCTCAGCCACTTAGCGAGGCCCTAAACAATTTAATGAGGCCCTGTCTCAAGTTTTAAAAATAAAAATAAAAAGGGCTGGGGATGTGCCTTGTAATAAAGTACTTGTAATAAATTATTACAAGTCTAACAGCCATATAGCCATATAGGTGAAGAAACAGAATATTGCTTAACCATGGAATATTGCCTATAAACAGTAAATAGTCCTAAAACAGCAAAACTGTTAAGAACATTAGTTCAGGAATCAGATGACCTGAGTTTCAATCCTGGCTCTATAACTCAGCAGATAACTTGAGTAAATGATCAAAACTGTCTGAGCTTTAGTTTTCCAATGTGTAAAATGCGGGAAATAATAGCGCATCATTGAGGTTATTATGAAGTTATCATAAAGTCAAAAATAATTAAAAAGTAGCTAGGCACAGCAGTGCACACCTGTGACCCCAGCAACTCAGGAAATCAAGGCAGAAGGATCACAAATTTGAGGACGGTCTCAACAACTTAGTGAGGCCCTATTTCTAAATAAAAAATAAAAAAGGCTGGGGATGTGGCCCAGAGATTAAAGCCAGCAAGCAAGCAAACAAACAAACAAAAACCAAAAAACCCCACAAAACAGCACAGTATGTGGTACATTTTTATCCCGGAGCCACGATGACTATATTATTCTACTTGTTGAAGTTCCTGTTTAGGCACTGAAGCTCTTTGTTTAACTGTGATTCCTCCCAGGAGGATCTTACTTAATACATAGGAATTGAGGAGTTTGAGATTTACTCATCTCATATAATCACCCTCTTAGGAATTGCCTTCTTGATAACTTCCCCATAAATTCTTCCATAAACATGTCTAAAGAAACTGTCCTATGAGGACCAGGAGCCTCCCTCTTCATGATTGGCTGGGGATAATAGAGGCCTCTCAGGGCAGGTCCTCAGCAACTCCAAATTGAGACGCCCTTAAACAAATACCAGTCGTTGAATTCATTCACTAAGCTGGTGCCATACAGTGGAAATATTTTAATCTCCTTTCTTTTCTCCTCTAAACCCTGGAACTAGCAATCTAAGCCTTGAAATGCTACTAAGGAATGTGCGGGTTTCACAATGGCAGGAAGCTAGCTGAGTGATGGACAAGACTTTACAGCAACATTGGATTTGGGAATCAGGGTGATACTCACTCATTCAGCAAATAGTTACGGAATGCCTGGGTGATAGGAACTGTTTTAGGCAGATGGGATACAGCAATGACTTATTAAATTTATTGAGACTGTTTCATGGCCCAACATATAGTCGCCTTGGGGAATGTTCCACATGTATCCAAACAACCCTTATAAAGAAGGTACTACTTATTATCCCACATTTAGAGCAGAAATATTTGGTTTACATAGTTTACTTTCCCAGTTACTAAGTGGCGACACTGAGATTTGAACATAGATTTCTGACACCATGAGTTGCTTAGGGCCTCGCTAAATTGCTGAGGCTGGCTTTGAAGTCTCGAACCTCCTGCCTCAGCCTCCCAAGTGCTGGGATTACAGGCGTGCGCCACCATGCCGGGCACATGAACTGCACTCTTAACTTCCTCCTTTACTTATAGAGAGGGGGGAAAATCTTATTTTAATCTTATTCATTTTTTTTAATCTTATTCATTTGAATAAAGGTAAAATCAACAATTTTTTAATCACAGGTCTTTTGAAAATTATATTTACTTCATTTCTGAGTAATATGGATTTTTATCATATAATGTTCAAGACAAGATAATACTACTACTGTGAGTTACCAAGATGGAATATTTGGTTAAAATTTTTTTTGTTATAATTTTGTAATATGATTAAATTGAGAATGACATCATTTAGGACCTAAGGCATTTTGTTTTATTTTGCTATTGAGGAAAATTATGTGCAAGTGTTATGGTTGAATTTTCTTTCTAGACACTTTCAACCTCATCTAATGTGATTAATATTAGGCAATCATGAAAGAACAAAGCTTTTAGATCTTTCAATGTCATAAACACTGTTTGAAAAATTAATTTGAACTGAATACAAAATGATGTTCAATACTTCAACAGAAATTTAGATGCCATATAAAGTTGCCTTTTTAAAGTAAAAAAAGATCAAACATTGCAAATTTCATATAGTTCAACTTAAATCCTATTATTCCATATGCTTGAATTCAGCAGTAATTAAAAAGTAAGTTTCATTAAAACAAGGGTTTTTTTGTTTGTTTTTTGTTCACTACTACGCAGAAAGTAAGCACTTAGAAAATAGTTGGCTGGTGGTATAGCCCAGTGGTAAAACACGTCCTTAGCATGTGCAGGGTCCTGGGTTTTAGTACTGGGTTCCCAGTACTGAAAAAAGGAAGACAGAGCGAAGCACAGTGGCACACACCTGTAATCCCAGTGACTAGGGAAACTGAGTCAGAAGGATCACAAATTTGAGGCCAGCTGTGGCAATGTGATGAGACCCTGTCTCAAAATAAAAATATAAAAGGGCTGGGGTGGTGTAACTCAGTGATAGAACACCAGATGATTAGTCCACTGGTTAAAACCCCAGTACCACAAAAAGAAGAAAAAAAGGAAGACAGAAAGGAAGGAAGTTAGCCGGGCATGGTGGCGCAAGCCTGTAATCCAAGCGACTTGGGAGGCTGAGTCAGGAGGATCGCGAGTTCAAAGCCAGCCTCAGCAACTTAGCGAGGCCCTAAGCAACTCAGTGGGACCCTGTCTCTAAATAAAATACAAAATAGGGCTAGGGATGTGGCTCAGTGGTGAGTGTCCCTGAGTTCAATCCCTGGTTCCAAAAAAAAAAGAAAGGAAGGAAGTTGGTTGGGGATATAGCTCAGTTGGTAGAGTGCTTGCCTCATAAGCACAAGGCCCTGGGTTCAATCCCCAGCACCACAAAACAAAACAAAAAACAAAAACAAAAAAACAGCCGGGCTTGGTGCACGCCTGTAATCCCAGCACTTGGGAGGCTGAGGCAGGAGGATTGCGAGTTCAAAGCCAGCCTCAGCAACTTATCGAGGCTCTAAGCAACTCAGTGAGACCCTGTCTCTAAATAAAATACAAAAAAGGGCTGGGGATGTGGCTTCAATGGGTTCAATGGGTACTGGGTTCAATCCCCGGTACCAAAAAAAAAAAAAAAAAAAACCAAAAACACAGGAAGGAGGTTGTAGAATGAATGACTTAGAAAATCATATAAATTTTAAGAACTAACCTTCCCCCCAATATCACGTGCCTTTGGACTTAGATTTAGTGTGGTCATAAGAAAAATATGGCATGCATATTACTCTACTGAAATGATAAAAAGTTTCCTTTAAAAACCTAATTTAGGAGCCTAGGGATATAGCTCAGTGATGGAGCACTTGTCTAGCATGTGAGAGGCACTGGGTTTGATCCTTAGCATCACATAAAAATAAATAAATAAAATAAAGGTATTGTGTCCATCTACAACTAAAAGTATATTAAAAAAATAAAAGCCTAATTCACTCAAATTGCAAACAGGTCCACATAAACTTGTATATGAATGTTCCTAACTGTCCCAAAGAGAAACAACCCCCATTGCCATGGAGGATTAAAAAAGTGATACATCCACTAATGGAATGATATTCGTTCATGAAAGGAGTGAAGTACTGATGGGCACAACATCAGGGATGAAGTTGGAGAACAGTATGCTAAATAAAGAAGCCAGACACAAAAGTCCTGTATTGTATTATCCATTCATATAAAATATCCAGAATAGGCAAAATCAATGGAGACTGAAAGTGTAATAGTGGTTGACAGGGGCTGGTGGGGAAGATGAGGAAATGGGGAGTGGTTACTACTGGGTACTGGGGTTTATTTTTTTGAGTGATGAAAATGTTCTGAAACTAGAGCCATGGTAGTGATGGTATATAAAACCTTGTGAATATAATAAAAGCCACTGGATTGTATGTAGCTCTTTATCTCTCGCTCCCTCTTTCATTTCTGGGGATTGAACCCAGAGGCACTTTACCACTGAGCCACATTCCCAGTCCTTTTCATTTGTTATTTCGAGACAGTAATTATTAAATTACTGAAGTTGGCCTTGAACTTTAAATCCTCCTGCCTCAGTTTTCCTAGTTCCTGGAATGATGCCCCACCACACCCAGCTCAGCTGCATGTAAACTTTAAAAGGGTGAACTTTTACATATACATGTAAAATGTATATGTATATGTAACATATATGTAGCAAGGGGGCTGGGGATTGAACCCATACCAAACACATGATGTACAACTGAACTGCATTCTAGCACCTACATTTCTTTTTGAAATTGAAAACACTGTCAGGCATGGTGGTACACCCCTGTAATTTCAGTGACTGGGAAGTTTGAGGCAGGAGGATGGCAAGTTTGAGGCTAGCCTCAGCAATTTAGCAAGGCCCTAAGCAATTTAGGGAGACCCTGTCTCAAACTAGAAAAAATTTAAAAATAAAAAGAAAAGGTTGGAGATACAGCTAGTAGTTGGGTGCCTGTTTAGAACATGCAAGGATCTGAGTTCAATCCCCAGTACTATAACAACAACAACAACAAAAAATATAAAACAACAGACATGTGCTTACCAATCTGAGAGTATTAGGAAATGTTTCCTAGTTTAATTATAAACCAAGTTGGAATGTTTGGAGATTTCAATAATCTGACAGCAAATATTAAGAAGATTAACCTGACTTCCGTGGTGTTAATATCAATTTAAGCTGCATCATTCTAACAATACATAGTCATATTGAAGTAATTGTAGCAATGACTTTGTGAAAAAAAAGAATTAGATTATTTATTAAGACTGTTCTCATTTAAAATATCTTGTATTTATATGATACTCTCACTTCCTTAAGTATTGAATTGTGCCTTAAGCCTTCAGATCTAATGTACAGGAGAGTCACAGTTTTAACCACTTAATTAAAGACAGAAAAGTGGATGGGATTAGAAATTCATTAGCAATGCTGACATTCCAGAGTGGAACACAAAAAGAAGCAGGATTTAAGCAGTCGAAATTCTAACCCTATATTCATGTGTGATTATACTACTGGTGTAACTCTGCACCATGTACAGCCAGAGGAATAAGTTATGCTCCACTTGTGTACAACGTGTCAAAATGCATTCTACTGTCAATGTATAACTAATTAGAACAAAATAAAAAATAAATAAATAAATCAAAATTCTAGTCTTCAATGCAGATAAACTGCAAGAACTAAAATTACTATAGACTGGAGCACAATTTTAAGAAAGACAAATACAGCATACATATTGTTAAAGTCTACATTGCTAAGTATAGATTATGACTAAGAAAAAGAACCTAGCAAACAGAACTAAGGTTTTATTATTATTTAAGCCGAAAGAAAATATTGAAATAGTTTAAATTCCCTTTAGACCTCCAATTACACCACAGTTACATTTGGACGGGCGTGGGAAAGAGGCTCATGACCTGGCGATATGTAAAATGTAGTGTGCCCTTTGTTCTTGTTTAATGGAGAATTGACTAATGCCTATATATACAGCAATTCACCTTCATTTTAACCACTCTGAGTAATGGTCCTTTTCTAAATTCACAGGTTCAGAAATCGCTCCTAAATTAACGCATAGCTTTCGGGAAAAATCTTTCGGGAGGAAAAAATCGTCTTTTGTTGGAGCGACGCATGTGTCTACTGCTTTCCAACAACGGTTAATCAGATTTTGGGAGCAGTTAAGGGTCTCGCGAGGACGTGCTTTTCTTGTCAAAGTGCTGAGCACCCTAAGACCCTCTTTCAGTAGGAAAACAGTCGCGTCCAGACCTCGCACCACCTCTCCCCGACAAACACGCCACCGTCTGAAGCAGGCGGAGCTCAGAGCGCGCCCCTAAGTGGGCCAGGACTACCCCTTGCCCCGAACCCCTTCTCTGCCCCCCACTCCTTCGGAACAAAACTCGGCGCTGTTCCTTTAACTCCGCGCGCAGCCAGGGTGTGCGGAGAAGGGCTGGGTCCTCCCGCCTCCTCCTCCACCGCTCCCTTCCCCCTCCCATCCGAGTTTCAGGTGAATGGGTCACGGAGGGAGGAGGCCGGCCACACCACACCTTCTCGATAGCGCCCACCTCCAGCTCCCTCCTTCCTCCAGCGGAGGAGCTGGAGTCCGGGGAAAGCCGACTCGAGCGCGAAGTAGCTGGCCCAGAGCGCAGCAGGTGGGACTCGCGGGCTCCGGGGTGCGGGCCTCAGGCACACCAGCCTGGTGTTGGTGCGCATGCCCGGGGGCAGGGCGGCGGGGGTGAGGGGAAGGAGGACGAAGACTGAGTCCCCAGCTCAGTCTCGGGCTGCCTGCTGGCTGCCGGCTTGGCGTCAGGTGTTCCCGCGAGGTGAGCGCTTCTCCGCTCCGGCTGCCCGATGTGGGTCGGCCTGGCTGCGGTTGGTGGGTGAGTGGGGTGTGGCGTCAGAGGCGCAGAGTACTGCCCGAGGGTCCCCGCGGGGGAGTCTCAGCGCCTTGGGCTGGTAGAGGAACATCGGGGGAGGACACTAGGCGCTGGTTTCGGTGGTGGTTTCGCCCTGGGCTGGGGCTCGCGGGAACCTGAGAGGCACGGGTCGGCAAAGAAAGCGGCGCCGGGGAACTTGGGAGACTGTTTCCCCGGACGAGGGGCGACTTGGAGCAGCAGGTCAGTCGTTTTCGCCTGAAACGCTTGAAGCAACCAGTGCCCAGGAGGCGCGGACAACTTTCCTCTTTTATGGAGGCAGGAGACTCGTGAACCGCCAGAACGCTGCGCTCTGCTCTGGGTGCTGCAGTTTCGTCGGACCCTCGGAGGTGCGCGGCGCGCAGTTCCTCGGGGTCCCTAGCCGGAGAGCGAGGGAGTGGGCCACCTGCCGACCCCGCCGGTTTAGATCCCCCGAGCCTTCAATATTTCCGCCCCACTCCACCCCTTGGGGTATCCCGGGGAGAGGCGGTGGCCGGGTTCACTCTGAAATATTCCTGGAGTCAAGGTGTGGGTCACACTGGCTGTTTTTAATGCACCCAGTGGGAGTTGGGTGAACCGCGTCGATTTAAGCCGGGGGGTGGAGCGGGGAGTTAATTTCGAGTGAGGCTGGATTTCGAGGGAAGCTGCTCGTGCTTCAGATTCTCACCCGTGACCAAAAGGCTAATGCCAGGTGGGCAGACCTGCCCCCGGGCAGTACCTGCTGGGCGAGCACTCACTGGCCCGGCAGCTCCTGAGTTCCGCTGGGCGCACAGTCGCGGGGACCCAAGGCCGGCTGCGGACTTTCGAGACCTCCTAGGCGGGGCCAGCTCCGCGCGCAGCCAGTGACATGTTGCCTTCGTCGGAGGAAGAGTGCCGAGAGCGGTGGGTCGGGGGTCCAAAATGGCCTCTGCACGTTGGCTCTGGGCGCTACCCTGAGCCCTTGCACCCGAGAAGACGCGGCATCTGCAGGCCAGCCCGGGGCTTACTGGGCGCACTGCCCACCTGGGGAATTCCCTAGGGCGGGGAGAAGGCAATGTTCGAGGCAGGTTAATGTGTGGCCTCACAACAGGTGTATTATTGGGATCCCTGGAAAAGAGAAACACTTCCCAATAAGGACTGCTGGTGATCCTGCTGAAGTTGAAAGCTAGTTTTTGCTAGACAGAGGTAGGTTTCTTAAACAATGCTTCTCCAAGTGTAAAACAATAGTTCCTTCACGTGGTACATGGGAACCTTTATTTTCTCTTTCTGATGCATCTTTCTACTGCATTTTCAATATGATAAAAGATTACTTTTAGGACTGGGTGTAGAGTGTTTGCTTAGCATACTTGACCCCTGTGTTAGATCCCACACAAGGGGTGGGGGTGGGGGGGACAGTTGTTTTTAACCATATAGATGATATCTTTCACCTTTCCAGGAACCTCCCAGAGTGTCTTTCCTCCAGTTTCATTTTAAGGCTTACCTGATTAGAATATTTAGTAGATCGTTTTATTCCGAATTACTGTTTATGGAAATATTAGAATAAGAAGACCTTGCAGATTTTTGTTGTAACTTTGTTTCAGCCTTTAGGCTTCCAGCTGTTACCTAATACTTGTTTTTTTTTTTTTTTTGTCCTTAACCACTGAACCACATCCCCAGTCCATTTATTTATTTATTTATTTATTTATTTATTTATTTATTTTAATGTTTTTATTGCTTGAGTATGTACACAGATTTATGCCACCAGGGAAGAGGCTGTGGATGACTCATTTCCAATTTGGGGGAATGACCCCTTTGGTCTTATAATATTGAGCCAATTGGTGAATTTGGCTCTATCAGAATCAGGCAGGATTTAGCATCTTTATTCTTTCTATTGCTCTCAAAATGAAGAGCAACTGCTTTCTTAATTAAATGGTAAAAATCCTCAGGAAGATCAGGAGCAAGTCCTTTGAACCTTAAGTTCAAGATTTTATTGCCAGTCACAAAATGTAGTTGTGCAACACCATGTTTGTGAGACCCTCAGTATCACACCAATTTGTGAGGGAGTCAGACCCTTCTTGAGCAGTTTGTAAATTTGCTCCTTCACCTTGTCAGACATCAACTTCAACCAGATGGGGAGAGCTGACTGGAACAGGCCCTTCCTGGGAGCATGCATGCAATCCATGATGGTGGCAGTCAGATAGCAAAAAAACCTTATTTTTTATTTAGAGACAGGGTCTCACTGAGTTGCTTAGGGCCTCCCTAAGTTGTTGAGGCTGGCTTTGAACTCGCGGTCCTGCTACCTCAGCCTCCCAAGCTGCTGGGATTAGTGCTTCTGTTATTGATGATACTGCCAGTTCTGCCAGTCGCTTAGGGATTTTGCTGAAGTACAGATTCTGATTCATAGATTGGGATGGGGACTGGGATTCTGCCTTTCTAACAAGCTCCCAGGTGGTGCCCATGCTGTTGTGTGTCCTTTTTTTTCTCCCTTTCCCTCAGAAAGTAAGCACTTAACTACTTTAACTGACCTGAACTTGACAAAATGTATTTACTAGGTATTAGTTTTATGAAGGAAGAATTTCAAGGCATTCACTGGTGGGTTGAAATTTCTGGTCTATTGGTTTTATTTATGTATATGTACACATATATACATAAATAAATATATATATATATTTATTTATTTATTTTTGGGTACTGGGGATTGAACTCAGGGGCACTCGACCACTGAGCCACATCCCCAGCCCTATTTTGTATTTTATTTAGAGACAGGGTCTCACTGAGTTGCTTAGGGCCTCGCTAAGTTGCTGAGGCTGGCTTTGAACTCGCGATCCTCCTGCCTCAGCCTCCGAAGTGCTGGGATTACAGGCATGTGCCACCACGCCCAGCTGTTGGTTTTATTAATCAAATTTTGACTGAGCACTGCTTTGTGCCAGGAACTAGTCCTAAGGATCAGGGATAAGTGATGGTCAAGACTTGCCTGTGAGACTCATATCTGTCTCACTTAGTGTTCCAGGTGAGATCGAGGTGGTGGCAATAGAGAGAGAGAGAGACAGAGACAGGGAGAGAGAGGATGAATAATGGTTTAAGGTGTGTGGGGAAATTTGTGCTAATATAAAGCAAATTTGGTGTGATGGAGTAAGTGACCTGGAGGGCATTTCTTTTTTTTTTTTTTTTGCGGTGCTGGGGATCAAACCCAGGTCCTTGTGCTTGCCAGGCAAGTACTCTACCAACTGAGCTATATCCCCAGCCCCTGAAATTACATTTGAACTGAGGCTTGAATTTGAATATGAGAGCTCCCTAGACAGGAAGTTGTAAGATGAATGCCTTCTTTGGATTGACTCCATTCTAGGCAAATTCTTAAAATATGTAGTTTGTTTAAAGAATCATCTTGTAGACCTTATTAAAAATGCAATTTCTGACACAAAGCTCGGCTATTTCAAAATCAGCCAGATTTCACATATTTTAGACAATTTGTTAATGATGCCCTTTATTCAACTAGAATCATTACTGTCAGGCACAACTTAAACTTTTTTTTTTGCTACTGGGAATTGAACTCAGGTATTTTACCACTGAGCTACATTTCTAATCCCCCCACCCCTCGACACAGGGTCTCCCAGAGTTGCTGAAGGTCTTGCTAAATCATGAGGCTGGCTTCAAATGTTTGATACTCCTGCCTCAGCCTCCTGAGTCACTGGGATTACCAGTGTGTGCACTGTGCCCTGCCTAAACTTTTTAAAGGCAAATTGATTGTTGCTACACATGACCTAAAAGGACTGGACTATTCAATGTAAAAACAATTTTTTTTTTTTTCAAAACTGGGTATTGAACCCAGGACCTCACGCATATTAAGCAAGCACTCTACCACCAAGCCACATCCCCAGATCTATTTTTCACTTTTTGACAGTTTAAAGAAGAATTTGAGGGTAAAGCATTTTACGACTTCTCCCCCTTCCCCACAGTGGCTCTGTATCACTGCACTACATCCCCAGACATTTAAAACATTTTTTGTTTTGAGACAGGGTCTCAATAAATTGCCCAGCCTGGCCTCAAACTGTGATTCATCCTCCTGAGTAGTTTGGGATTACAGTTGTACCACTGCGTCCAGTTCTTGGCTTGCTTTTGCCCTTGCCTCTAAGATAGCTATCTTACTTTGTCTCTTTTACAGTTGAGATATATTTGTGGAGGTGATCAGTGGGCTACTTAGGTCAAGTCCAGTGGCCTTTTCACTCGTTTTATTTTTTTCCTCCCCTCAAAGCATACCTAGTGCAGCTATGCTGGGCATTGGTCTTCCTCCTCTAGCTGTTTCTGTAAACCACAGTTGCAGCTTTGCCTTGTAAGAGACACCCCTGACCCCCAAGACAGTTTAGTCTCCAAAAAATAGCGTACCAAATAACATGTTTTGCATAAGTGGCATGAACGTAAATCATTGTTTGTTTTTCTTGGAAGAGGGATGGAGTCAGGGTGAAGGAGAGACTTCCTAACATTGAGAAGAAATCTGCCCCTGTGGTTTTGGCTTGTTTATGTTTTTAACCATTTCTGGAACTACAAAGACAGCTCTTAAGATATTTCAGGGCTACTAGAGTGGTCCTCCTAATGTCAAATTCCCCAGGCCAAGCATTTCCTGTTTTTCTAATTTTTTCCAATCAGACATGTTATAGTTTTTAAAATTATATATATTTTTAAAGATTCTTAACAATTTTAGTCAGCCTCCTGGAGAGTTACCTGGTTTAGAACTTGAAGGGATTTCAGATTTTGTTTGTTCTATTTAATAACTGCAGTATTCCTAGATCTGAGCATTATTTCTGTGAGTGCTCCCGAAGTTCCGGATAGTTTGTAAACTTTTGTTGAAGTTCTTACTAAGGAAATAGACTTTTCTTGGAAATGCACTTATAAAAATGAACATCTGTTAACCCAGGTCCCCTTTATCCTGCATTTATAGTCTTGATTTTTTTGAATTGAGTTTGCTTTGTTTTTGGTGCTGGGGATGGAACTCAGGGCCTTACATGTTCTATGCCAGCACTGTATCACTGAGCTACACTCCCAACACTTTTTTTTTTTTTTTTTTTTTTCTTTTTTGGTGGCACTGGGAATCAAACCCAGGGCCCTGCACATGTTAGTCAACCCCAGCCCTGAGTTTCCCTTTTTAAATTAGTATGCATGCCTCCAAATATCTAGTGCTTAAGCCCTTACGTTTCTCACCTTCAGAATAAATAATTCCCTTACTATGAATGCATTTGCTCCTTTTCTTTAATACTTTATCTTATCCTAGCCCAGTGGTCAGGATCATGACCCACTTTGACAGAGGAAGTAGGTCCCTAAAGCTCAAAGAAGATGAGGAACTTGTTTCAGGTTGTGAACCAGTAGATGGGGGCTGTTAAAACTACCAGGTTTGCTTCAACTCTGACTTTATAGATCTTGCTCAATGTTGATGGGTTCCTAATCAGTGGGTTAGTTATTCCTATTCAGCGTTTGATCAGCTACAAATCTGGATAAGCTTGTTTGACTGACCTTGTCTGTGGTCACCAGGTGGACCTCCCTCCAGGTAAGCTTAATAAATGGCCCATTCTTTTGAGCTAATTAGATGCTATTATTTAGTCCCTTGGGAATCTGCCCAATCACACAAGCATGTATTCAAGATTCCCGGCATTCTTTCTCTCTGGGTTTCCTTCATTTACCAGTCTGGTAACCTCCACAAAAGAAATAAAGGTGTGGCAGAACTCTTTCTTAATGAGCTTTCTAAAATTATTTGTTTCACAACCTAAAATCCCTGTTATTAGAGGAGACATGACAACTAAACTCTGAATCCAGGAAATAGCAGTTTAAAAAGGAATTTTGTTTGAATTTCTGACAACTTCAGACTAATCTGGATTAATTTAGAATTTTCAAAAGCTACCTGGAATTTGGGGAAGTCTTGAGTGACTGAGTTGCAGATATAGAAGGGATAAGATTTGTTTAAGATCAATATTTGTTACTATTTTACATTCAGTCTTAAAAATAGGCTGCCATATTTAATAATGTTTAAATTCAGTTTTTCTGAATATTAATTGGGAAGACAGTCTGAACATTTACCTTTCATAGCACCATGACATTTTGGCCTAAGTGAAGTTTTTTTTTTTTTTTTTTTTTTTTTTTTTTAAACATGGAAGTAAACCCAGGAGTGCTTAATCACTGAGCTTTTTTAAATTTTGAGGCAGGGTCTTGCTAAGTAGCATAGGACCTCTAATTTGCTGAGGCTGGCTTTGAACTTGTGATCCTCCTACCTCAGCCTCCGAGTTGCTGGGATTATAGGTGTGCAACACCACACCCTGCTATTGTTATCAATTCTAAAGGACAATGTTTAAGGAGTTTGAATTGATTTGCTCTTCCTAATATAGTAATGTACAATTACTCGCTTTATTTGAAAAGGAAAAAATATTATACTTTAATATATTCAGAGTATAGATCTTGCTCAAGTGTCATTTGAGAATAATGCCTTAGAAAGTTCATCCGATACTTATTCATTATCTTCAACCTTGAAAGCACAAGAAGCTTTGCAGGCAAAAATATCCATGGTCCAATCTGACTCATGTAAACATTCATCAAATATTCATACAATTACCATGTGCCAGTCTTTGTTTTAATCAGTGAAATAGGCAAAAATTCCTGGTCATATGGAATTTACCTTCTGGTGGATCTCAAAATTCCCTTTTTCCCTAATTACTGTGTCTCCTAGAAAGAACTTTTTTTTTTTTTCTTTTTTTTGGTACCTGGGATTGAACCCAGGGGTGTTTAACCACTGAGCCACATCCTTAGTCTTCCCAGTCCTTTTAAAAATGTTTTATGTAGCCGGGCGCGATGGCGCATCCTGTAATCTCAACACCTGGGAGGCTGAGGCAGAAGGATCACGAGTTCAAAGCCAGCCTCAGCAATTTAGTGAGGCCCTAAGCAACTCAGTGAGACCCTGTCTCTAAATAAAATGCAAAATAGGGCTGGGGATGTGGCCCAGTGGTGGAGTGCCCCTGGGTTCAATCCCCAGTACCAAAATAAACAAACAAACAAACAAACAAACAAACAAATAAATAAAAATAAAAAAAATTTTATTTAGAGACAGGGTCTCACTAAGTTTCTTAGGGCCTCACTAGGTTGCTGAGGCTGGCTTTGAACTTGCGATCCTCCTGCCTCCGCCTCCTGAATCACTAGGATCATAGGCATGAGCCACCACACCTGTCCCCCTGGAAAAAACTTATTGCTGCTTTGATATACCTGAGAGGCATAAAGTGCTGTAGCTAATGTGCTATGTATCTTCTGGTGTTTCCAGCTCTAGATTTTCTGGAATAAATCTCAAGCTTTTTAGGTTTGGTGATTGTGTGTTTACCTCCATCATGTTGAGGTGAGACTGGCCAGTCTTTCCAGGTCAGCATTTAGTACCCATGGATTTGCCTGTGGACCTAGGCAGACGATGTTGAGTCTTACTGCCTCATGGACATACTACCAGCTGTCCACACCAACCAAAAGTTAGTATATCACAAACAGAACTCATTGTTAAAGCTGTGATAGTGGGTGGAAAGCCCATATGAGGTCTTGTGGGTTCAAGTCACATCTGAATGACTCCCTGGCTCCCTCTGGACTTTGCATGTATCACTTCACATGTCTTTCTGACCCTCTTTGCATCTGTCTGTAAAGTGGCTCATCTGGGTTGTTTTGAGGGTGAAATGAAATTTTTATGTAGAGAGCCTGTTACATTGGTAGGTATGTTATGTGTTCATTTTCTTCTCCTCTCCTAGCTTCTAAGTCCTTCTTTGCCTTTCCTGGGTTTGCTGCATCTGGTCCAGGTGCTCCTTTTTTCTCTGGCCTCTTTGTTCTATTTTATTCATATCTCCCTTGCAGAGAATCTTGAACTGGCTCCCTATTTCCTACTTGAATGAGGTGATAAACTCCCATCAGACTTTGAAAACTCTCCTTTTTCTCACCATAGCCTTATTTTAAGAGGTTAACCATTCCAACATATCTCCTCCTGGTCTCTTGTCTTCCCCAAAACCATTCACACATGTCAGCATAGACCCAGCCTGGGTGCCCTTTCTTTCCAGGATCCCATCTGGATCATTAAGTCCTTCATATTTATATCCACACTGTATCTTATCATGTATTTTGGCCCTAAATAATTCCTGAAGTAATGACTATTTCATTTGTGGCCTTAAAGAGAACTGTGTCTTAAACTTAACTTTCACAGTCTTCTCTGTATATTTAGGTACTTAATAAATATGTGTTGATTGAGTGAAACTGCTTTGCAGATGTTTAAGGATTTGTGCTCTGAGAAGTTTTAGAACAGTCTTTCTGCTTTTCTCTTAAAAACTTCTTCCCCAGTGGTACTGGAGGTTGAACCCAGGATGTTCTACCACTGAGCCACACTCCCAGGCCCTTTTGTTTTATTTTTTTAAAAATATTGAGACAGGGTCTAGGTAAGTTGCTTAGGGCATTGCTAAGTTACTGAGGCTGGTCTCGAACTTGAGGTTCTCCTGCCTTACCCTTCTGAGTTGCTGGGATCATAGGCATGCACCATGGCACCTGGCAAGATGCAGTCATGATAAATTGCTCAGGCTGGCCTCACTCTTTTTTCTTTTTCTTTTTTTTTTTTTTTGTGGGGGAGGTACCTGGGATTGAACTCAGGGTCATTTGGCCACTGAGCCACATCCCCAGCCCTGTTTTGTATTTTATTTAGAGACACGGTCTTACTGAGTTGCTTAGCACCTCGTTTTTGCTGAGGCTGGCTTTGAACTTGCGATCTTCCTGCCTCAGCCTCCTGAGTGGCTGGGGATTATAGGCATGTGCTGCCACACCCACCTAAAGGCAAACTTTTTAATCAATTAGATTAGGCTTTAGTTTACACTGAGGGGCTGGTATGTGCTAGACACTGCTATATGTGTACCTTCATATGCATTTGAGTTTTAATAAGCTTTCAAAAATAATATGAAATAATTTACTTTCGTGAAATTTTCTTTACAGAGCCTTGTTCTTTGAGGTGACTACTTTAAAAATATTTTCACCTATGCTTTAAAATGCTAATTTATGAAATTTTCATTACTGTAATAGAATTTCAGGTTTAAAGATACTTGTATGCTGTGGATGTGCAGAGCATAATGCTAGGTGCTATGAGGAATACCAGGGCAAATTGTTCTTACACACAGGAATTTCATAATGTAAAAGTGGCAGTGGAAAAGATAACGGTGGCAGTGTAGAGTGAGTGGTTGCTTGGGGTTGAAGTCTGGTTTTCTTCATGATGCAGGAAAACTGACCTCAGTAGTAATGCCATTGCCCTATTGTTTCTTAGATCAGCTGATCTTGGGAGCTACAGGGAATTGCTCATCCTAAAGATCAGGTGACCAGTGACATCAGCCATGTCATCGAGACCTTTTGAAAGTCCACCTCCTTATAGACCTGATGAATTGTAAGTAAATCATTCTTTAGATTTTTCTTTTTAATAAGGTTTGTCACATGTAAAAAAATGTGTGTGGTTGAAACTTTGATCTATTAAGTGTTCTTTTTTTTGGTATCAGGCAGGGATTGAACTCAAGGGTGCTTAACCACTGAGCCACATCCCCAGACCTTTTTATTTTTTGTTTTGAGGCAAGGCCTCACTAAGTTGCTTAGGGCCTTGCTAAATCGCTGAGGCTGGCTTTGAACTTATAATGCTCCTGCCTCAATCTCCCAAGTCATTGGGATTATAAGCATGTACAGTGCCTGGCTAATAAGTGTTCTGAAAAATTAAATAATATGTGTACTTGTAGATTTAAATCGTACCAGGAACATACAGTGAAAAGTGAATTTCCCTTTTAACTTCTAGTGTGAGAGTTCTAGTGTGACAGAATTAACTACTATCACCTTTTTTTTTCTTCCTTCTTATTTCTTTTCTTTTCTTTTCTTTTCTTTCTTTTTTTTTTTTTTTTTGCGGTGCTGGGGATTGAACTCAGGGCCTTGTGCTGTGCAAGGCAGGCACTCTACCAACTGAGCTATATCCCTAGCACCCCCACCTTTTTTTTTTTCTTGGTTCTGGGGATTGAACCCAGGGGTGCTCTATCACTGAGTTTTAAAATTTTGAGACAGAGTCTTGCTAAGTTGCCCTGGCTGTCCTCAAACTTGTGATCCTTCTGTCTTAGCCTTCTCAGTAGCTGTGATTACAGGTATGTTCCACCACATTGGGCTCTTAACACCCATTTCTAATATTTGTGTCGAGATTGTCTAGTTTTATATTTGTGTGTATTTTTATTCCTTTTTGTTTTTTACACATGATATGAAACTTCAATATTAACAACTTGTTTAAATGGCCATTGGGAACATATTGCAATTTTTAAAAATAACAGCTTTACTGAGATATAACTCACACACCATAGAATTTACCAATTTAGATTAGGTAGCTCACTGGTTTTTGGTTTTTTTTTTTTGGAACCAGGGATTGAACTCAGGGACACTCGGCCACTGAGCCACATCCCCAGCCCAATTTTGTATTTTATTTAGAGACAGGGTCTCACTGAGTTGCTTAGGGCCTCGCTAAGTTGCTGAGGCTGGCTTTGAACTTGGGATCCTCCTGACTCAGCCTCCCAAGTAGCTTGGATTACAGGTTTGCGCCACCATGCCCGGCTTCTCACTGGTTTTTAATATATTTATAAACTTACACAACAATCACCACAATTAATTTTAGTACCTTTTTTTGTCTTCCAAAGAAACCTACCTGTTAGCTGAATGTGACCACCACCTACTTTTTGTGCATACATTTGTCTATTCTGGATATTTAATATATAAAAGGAATCTTATGATAAGTGGCCTTTTTAACCAGCTTCCTCACTTAGCATAATGTTTTCCATATTGTGAACTTGAAAAGTGTTTCCTGGGCTGGGGTTGTAGCTCAGTGGGAATGCACTTGCCTGGCATGTGTGAGGCACTGGGTTTGATTCTCGGCACCGCATTCAATTCTCAGCCCCGCATTCAATTCTCAGCCCCATATATAAATAAATGAATAAAATAAAGGTTC